>JAGXOD010000107.1:5707500-6002500 GCA_020368025.1 Brachyhypopomus occidentalis
ATGAAACGTTCTCAATCCTTTGAATAATCCTCATAATACATATTTAACATTCATTACTGTAATCCTCTACATTTTCATGATCATCATACAACATACATATGCATAACCACAACCCTGATCTACAAGTCAGAACGCACAGAATCATCTAGATTATCTACTTCAGTTATATTATAGATAATTATTTTAGTGCATGTTATCTTATTTGCATATGCATAATCAGTTATATTTGTATATGTAAATGAGTAGAGGTAAACATAGTGGAGCGGAACAGCCCTTATAGGAGTTTGTGTACCAGATGGGGGCGCTAGCATTAGCTTTGAGCAAAGGGCAGCACAGGGAAAGAGAGAGAGAGGGAGAGATGGAGGGAGAGGAAAGAATAAGAGCGACAGACTGAGATGAAGACACACAGTAAGAGAGACAGAAAACGAGACGGATAAAGAGAGGGAGGGAGAGACACCGGGAAAAGAGAGATAAAGAGAAAGAAAAAGAGCAACAGTGTGAGTGGGTGAAGAGAGGGGGACAGCTACCACAGCAGTGTGAGGGAGTGATGGAGGGAGAGGGGGAGGAGAAAACGACAAAAACAGCATCAGTTCTAAGCTGCTATGCTTCAACCGAACTGTTCTGCCTGTTCTTTCATGTTCACGCTGGACTAAAGCGAATGTGCCACTGAATCTGCATCGGCAGGCCCGCGTGCGGCTCCGGACCTGCGCGTGCGGCTCCGGACCTGCGCGTGCGGCTCCGGACCTGCGCGTGCGGCTCCGGACCTGCGCGTGCGGTGTGGTGCACTTCCCCACATGAATAAGCAGTTACAGTCTCACAGTGGAAATCAGCTCAGTGGAACTGCTGCCGTTAGCGCTTCAGCGGTTGCTCCGGGAGACTGCCACAACCTGCCGCAGAGATCGCCACGGAGATCGCAACTCGGCAGCTCCGTGACCCCATGCTAACGCTAACAGTGACTCAGCACTCCAGGACACGGATAACGGGGTAAACGGGTCCCAGAGCTGAAGCGTGTGTGTCAGGTGATGTGGAGTGGGGCAAACAGACACCGTGGGGTGACTGGCTGTGGATCAGAGAGGCCAGAGAGACCCCCACCCACCTCCACATTCCCCCACCCACCTCTCAGGTCCTGGCCGGCGCGTGCGGCCACGGAGTTCTGGCGGGGCATGCGCAGGGAGGTCCGCAGGGGGGCCTGGCGCTGCTCATCCAGGTAGGCCAGGTCCTCCAGGTGGGCCGAACTGGTGGCTGGGGGGAGTAGAGACAGGAAAAAATGAGATGTTAAAAGTTCAAACCCTTCAAACATTAAAGTGCTTTTCTTTTGCCGATCTTGTGTTTAATACAGGCAATTTGGTATCAAACATGAACATGAAGCTTTTAGAACACATGCAAACTGGCTTGACACGCATCTAAAGGAGAGAGAGCAGCGTCTAGCGCTACGACTGACAGGATGCGTCACACTGTCCGCTCTCCCTGACCAGCTAATCCACCAAGTTCTCAGATATCTGCAGTTTTGTGTCAGGAATGACACACGCAAGCAGGAGTGAGCTCACCGCACTGAGGCACTCAACAGCGAACCTGCCCCAGCAAACACCTGACACATCACAAACTAAACACACTGTCACGCATCCTTACCGCGCTGAAGGTGCCTGCTCACGGATGACGAGCAGACTACAGAGGTTGAGGGTGCCCGCCATACACCATCGCACGTCTGAGCGAGTCAGCACTGTGAATTTGTGCTGGTGTGTGTGTGTGTGTGTGCATGTGTGTGTGAAAACGACAAGGAAGTCCATCTGGTCATGGCACAGACCAAAACAACTCAGTATCACTTCCTTCCTCACCGGAAAAGTACATGCAAGCTTTTGTGTGTGTGTGTGTGTGTGTGTGTGTGTGTTGTGTGTGTGCGCATTCAAGCTCTTCCCGTGTGTGTGAGAGGAAATGCGACTCTAGGCACCAACACTCATACATTCGCAAAAATCCCTTATTCTCCCATTCCTCCCACTATCACAGAATCACTGCCATAACCTCTGCTCGCCACTAGGAGGCAGCACACTGGAGTCCACCCCACACCCCCCTCTGAAACCCACTCCAACTTCAACAGCTTCAGTTAAAAACGAGCAGTTTCCAGGATCTAAACACACCTCTGCTTTTCTTTTTGCTAATTATGTCTCCTCTCTGTCTCTCTGGCTATCTTGCTTTATTGACAAGATCTGTAATTATCAATGGTGGCCAAAATGACAAACGGAATTGTTAACATTACAAGCAGTAAACGCAGTGGAGACAGGGAAACTCCTGAGGTGGAGTGTACCTGTGTGTCTCAGTGGAGACAGGGAAACTCCTGAGGTGGAGTGTACCTGTGTGTCTCAGTGGAGACAGGGAAACTCCTGAGGTGGAGTGTACCTGTGTGTCTCAGTGGAGACAGGGAAACTCCTGAGGTGGAGTGTACCTGTGTGTCTCAGTGGAGACAGGGAAACTCCTGAGGTGGAGTGTACCTGTGTGTCTCAGTGGAGACAAGGGAAACTCCTGAGGTGGAGTGTACCTGTGTGTCTCAGTGGAGACAGGGAAACTCCTGAGGTGGAGTGTACCTGTGTGTCTCAGTGGAGACAGGGAAACTCCTGAGGTGGAGTGTACCTGTGTGTCTCAGTGGAGACAGGGAAACTCCTGAGGTGGAGTGTACCTGTGTGTCTCAGTGGAGACAAGGAAACTCCTGAGGTGGAGTGTACCTGTGTGTCTCAGTGGAGACAGGGGAAACTCCTGAGGTGGAGTGTACCTGAGGGAAACTCCTGAGGTGGAGTGTACCCGTGTGTCTCAGTGGAGACAGGGAAACTCCTGAGGTGGAGTGTACACGTGTGTCTCAGTGGAGACAGGGAAACTCCTGAGGTGGAGTGTACCTGTGTGTCTCAGTGTGGCCCAAGCACCTCAGGCTACAGTACACAATCACTATACCACAGCTGCGCAGTCCCCATCAGTCTGTGTGTGTGTGTGTGTGTGTGTGTGTGTGTGTGTGTGTGGATGACTGAAACAATGGGGCAGGGTGTAGGAAGGACAGAGACAGCAAACTCAGCCAGCAAAGGCTGAACTGGAGCTGAGACACACATTGTGGGGGAGACACTGGCATGAACCTTCCTGGAATTTGGATCATTACTTCAAAGTACTGAGAGAGAGAGAGAGAGAGAGAGATGCACCACCTGCTGTTCTAGCGTGTGCGCTGTGGAGAGAGCTCATTTTCCCAACTGCATTTTCCCCTACAAACGTCTCACCAAGTCCTGCTCTTGCATTCCGGATGCACCAGTGTTCACACTCACGCCAACAGTCTTTTTCGTCACTGAATCACTCAACACCTTTGGTCATTGGAATAACAACATCTCACCATCAACCATCAAACCTGTGTCTGTGTGTGTGTGTGTGTGTGTGTTTGCACTGTATGTTACTGAACTCTGTACCGCCCCCAAACACGACCCCAAACCACGACCAATCAGATGAGGAGACAGCCACTCACCTGCCACAGAATTGGGGCGGGGCATGAGGTAGAGCGGGATGGAGTGGGCGGAGTTTGAGGCGTGGTGTTCCAGGCTTCTCTCGGGGATCTTGTTGAGACTGTACGTGGAGGCGGCCATGTTCTCGTCCACGCGGTACAGGAAAGAGTCAGGGGCTGCAGTCTTGGGAGGGGGCCACAACTTCAGGCCCCCGCGACAGCCCTCCACCTGCTTGCTGCCCCGGTCAGCGTTCTCGGAGTAACTCGTCAGTGTGGCTGGCAGGGACAGACACACATTACCCATCAGGCCCTCTAAGGACCTCAGCTCCAACCAATCAGGACCTCTGTAATCACGGGTGGTTTAATATGCTGATCACAGGACCTCATCTTGCTTTACTTTGCAGTCAGGTGTGACAGCAGTGTGGTTAGTCACAGAAACCCTTCTATGAACCATCAGTGATTACACAATCCAGGGGTTGCAGATCTTTGGTACAGACACGTATTTGAGCATGACGATGGACACCTCACTCCCTGAACCAGAGGTGCCCGAGTCCAGTCCTGAAGATCTACCGCCCTGAAGAGTTCAGTTCCGTCCTGAATCTAGCACACACCTAAATCTAGCACACGCTACTGAACGGCTTGTCTAACTAGATGAGGTATGTTAGATTAGGGTTAAAACTACAGTCTGCAGGGTAACAGACCACCAGGAGTGGACCTGGGCACCTCTGGCCCACATGGTGTACTTCCTCCGAGTCTCACCTATGATTCCGCTGTCCCTGCTCTCCAGGGTGGAGGTGGGGCTGGTGATGGAGCCGTAGGCCCCCGCGCTACCCGGAGCACCAGGGGGCAGCGTGGAGCAGGGACTGCCAGCAGGGGGCGACGCTGAGCTGCTGGCCAGGCTGGAGCAGGGACTGATCCTCTGGGTGACAGACACGACCTGCACGGGGACACGGGGGGGAGAGCAGATGGTCCGTGACGACGGGTTGGGTTAGTTGCTAGGTGCGGTCTGTTTGATGCTCTTGTGTAAGCAAGTTCACACTGCGAGGAGGGAGTTTAACACAAGGTCTGTGGATAAAGTGTGTATGGTATGTATGTGGACGGACCCTGTGAAGGTAACTGGTATAAAGTGCCTCCTGAGGATCATGCTAACAGCGCGAGTTCATTAGGGTTCAAAGATCTCCATACCTCCACCAAACCTCCACCATACCTCCACCATACCTCCACCATACCTCCACCAAACCTCCACCAAACCTCCACCAAACCTCCACCATACCTCCACCAAACCTCCACCAAACCTCCACCAAACCTCCACCACATCTCCACCATATCTCCACCATATCTCCACCACATCTCCACCACATCTCCACCATATCTCCACCAAACCTCCACCATACCTCCACCATACCTCCACCATACCTCCACCAAATCTCCACCATATCTCCACCATATCCTCCATGCTCCATGCTTCTGAACACCACATACGATTTAACTTCCCCATACAGTCCCTCAAATTTGATCACTAATACTGAGGCATATGGTGTGATTTAAACAGAATTCTCACTCACACACACACACACACACACACACACACACACACACACACACACAGTGTGAAGCTGAAGGGATCCAGTGCTGACAAGCCCTAAGTGATTCACTGCTATCCCGTCTTTATGCTGAGCACTGCACAGTTGGGCAAAATGGTCTTTGGCCTGTATGGATTTTTCCCCTGCAAGCGAACATTATGTAATTGAATACATTGTAATTCACTTAATGAAATCCGAGTTGAACGCAGAGCGAATGCAGCAGCACCGAGACCCGCGACAGTGAGCCGCAGTCTCCTCTCCAACGTCTCGGCAAGAAATCGAGGAGACGAGAAGAGAGACGGTGGGAGAGATTGAGGGAGGGACAGCCCGTGAGGGAAGAGAGAGAGAAGAAAGGAAGCAAGAAAAAAGAAAGAAACCAGACAGAGTGGGAGAGGGAGAAAGGCAGAGGGGAGGAAGTTGAGAGGGTTCATGTGGGGCTCTCAGCAGACAGGACCACAGGGCTGCACCGAGCTCTGTATTAATGATGATGTAATGGATCGGGCCATGTTCGGGGGTGTGTCCAGGAGGACACGCCCACACAGACTCTGAGAGGAGGACACGCCCACACAGACGCTGAGAGGAGGACACGCCCACACAGACGCTGAGCTGACTGCTTCTCATCTCCAGGCTTGAACCTCCCACATCATCGACAGAAGGCGGAACCAAGATTAAATCTCAACAACTTCCAGAAATTGGGACTCACATTCGTGACCCCACTTGCCCTCTCCTGTGCCATCCAAACGGCATCAGCAGAATGCTAATGCTGGCGCGGAACGGATCAGCCATCATCCTCCCAGTATACGGACGTAGTCGCAGGAGAAGCTGGAATGTTTGATACTGCTGAGCTGGAGGAACCTAGTTACACCTCCATCCCAGTTCACATCCCAGAACCAGCCAGTGGTCCACGCGCTTGGATCGGCTTCTCCCTCTAGGCCAGCGTGTGCTGGAGGGAACACAGGGCTGGTGGAGACTGATACCCGGCCTCAGTTGTCCAAGAGCCCCTGTCCTGGCCACAGTAGCTTGGCAGAGCGGAGATGCTGCATAACTCAGCCTGTGGGTGGGGGGAGGGGCCTCAGCAGTAGTAACCACCAGGCCTGAGGAAGCCCCGCCCCTCTGAGCCAGAGCAACTGCCAGCCCAGCCAATCAGATGCTGTATTTACAGATCTCCGTCCTCTCCCGCAAACCCTCCATCAGGATCACGGCGGAAACGATGGGCGTGACCTTGTGAAGGCATCCCAGCACTTTGGAGGGTTCTCCACGACAACGCAGAACACACACTGGTCGAGCAGGCCGTCCGTAACCTGCACAAGGGCCCTCAGCTTTTGCTCTCCGCGACACAGTCGCAGACGTTGCGAAAACAGAGGCCATATTTCACAACACCCACTCAACTACAGCACGGACACGGTGAAGAACACGGCAGTAAGAACGCAGGCATATGCTTTTGGTTGGAGCCGACACGTAGCGTGGTGCTCCTTATGGAGGCACGTAGCGTGGTGCTCCTTATGGAGGCACGTAGCGTGGTGCTCCTTATGGAGGCACGCGTGTACTGCAGACGCGTGTGCGTGGGAGAACAACCAGTCCTCTACTTTCTGCGGCTGACTGAAGGAAAACACAACAGGCGTGATGCTGTTGACAGGCGACAGGAGGGAGAAGACTGGTGTACAGGGATATGTACGTAACCTCCGCCACAGGTATCTAATTCATACTGACCTCTTGGCCATATGCAGTCACCCTATACTGCCACCACACCATGTGACCTTTGTTTCTGCTCCCGTCCCTACCCTGTCACGTGACCTCCGACCTGCCCCAGTCAGTGAGCTCCAACAAGAACTCCACTTAAGATGAAGCTACATGAAGCTATATGTTTCCTTTCTTCAGAAAACCAAAGGACAAACCATGTATTCTTAGGGTTAAGAATTAGGAAAATATATATACGGTTAGACACTGCCAATTCTTAGTGCCTATAGGTAGGTATATGGTATAAAGGTATAAACACAGTGCGTGTGTGTGTGTGTGTGTGTGTGTGTGGGCAGCCCTGACCTGGCTCTCGTCCTGCTCCTGCATGTACGGTGCTCCAGCAGGGTCATCTGCCACTCGGTCTCCCAGCAGAAAGCCCAACCGTGTCATCAGGGTGTGAGCAGCCTCGTCCACCGTAGGGGGGGGACCCAGCTCCTGACCGCCCTGCCCTACACACACACACACACACACACGCGCGCACACACCCACACACACAGGAAAAGGGAGAGAGAGAGAGAGACAGACATTTTTGTTTGTGCTTCAACTACAACATATGAGCTAGACACCATTCTGCTGCCGCGGCAGACCTGGCAGAACGAACAGGCGAGCGGCAGACATGACGAAATGATCACAGAGCCATAGGGTGTGTGTGTGATGGATCACTGAAACACCTGGGTTCACGCAAACACCCAGCATCTGAGACCTGTGCTCTTCTGTGTGCTTCGGCCTTCTGACATGTAAAATACTGCAGTGTATGTTATCAATCAACAAAAGTACACATTTATTTAAAAGCAGAAATGCATGTAGGCTCAAGGGAACTGAAGAGGTTGGTGCTGTCTTTATGTTTTGACGTTCATGTGGAATATCTGAATTATGAGACATATTTTCTTTACCAGAGCGCCACCACAGAAATAACTAGGACAACGGTCATCACGCAAGGCACATTAATCACGAGCAGCTCCAACCGTCCTTCGCTCTGAGGCAGAGCCTGGATTTAGCACAGCTTCCCCACTGGACCCAGAGCAGTTTGCTTCCTGGATTCAGAACACTTTGCCTGTTGGATTTGGAATAGACTCACTGCCGGATTCAGAACAGCTTCCTCTGTTGAATCTGAAACGGTTGTCCAGCTGGATTCAGAAGTTTCCTTGCTTGATTCAGAAGTTTCCTTGCTTGATTCAGAAGTTTTCCAAAGGAATCTGGAATAGTTTCCTTGCTGGATTCAGAACGGTTTCCCTGTTGGATCAGCTCAGGCAGGAGCTTTGCAGACTCCAACCATGTTAAGATAACGTGTTCGTTGGCCTGATGAGAATGGATTAGCTCTTTCCGGAGCCCACGGTCATCCACCACCACCACCACCATGCTTCACCTCAGCGCATCCATAAACACAGGTGGTCGGCACAGGTGAGGAAGGCACAGAAGATATTTTGGACATTCCCCACTATTCTGTGCTCGCTAGTCTGTGCCATAATCCCTCCCCCGTGCTTGTCCTCGAACAGGCTGGGCTGAGATTACAGGGGACTTGTACAATATAGGAAGGAAGTCAACCACACAGTTTAGTCCAGGACTAACACAGACCACACCCTGTCCCAAGCACCAATGTCACACCACAAACCTAGAGAAAGAGCAGTGTGTGAGTGTGTGTTTGGAATTAACGTGTGCACACACACACATGCCTGCAAAAGAAAAGATCCTAGACTAAGCATGAGGTAAACATTGGGAAGTGAGATCTCCCATGGAGGTAGCAGTTACCTACAGAGAGAAGAGCTTTCTGGGGATTAGGCCCACAATCTCTCCCCCACGCTGACACAACCAGTACGGGAAGCAGAGCAGAACAGTTTCACTTATAAATAATACTTCAGGAGAGGAGAGAGGAGGAGAGGAAGGGAGGAGAGGGGAGGAGAGGACCTCCCTTCTGAGAGCTGGAGTCAGGAGCTCCTCACACAGTACACCACCAGTGCAAGAAGGATATTCCTAACCAGTTCCTTCATCATGACTAGTAAGTACAATGATCTCCAGGCCATAGTAGTGAACACCTACAGCACAAACAGGGCTTCTCTGAGCCGACCCAACAAAGGCAGCACACAAAACAAATAAAAACATTCACTCCAAGACATCTCAGTCTGCCCACACAAATGTGGGAATATGTACACACTTCACATTTGTTTGGTAGATGTGTTTGGTAGAGTAACTAGGGAGATGTGTTTGGTAGAGTGGTAGAGTAACTAGGGAGATGTGTTTGGTAGAGTGGTAGAGTAACTAGGGAGATGTGTTTGGTAGAGTGGTAGAGTAACTAGGGAGATGTGTTTGGTAGAGTAACTAGGGAGATGTGTTTGGTAGAGTGGTAACTAGGGAGATGTGTTTGGTAGAGTGGTAGAGTAACTAGGGAGATGTGTTTGGTAGAGTGGTAGAGTAACTAGGGAGATGTGTTTTTGGTAACTAGGGAGATGTGTTTGGTAGAGTGGGAGAGTGGTAGAGTAACTAGGGAGATGTGTTTGGTAGAGTGGTAGAGTAACTAGGGAGATGTGTTTGGTAGAGTGGTAGAGTAACTAGGGAGATGTGTTTTAACTAGGGAGATGTGTTTGGTAGGTAGAGTGACTAGGGAGATGTGTTGAGTGGTAGAGTAACTAGGGAGATGTGTTTGGTAGAGTGGTAGAGTAACTAGGGAGATGTGTTTGGTAGAGTAACTAGGGAGATGTGTTTGGTAGAGTGGTAGAGTAACTAGGGAGATGTGTTTGGTAGAGTGGTAGAGTAACTAGGGAGATGTGTTTGGTAG
Source organism: Brachyhypopomus occidentalis (assembly GCA_020368025.1). Lineage (NCBI taxonomy): Eukaryota > Metazoa > Chordata > Actinopteri > Gymnotiformes > Hypopomidae > Brachyhypopomus > Brachyhypopomus occidentalis. Next base: position 5,717,063 of record JAGXOD010000107.1, read on the forward strand.
AGTGGTAGAGTAACTAGGGAGATGTGTTTGGTAGAGTGGTAGAGTAACTAGGGAGATGTGTTTGGTAGAGTGGTAGAGTAACTAGGGAGATGTGTTTGTTTAGGGAGATGTGTTTGGTGGTAGAGTAACTAGGGAGATGTGTTTGGTAGAGTGGTAGAGTAACTAGGGAGATGTGTTTGGTAGAGTGGTAGAGTAACTAGGGAGATGTGTTTGGTAGAGTGGTAGAGTAACTAGGGAGATGTGTTTGGTAGAGTGGTAGAGTAACTAGGGAGATGTGTTTGGTAGAGTGGTAGAGTAACTAGGGAGATGTGTTTGGTAGAGTGGTAGAGTAACTAGGGAGATGTGTTTGGTAGAGTGGTAGAGTAACTAGGGAGATGTGTTTGGTAGAGTGGTGGTAGAGTGGTAACTAAGGAGTCATGTGTTTGGTAGAGTGGTAGAGTAACTAGGGAGATGTGTTTGGTAGAGTGGTAGAGTAACTAGGGAGATGTGTTTGGTAGAGTGGTAGAGTAACTAGGGAGATGTGTTTGGTAGAGTGGTAGAGTAACTAGGGAGATGTGTTTGGTAGAGTGGTAGAGTAACTAGGGAGATGTGTTTGGTAGAGTGGTAGAGTAACTAGGGAGATGTGTTTGGTAGAGTGGTAGAGTAACTAGGGAGATGTGTTTGGTAGAGTGGTAGAGTAACTAGGGAGATGTGGGAGAGTGGTAGAGTAACTAGGGAGATGTGTTTGGTAGAGTGGTAGAGTAACTAGGGAGATGTGTTTGGTAGAGTGGTAGAGTAACTAGGGAGATGTGTTTGGTAGAGTGGTAGAGTAACTAGGGAGATGTGTTTGGTAGAGTGGTAGAGTAACTAGGGAGATGTGTTTGGTAGAGTGGTAGAGTAACTAGGGAGATGTGTTTGGTTGGTAGAGTAACTAGGGAGATGTGTTTGGTAGAGTAACTAGGGAGATGTGTTTGGTAGAGTAACTAGGGAGATGTGTTTGGTAGAGTAACTAGGGAGATGTGTTTGGTAGAGTAACTAGGGAGATGTGTCTTTGGTAGAGTGGTAACTAGGGAGATGTGTTTGGTAGAGTGGTAACTAGGGAGATGTGTTTGGTAGAGTGGTAACTAGGGAGATGTGTTTGGTAGAGTGGTAACTAGGGAGATGTGTTTGGTAGAGTGGTAACTAGGGAGATGTGTTTGGTAGAGTGGTAACTAGGGAGTCATGTGTTTGGTAGAGTGGTAACTAGGGAGTCATGTGTTTGGTAGAGTGGTAACTAGGGAGATGTGTTTGGTAGAGTGGTAACTAAGGAGTCGTGTGTTTGGTAGAGTGGTAACTAGAGTAGTAACACACACACACACACACACACACACACACACACACACACACACACACACACACACACACACACACACACACACACACACACACACACACACACACACACACACACACACACACACACACACACACACACACACACACACACACACACACACACACACACACACACACACACACACACACACACACACACACACACTCACACACGCACACACACACACACACACACACACACACACACACACACACACACACACACACACACACACACACACACACACACACTCCCTACCCCATGAGGGGGAAGTGCTTTTGTAGGTTTCTCTCCCTTTTAATCTGTGACCAGGCTAAAACTGATGGTCGTCATGGCAACTATCAGCAGGCCAAAGAATGTGTTTGCACCCCTCCCTCTCTCACCACCTCACCCTCCCTCTCTCCACCTCACCCCTCCCTCTCTCCACCTCACCTCTCCCTCTCTCCACCTCACCCCTCCCTCTCTCCACCTCACCCTATTACTCTGGTCATTCCTGTTTAATACTGCTTATTAACCTAGTAATTCAAGCTTATTACTCTGGTCATTCCTGTTTATTACTGTTTACTCTGGTCATTCCTGTTTAATACTGCTTATTAACCTAGTAATTCAAGCTTATTACTCTGGTCATTCCTGTTTATTACTCTGGTCATTCCTGTTTAATACTGCTTATTAACCTAGTAATTCAAGCTTATTACTCTGGTCATTCCTGTTTATTACTCTGGTCATTCCTGTTTATTACTCTGTTCTTTCTTTCCTGTCTGTCCCTGTCTGTCTGTCTCTCTGTCTGTCTATCTCTCTCTCTCTCTCTCTCTCTCCCTCTCGATCTTTCCTTCGCTGGCTGGCTCAGTGTCACATATGACAGTATGTAATTACCCCCGAGATGCCACTAATGACAGCGGTATGAATATAAATGTCTACATGATGGAAAATTTCTTCATAAAAAACATGTTTTTTACCCACAGTGCCTTGTGTTTAATGTAATACCAAAGCGGGTGATTAAACTTCCTCTGGTCAAAAGACAGTGAAAACAAGACAAGCAGAGACTAGGGTCTGCACACACACACACACACACACACACACACAGGCTATACTGATGAACACACACACACACACACACAGGCTATACTGATGAACACACAGTGTCGTGATATCAGCAGTGTCTTCTTACAGGTAAATTCACAGACATAAGCATGAACGACAGCACACACACACACACACGCACACACAAGACAATGCAGTATTGTGTAGTGTTAATGTATTGTAATGTTCTGAAGATCTCCAAGCATTTCTCCTTTGCTGTGAGCACATGTGAAGCTCAGATGGTCAAACAAGGCTCAAGGTTGTGAGCTTAGACAGGGAGGACAGGAATGAATGACTCCAGGCTAAAGCTGTATGAGTAAGCCTGCCAAAACCCACACACACACACACACACACACACACACACTTCTGCAGGCGACTCTGATCAGGGTACATCGTGCAGGAAGTCCCGGGGGAGGTGCGAGGGGGGATGGGGAGACGGGTCGGGCTGGGAGAGAGGAGCGTGGCGAGGGCTCCGTCTCCTGCGAGGAACCGATCGCTCCGGGGCGGGCGGAACCACCGACCCACGGCCGCTCGCAAACCGCAGTGCCGAGAAACTGCTTAGGCTGCAGGGAATGTGAAACCCGGCGGGTGGAGCTTGGGGTGGATGTGGTGCGGTTTAATAGCAGCATTGCGCTCAGGGTCCAGCATTTCAGTGAATAATTCAATCATCATTCCACCGCACTGACACTGGATCTCCAGAGAGCTGCATACGGCAGGCGGCCTGACCCAAAGAAACCTCTCTGCTGCGGACGCTGTGGCAGTACAATACACACACAGAGACACCTACATGGAGACACCCACCCAGTGCCACAACACCACCCATCCCCACCCACACTGGGACATAACAGTCTGTCTGAGACCCTTTAATAGTCTCAAACAATGTCGTCGTATACCAAGGCATCTAAGCGGATTTCATATGCAGGACGGATGCCGCTGATTACGTTTTGTACTGTCGGAACATCAGCGCTCTCTCTATGTAATCACGCTAAAACGGGCTCTCATTAATCCTGAGCACAAAAGGGTCTTAACTAGAGAATCTCCAAAAGGCCACGTGGTTCGTCTTACAGCTAATTTGGTTTGTGAGATTATGTCTAAATCTCTGTCTCGAGCTCAATTCCCCTTTTAAACTCCTTCCTCTTGTGAAAGCCAATAAAAGCTGCAGATCCCTAGTCTGGAATATTCTACCATGCAAACAGCTCTGTGCAGTCTAAGGGACCTGATGTGGGAAGCTAGTGTCTGAGAGTGAGAGAGTGTGGTGAGAGAGAGAGAGAGAGAGAGAGAGAGGGAGAGAAAGAGAGAGAGAAAAAGAAAGGGAGCAAGAGAGGGAGAGAGATTTAAAAAAAATCCCAGTCGTCCCAAAATAAAGTCAAGAAGCTGGTTTGAGTTAGACCGGCGAGGCACACATACACAAGAGGCGGAGAGGGGGCGGAGCTTGAAGGGGAGGGGCGGGGCTTGTCTGCCCAGCGCCACACTATGAGCCACACTATGAGCCGCTGGCACAAAGGAGGAGCTGCTCGGCGGTTTAGGACGAAGAGGGCACAACGGAAAACAGCCCAGACAAGGCTGTAGACAAACAAGGTCCTGGCTCTATAAGTGGCCATCAGAGAGGGAGCGACAGAGAAAGAGACACAGCTTTACTGTGTTATTGTGTTCTATTTAAACCATGAAAGGGTTTCAGCTCTTAAAGGGAGTCTACAAGATTTTAGTGGTTGTCATATATTACAGGCATGAAGTGCTTCAAAGAAAAGAGCAGAAAAGGCCTCCAAGCACATCAGTATAGGACAGTCACATATCTGTAAACTACATCTATCTTATAGTGCTCACAATCGATTTACTGCTGTTACTAGGGCAAAATCATTCCTGAAATAATCTAGATTTGTTTATCTCATCATCATCTCTGAAACAGGCCAGACGTCGTCATTTTTAGAACCACAGTCTGCAAGGGAAACTATATAATTACACAGGACCCTGATGGGGGAAGAATGGCCATCATGAACCCAAGGATCTCCAAGGCTATCCAAGGCTCTCCAAGGATCTCCAAGGCTCTCCAAGGATCTCCCAATGTACATCTGCCTGGAACACATTCTGCATACTCATCGTCTCCATCTCCCGCAAGCAGCCCGAGTCATTTCCAGTGTAGCCAGCCGTGAATTCACCCCGACTGAGCAGCCGCGTCTGAGGGTCACCTCCGTCAGGCCGCCTCCGGTCACGCCGCCTCCGTCACATTCCGTGCTGAGAGGTGTCAGCGGTAACGGGACCACGCCAGACCAAGTGTTCAGGCAGGGTGTCGGAACATGACCCGCCGCTGAAGAACCATCTCAAACACCACCAGCTCCACCAGCAGCACGTCGGTGTACATTCCCGTCTCGTCCGGCGGTCGAGATCATTAGCGCCAACGCCACGCTCACCTTTTTGGTCCTCTTTGTCTTTGTCGTCTCCTCCTCCTCCTCCTCCTCCTCCTCCTCATCATCATCATCATCACCATCACCGTCCTCCTCCAGTTCCACGTCGTCCTCATCTTCCACAGCCGCCCCCACCCACCCTCCGCCCCCATATGCCTCCGCCTCCCCGCCGCCTCCGCCCACGCCATGAGGCCCGCGCGGCCGGGTGCAGCAGGCCGGCTGCAGGAGCGACTGGTCCGACACGCTCAGGGTGGAGGTGCAGGCGCGTGTGGCGCAGCACAGGCGCGACATCCACCTGCGGAGCGCCGGAGGCGTGGCCACTCCGCCTGCTCCACCCGCCCGGCCCGCCGCCACGCCTTCGTCGCGGCCAGGCCCGGGCCCTCCGCGTCCAGGCGCGCCCGCATGAGCAGGCCCTCCGCACCGACGCAGCCAAATCCATCGCTCCACCCGCCTGCCTCCAGCCAGCATCAGGGCCCGCGCAGACGGCTCGAGCTCCGTGGCAGCCACCCGGCGCGGGAATGAGCTCCGCGTGCCTCGCTCCTCCGCCTTTGGACTCGCCCCCGCGGGGGTGGAGTGGGAGGAGACGGAGAGGGATGGTGGTTTAGGGCCGAGCAGAAAAGGGAAAAGGAAGAAAAAAGGGCGCAGTGTGTTCGGCTGAGTGTGTGCGGGTGGAGCACGCACACACGCACACACACACGCACACACACACGCACACGAGCCAAGCAGAGTCCATGGAGGAGCAGGGAGAAAACCACAGAGCCAAGCAAGCTCATACACACACACACACACACAAGCGCAGCGCAGCGCACACACACACACACACACGCACATGCATGAACGGAAAACGCTCCTACCGTACAAACAAACTGAGAGAAAGAAAAGAGAGAAAAAGACACACGAGAGGCAGAGACCCACATTATAGAGACAGAGAGACGTCAAGTGCTGATGGGGGGACGGGGGGGACAGGGGGGCTACTGGAAAGTTTCACATCCAGGTTAAGAACACTGGCAGAGCAGGAATCCAGCAGGACGGACATCCCACAAGGCCCTACAAAAACACAGAGCACTGGCCATGAGGAGACAAGGAGACCTGTACCATCAGCCGGTGTGAGCAGGAGACACGGGCGGTGTGAGCAGGAGACACAGGCGGTGTGAGCAGGAGACACAGCCGGTGTGAGCAGGAGACAGGCCCCAGGGGAACGTGGGATAAACCGCACAGTCAGAGAGAGAGTCGCTCTCTCCACAGGACTCGATCTGCTCACAGCAGGCGGGAGGCGACTCCAACCAGCCCAGCCTGTTTCCCAGAGTCCCCAGGAACACGAACACTGGCTGACTGAACAGAACTTGCACACCTATGTAAAGTAACCACGCGGTTTTTATAGAGCGCTATCGCTGGCCGTGTGTGTAAAGCAGTGACTAAAACTTTTTCAGTGTTAGAGTGTATGAGGTTATTGACTGAGCTCCCCGTCTCCCTCTACTGGTGAGGAGGAGCAAAACCTGAAAGTGTCAGAGAGAGAAGCACTGGAAGAAAAACAGGAGAGAGGAAGGGAGCAGGAGAGCGGCGTCCCGCAAGAGTCCCGCAGGAGTCCCGCACGTTTGTGCTTCGTTGTCTAACTTTAGCGCGTGCCGTCACATGTCACACGGCCACGGCTCTCCAGGCGGAGGACTCGTGTGGAACTGTGGTAGCGGGCAGCTTTGGGGCCATTTCACTGGGTGTGGGCAGAGACTACAACACGGGTGGAGCGGGAAAACGTGAAGGCTCGGGGGGGAATAGTCTGGAATAGTCAGGCTCGTCCCCCCCGAGCTTACACTCTCCGGCACAGGCGAACGGTTATTTTTGCATGCGAATGATGCCGTGTGATGAAAACGGACCAGCAGAGCTATTTCCATTCCTCCTCCATCTCTCGGTTACACAACCACAGGCGTCAGACGTATTCATAGCTGCGCTAATGAACGCAGCCAGCAGAAGTGCTGTAACAGCCCCTAATAGCAGGCACGGGGATCTGGGTGACTAGTGTCCTCGGGGTGACTGGACAAAGCCGTACAGTAGAGGGCTGTTGTAAGCAGAACACAGCAGGGGCATTAAGTCAGCGCTGGGGCAGTTGTTAGCCGCATTCACTGTTAGCCCCCAAAGAAAGAATGAAAAGAAGGAAAAGTGGTTGAAGCTTTTTGAGCCGACTACACAGACACACCACCACCAACCACCACCCAACACCCAACACCACCACCCAACACACTCAACAGCTTCTGAACGACTCCCCCCCCCACACACACACACACACACTCTTTAATAAAGGCCTCCAGGCGCTCAATTACTCATGTGGTCATTTTTAGTGGAACTCTTTTCTTGGGGTGATGGGTGTGTGTGTGTGTGTGTGTGTGTGGGGGGGGGTTGTTTCTTCTTTGCCTAAAGCATCTCACAGTAATGCAGGAACCAGGATGGAGCAATAACCCAGTGAAGCATCTGCAGCCACACGACGCATCGTCATGACAGTAAAAAAAAAACAGACAGTAAAACCAGTAAAACCAGTAAAACCAGTCCTATGGCTTAAACACACAACACAAAGCTGACACATGTGCTGCATCTGCTTTATATTTTATCAACTTAATGCCACGGATCCTTCCAGAAGATGGTCTCCATGGATATGCCTCTGACTGATGCACTCTCATTGTAGAACCGGTTTATGTAATCTAGGGTTATCTAATCTTAATTTAATCTTCAATTCACTGTTTCTTTAACTCGTCGCTTCTCACTATGCTTCTCTTTGCCAAAAGTGTATGAGAGAGAGAGAGAGGGAGATAGAGAGAGGGAGAGAGGGCGGGAGAGAGAGAGAGAGAGAGAGCGCGTAGAGTGAGGAGGGGGTCAAACAGGTTCTCACTTCTGGAACAGCTCCCTGGCGGTGTGGAGGGAGGAGAAGGAACACCTCAGCAGCTCCCTGGCGGTATGGAGGGAGGAGAAGGAACACCTCAGCTCCAGCATGGCTGCTTCTCAAACGTTGGTTCGACTCTTTTCCTTGTTGGACCTTCATCAGACAGCGTCTAGTGTCTGGGGCCCAGCCGGGAGGCACACGGTCATGACCGCACCTGACACGCACACCTGACACGCTACCTCTGCGGAACTAAAGGGAGCCAGTATGGCTGGCTGGACTCCAACACCTCAATCCAATTGGTTGGAAAGGAAGTTCCGCCCCTTCAAGTCTTGATTTGTGCTTGAATCCTCATGTGGCACCACAACTAATTACTACCCACTGAGACAAGGCCACGCCCACAAACTCCCCCTACAGCAGGCTGCGCAAGCCGTTGCCCTGGTGATGGAGCGGCTGTGGTCCCGTGATGTCACAAGTGACTGCGTGTGTGGTATTCCCTTCCTACAGCATGGGGATTTTCACCAGGAGCACCACATGACCAACTCTGCAGTGCAACCAGTAATAACACACACACACACACACACACACAATCTCATTTAAAAACACGTTAATACTAAGGAACATGACAGAGTACTCCATAAGTGACTCCGTTAGTGAGCAGAGTAGACCAGATCTGTGTGACAGAATGCAACAAGACATAAGCAGCAGTCCAGCAGTAAACTGTGGGACTAGACTGCACCACACTGTGCTTTGGTTACACTGTGGGACTAGACTGCACCACATTGTGCTTTGGTTACACTGTGGGACTAGACTGCACCACATTGTGCTTTGGTTACACTGTGGGACTAGACTGCACCACACTGTGCTTTGGTTACACTGTGGGACTAGACTGCACCACACTGTGCTTTGGTTACACTGTGGGACTAGACTGCACCACACTGTGCTTTGGTTACACTGTGTGACTAGACTGCACCACACTGTGCTTTGGTTACACTGTGTGACTAGACTGCACCACACTGTGCTTTGGTTACACTGTGGGACTAGACTGCACCACACTGTGCTTTGGTTACACTGTGGGACTAGACTGCACCACATTGTGCTTTGGTTACACTGTGGGTCTAGACTGCACCACTGTGCTTTGGTTACACTGTGGGACTAGACTGCACCACATTGTGCTTTGGTTACACTGTGGGACTAGACTGCACCACACTGTGCTTTGGTTACACTGTGGGACTAGACTGCACCACACTGTGCTTTGGTTACACTGTGGGACTAGACTGCACCACACTGTGCTTTGGTTACACTGTGGGACTAGACTGCACCACACTGTGCTTTGGTTACACTGTGGGACTAGACTGCACCACACTGTGCTTTGGTTACACTGTGGGACTAGACTGCACCACACTGTGCTTTGGTTACACTGTGGGACTAGACTGCACCACATTGTGCTTTGGTTACACTGTGGGTCTAGACTGCACCCCACACTGTGCTTTGGTTACACTGTGGGACTAGACTGCACCCCACACTGCTTTGGTTACACTGTGGGACTAGACTACTCCACACCCTAAAAGCACAGATTGGAAGTGGGCTCACACATGAGAAAACAAAACCATAAAGAAAAACCGTTGGGGGGGTTAAAGCAAGTGTTGAAACTGAGGGGTGAAAGTCTCACTGTTCTGGGACAGAGTGAGACTGAGGCCCCTCCCACCTCTGTCCTCAGTCTCAATGTTCTGGGACAGAGTGAGACTGAGGCCCCTCCCACCTCTGTCCTCAGTCTCACTGTTCTGGGACAGAGTGAGACTGAGGCCCCTCCCACCTCTGTCCTCAGTCTCAGTCTCACTGTTCTGGGACAGAGTGAGACTGAGGCCCCTCCCACCTCTGTCCTCAGTCTCACTGTTCTGGGACAGAGTGAGACTGAGGCCCCTCCCACCTCTGTCCTCACCGCACAGCAGCTCAAACAGACGAGGAGCAGCAGGACACTGAGAGACTCGAGCGCTCAGAGATGACAGTGACAAGCAAGGGGGAAGTGTGTGTGTGTGTGTGTGTGTGTGTGTGTGTGTGTGTGTGTGTGTGTGTGTGTGTGTGTGAGAGAGAGAGAGATCAGGTGGAAGTCACTGTGTCACCTGAGAGACAGGAAGTGAAGTCGCGTAGGCCCTCCGGATGCTCTCTGCCTCTGCGGACGCCCTCTGGCTCACACAGAGGACTATTTCCATCCCAGGGGGGGCGGGGCCAGCAGAGGGGTGAAGACAGGGGGACAGGGGGGATGAGAATGAGAGTGAAGGACAGAGTGAGAAACAGAGAGAGAGAGTGAGAGTGAAGGACAGAGTGAGAGAAACAGAGAGATGATGGCTGATCCTCCACGCGGCACACGGGCTGTTGGCTATGCTACTGTTGCCATGACAGCATTTGTTTGCAGGGGGGGAGTGATCAAGGGCAAAGCTTTAACGGGTTTTAAAGATTTGTATTAGCAGACGAAACAGCTGACAGTGGAACCAATTCTGTTTGTGCCATACAAATGTCTCTCTCTCTCTCTCTCTCACACACACACACACACACACACACACACCTGCTCCTGCACTCCAAGAGGATACCACCTATAGATTTATAGATAAAGCATGCTTCGCTGGTCACACTCACAGACACACACACACACACACACACGGCATGTTTGTGACGTCTCTGTGCCCACCACGTCTGCGGTGTTGGGGTTCAGCATGGCCGTCCGGCTCTAGAGCGCTCCGTCCCCTGGGCCGTCCGGCTCGGATCTCGTCTCCACGTTCACACTGCCACGCAACCGAGAAGCCACACTCATCTCTCCCGGCAGCGCCACCAAACTCCTGCAGAGTCTCGCCATTTACATCCCACAACTTCTACCAACACAGCCTGTCGACTAACACACACTCTGCCAGCTCTCTAAGTGGCATGAGTGTGACGAACGTACGAATGGCCTGGAACGATCTGGAACAATCTGGAAGGATCTGGAAGCACTTGTGTGTTGATCAGAGGACCCTGAGCTCCAGACCAGCTCTGCTGATGCAGCCCAGCATAAGCTCTGACTGGGCAGAGGGACACGACCCTCCTGACCCTGGGGCCCTCCGCTCTCACTCCTTTTTGTTTATCCCTCCCTCTCTTTCTCTCTCTCCCCTCCCTCCTCCATCCCCATCTTTATCCTCCTCTTCTCACTCTTCCTTGGCCTTTCACACCATCTCTCTACAGGAGAAGCTCTGTGGGTTTGCGCTGCGTGTTCAGAGCCAGTGACTAATGTCAGGGTGACTCGTGGGTGGGGGGAGGGGGGAGGTGGGCCTCTGAGTTTCAGTCACCCCAGAATCTGCCCTGGAAGACCCCCCCCCACACAAACACCCCCATCATCTTGGCCCATGCCAGCAGTGAAACTGCTCCTCAGAAACAAGTGTGTGTGTGTGTGTGACAGAGAGAGATTTAAAAGCCAGTCTCACAGGGAGACTGTGATTAGGGTAATTGTGCACATTCACTGGGTTGAAAGTTCAAAGTTCAGGAAGAGAAGCAGCTCTCGCATTGATTGTAGTCATTAGGATGGAAAACGTGGCCCTCTCCGTGTCTCTGTGTGGGTTGGCCGACCTCTCCACTGACTTGCATCAGCTCTTCGGCTCTGTCTCCATTGGTCATGTCTGATGGGGAGTGTCATCAGCAGGCCCTAGTGTGCCTGGCCCTGTCTGCTTTCTGCAGCCCGACTAAATAGGAGTCTGTGGTTCCATCGCACTCAAATTCCCACTTACGGCCAACATTTAAAAAGCACAATATTCAACTCCAATATGTCTAATGTGCATTCTGGGTGCTGAGAAGGCTTTACAGAGGTCTGTAGCGTCGCTCTCAGCTGAAATTGTTTTGCTGCAACATTTTTACTACATAACAGCAGCAATATTTCTTTTTCCAATTTTGCTAATTCGAACGGTGGAGAAAAGCTTCTGAGATGGTTAACACCTGGGCTTGGTGTCAGGGGTGTGGTTCCCAGGCTGGTGTGTTCGTCTAGAAGTGTGAGAGTGTTCAAACGCTGCCAAGAACACCCTGCACATCGGCAGGAGTACGGGAGAGATGAAGAGGAGGTCTGTGAAGTGTGTGTGGGAGATGGCATAGCGCACCCTTGTGGTCACTTTAAGAAGTGACGCAGGAGACTAACAGCAGTAGGCAGAATCACATGACCTTCCTGTCCTGCAGTCGTCTGTCTCTGCAGGGGACCGTGTGTGTGTGTGTGTGTGTGTGTGTGTGTGTGTGTTACCTGGTAGCCTCTTGAGGGGCTGTAGTCTCATGTTGAGGGTGTGGTGTGAGAGAAGAGGTGAGGAGGGGAGAGAGCGCGTCACACCCTCCATGATGCGGATGTGGTGCATGCCTTCAGTCACGGTGAGAGGAGGAACTGCGTAGTCGCCCTCGAACACACACTCACCATCCGTTGACCCGCCGCCTAAACACACACACACACACACACACACACACACACACACACAGAGTTAGCCAACAGAAACGCAAACACCCTTTGACACATTCTGAAGTTGCTTTATTTGCATGGCAGAAAGTAAGTGAGCCTTGGGTATATGGTACACAGGAATAAATTAGCAATGTTTACAATACAGACCAAATACACTTCACACACCAAAACAACCAGAGTCTCAGAGTCATTCCCCTGAGCGAGAACGTGTGTCCATACACACGGCTTTATGAAGAATATACGACACACACACACCCACACATACCCCCTCACACAAATACACACAGAATCACACACACACTCCCCCTCACACAGATACACACACACCCTCACATACACCCACTCTCTCAGACACACACACACACACACACTTCACACACTTGCCAAGTCAGTGCAGTTCATTAACACTCTGCAGTGACAGCTCCTTGCCAGCACAGCACCCTCTGACTTAACAGCATGGAGGGGAAGAGAGAGAGAGAGAGAGAGAGAGACATAGAGGGAGAATGAAACCTCTAATGACATAAATACAGTATATATATATATACACTGTATTCATGTCATTAGAGGTTTCATTCTGCCTATATATATGTCTCTCACACACACACACACACGTGTCAATATGTAGTCATATTTTCTTTCACACGCGCAGACAGACAGATGGACTCACACATGCACACACACACACACACACACACACACACACACACACAGTCAGCTTTACTAGAGTGCATTAAGTCTGTCCTATAGGTCTTTTAGATACTGAAGTACAGACGGGCCTGTGTGCAGTTTGTGGCCCTCCAACCCCCCAACCCTGTTGCTAGGCTACTGACCCGTGATGCTGCACTGGGAGTGGCCCAACCAAGTGAACCCTGTACACTCTGTGTATCTTTAAGGTGTTTCCAATAAGTAAGTGTAATGAAGTGGGTGGTGAGTGTATACAGAGGGAAGCAGAGAGATGTGTAAAGAGACACGGGGAGACATGTTGCTTTAGACAGCAGTGCTAACGCAGAAGATCTTCACTACTTCTGCTCAGCTGTGTATTACACAATCACCACAGTCTCCTTCAGATCTGCCTTCAGAGCGAAGTAAAGGCATAGCAGAGCGAGAGGGAGAGGGAGAGAGCAGGAGAGAAGAGAGAGAGTGAAAGAGCAAGAGAGAGAGAGCAGGAGAGAAGAGAGAGAGAAATGGAGAAAGAGAGAGATGGAGGGAGAGAGATGGAGAGAGAGGTGTGAGTGGCACAGGGTGAGTGTTTGTTTCTCAAGTGACAAACATCATACAGAATGTACAAACAGTACAGACAAACTCAGTACAGACAAACTCACTACAGACAAACTCACTACAGACAAACTCACTACAGACAAACTCACTACAGACAAACTCCACAACTAAATTAGTGCAGGAAACCCTTAAAGGGGAGGGGCCTAGCCTGCCCCAGCCCCTGCCCCAGCCCCTGCCCCAGCCCCTGCCCCAGCCCCTGCCCCAGGCCCGTCACCTCACACTTCTCCACCATGCTGTCCAACACCTGCACAGACATGGAGGCTAAAACCTCCCTCAGAACAACACTAAACAACATAAAACACGTGTGTGTGTGTGTGAGAGAGAGAAAGTGTTTGTGCATGTGATTGTGTGTGTCTGTGTCTCGATGAAAAGTAGAGATGATTAGAGCACTCTGGGGAAGAGTAGATCTGGCCGCGCGCACACGCACACACATGCACACACACGCACACACACGCACACACACGCACAGTGGGATGTACAGTCAGGTTGAAGGGGCAGTTTCTCTCCATCGACCACTGCAGCTCGACTGCGTCATGTGATGGCGTCAGACAGGAAGTGGTCATATGGAGCCCAGCTGGGCCACCATCGACAGATGGCCCCAACAGGAAGAGAGTAAACCCAGAAGCCGATGAATGAAACACGCACGCAAACACACTCACACACAAACACATACAAGACACACGTGCGATGACTCAGTCAACACCCATCACACATACAAACACCTCTCAAATGCACCTTTGTAACTTCACAAAATGTACAGTTTCAAGAAAACTCCACCACGGGGCCGCGCAGGAGAGAACACACCCCTCCACCCCTCCACATCCACCCCTCCACCCCAGCGTAACACACACACACACACACACACACACACACACACACACACACACACACACACACACACACACACACACACACACACACACACACACACACACACACACACACACACACACACACACACACACACACACACACACACACACACACACACACACACACACACACACACACACACACACACACACACACACACACACACACACACACACACACACACACACACACACACACACACACACACACACACACACACACACACACACACACACACACACACACACACAGGGAATGATGAAAGAGAATACCAAGAGACGAGAGTGTGAAACCTCACCACTCCAGCCAGAGAGACCTAACACAAGCTGTCCTTCTCCCATACATCTAAAACGACAGACGTACAGAAGACAGAGAGACAGAGAGAGAGAGAGAGGGGGAGAGAGGGACAGAGAGAGGGAGAGAGAGAGAACCAGTGACTTCTCCCGACATCTTTTTTGCTGAGACGAGTATATTATGAACATAAGCTAATACAATCCTGCTGCCCGTCCTATCAAAGCAGAGACAGCAAGGTCACATGATGCCAACACCAGCTGCAAACTCACTGCTGTGTGTGTGTGTGTGTGTGTGTGTGTGTGTGTATGCGTGTGTGTGTGTGTGTGCGTCTATGCGTATAAGTAAACTGCAGTAGGTACATGCTGCAATATGTTTATTATCTTTATTACAGCATTATTATCCTGACCTGAGCGATCGATGCAGACATTAGTGAGATCGGAGGAAATGGGATTCTGAGTGAGTGCGTGCAGCGATCAGCGCGCGAGACTGTGAGCGATTATTCACGTGAGCTCGGCGTGACTCGTCTGTTTGTCCAACTCAGCTCGCCCATACAAAAACAAAGCACAGGAAAAACACCCTGTTCACCTGTCTGACACCTCCCCACCCGCTAAATCTGCACGTGAGACAGTCCTGCGACCTTGAAGAGCAAGAGAGTGAGAGTGAGAGAGAGTGAGAGATAGTGAGAGAGAGAGATAGTGAGAGAGAGAGATAGAGAGTGAGAGTGAGAGAGAGAGGGTGAGAGAGCTGAGCTGTCCCCCCACCCGGACTCAAATTCTGAATGTTCCTGAATACTGAATACTCATGTTCCTGAGTGTTAGGTTCCTGGTGTCCAAGCCCTCAAAGGCGATCACATGACGTCAATCCTTACTGCATAAGCAGCCCTTACCCTCACTGACCTACCAAGCTCTATCTGCACTACCTCGGCAGTAGAGTCACCCAGGTGCCCCGCCACACAGGGCCTGGACAACTACACCCCCTCCTACAACCTAACAGCTCCAACCTAATCCACACAGCAACTGAATGGACGACATATCACCTGACCTTCAAGGTCAGATGTGGTAGGTTAGGCTTAGAACTACACTCCACAGTTAATGGCCAAAAACACCTCACCTGGATAAGAGGCGGGGCCTCCTCGTCCATCGGAACAGTGATTCGCCGACGCTGGGAGACACGCCCATCTTTATTCGCAACTCGGGACTCGTTCGGTTGTGCTCGTGCACAGAGCTGCTTTTGCCCATTGCACATATACACAGGAACTGGCCTGAATGTCAAGGGCGGGAGGGGCATGCACAGGGCCCCTCCTCCTGCATGCCCCGCCCCTGGCCATGTCGCAGCTCCTTGGAAGCGCGCCAGCGAACACTTCCCACGTTTGCGTGCTGCTAGCTGCGTTAGTGACATACGGTCCACCTCCAGGCTGCCGGCTCTCTACTGTACGTGGCATCCGACCAATCAGGTCATGGGAAGATGCCATCTCTCCCTGCTCGGGTGGGTGGGTGTGTTAGCACTGACGCTAACGGGCACCACGGTGACCTCAGTTAGTTTGATATTATACCGTAAGACGCCGTGTGTCCGTGGAAGGATCTGACCTGCTATGCTATTGCGACGGTGCCCCTACCAAACCTATTTATCACCACAGCATAAACAAATACAGGTGCAAACAAAGAACAATGTCTCAGATCACGGCACCAAGTCACCATGTTTACACTTCCATTCACTTGGCAGAAGCATTTACCCAGAGTGCATTGCGCTCTTTGCAATACGCATCCTTATGCTAGTACAAACTAACACTGCCTGTAAGCTGAAGTCCTGTCAGGGACAAGATGTGGCCAAGACACACGATCTCACACACAGCACACGTGCAGGTGGTCAACTGCCACTAAGCCTGTTGTATAGCTGGTCCATGGCTGGGTCATGCAGTGCCATAATTCCACCACAAGGGGGAGGGGCTTTAGCGAGCTTCTCTCTGCTGCAGGGCTTCAGGTTCCGGTTTCTGGACATCATATAACTTCATTCGCTCGTGCCACCTCCTCCTCGCCTCAGGGGCGTGGCCATGCAAATCTTGTGGAGGCACCTCTAACAACCCCGAGGGCCATGGGTGGCTGGAGTAGCTGTCAATCACCCAGCAGAACACACACTCTGAGCAAGCTTGTACTAGGGACTCCATCACGGCGAGTCGGTCTTGCGGAAGTAACCACCTCTCAGTTTTAATCCGACAGCCTGGCTCGAGGACACCGATAAATTAATTTAATCTCTGTAGAGCAGAACATTACATTTAAGAATGGCTTTGGCTACACATAAAATGATGCCAAAGACATTCCATATGAACGCTGGCAGAATTTTCTCTCTCAAGCTCTCTGGAGCCGCTTGGTAACCCTTGGCGTCAGATCACTGGATTTATCGGGAGCCATAAGCTATTATCACCTCACTGCAAAACCAGTGTTGCTTTTAATGTACATTTGGAAGCAGATGAACATATGTCATAGCAAGAGTGACCTACAGAGCTAGCGCGCATTAGAACCTCCTGAGAGCGTTATGAGGACTCCTGCATATCTCATCATGAGGAAGGGTTTTCACTAATCCCAGCTCTCCAGAACTAATCCCATGCTATTTTGTTGATGGTTGTGTTTGCTTTAAAACTGGCTGCAGTTCAGATGGTCTTTGTAATTTATGAATATTGGATGAATCTCTCTGATCCAAGATCAGTTCATATGCAGACTGCTCTTGGCAGGAAGCCTTGCTAAGTAGGATGTGCATTTCTCTCTGGCGTCGTCGTTTATCTCTTCTCTCCCTTTCTCCATATCTCTGTCCCTCACCCTTTCTTTCTCCCCCCTTCTCTCCCTACCCCTCTCTCTATTCCTCCCTCTCTCTCTCTCTCTCCCTCTCTCTCTCCCTCATTTCCTCTCTCCATCACTGTCTTTCTCTCACACACACTAAAAGCAGCAGCAGGCCAGTTTGCATTAGAGCAGCAGACAGGTAGGCTCAGTCTGTGAGCACCTGGTATTACAAAAGAGGAGTTTTGGACATATAATCATTAACTAATCCAGGTGTGTCACCAGAGAGCCAGCTCGACTGGAGCAGAGATCCCAACGGCAGACACAGTAAAGCTGCTTCTGATTCCTGATCTCAGATTCTGGTGTGGAGCTGTACAGACAACAAGAGCCCCATACTCAAATATGGTGGATTTGTGTGTGTGTGTGTGTGTGTATCTGAGAGAGAGAGAGAGAGAGAGAGAGAGAGGGTGCTTGAATTAGTGTGGAGAGAGGAGCAGTGTGAGAGTGAAATGGAGAGTGAGATTGAGAGTGAGCTGAGATGGACCGTGCAAGAGTGAGATGGAGAGTGAGATGGCGAGTGAGAGAGTGAGATGGAGAGTAAGAGTGAGATGGAGCGTGCGAGAGTGAGATGGAACATGCAAGTTCGTGTGCTGTCTAGAAATGTGATCCTTGGGCACAGTCTGCTTGTGATGAATAATTGAGCGTTTCTGCTGGTCACGGCCCGAGTTCATGGAAGGAGATGATGATCTCTCCGTCTCCTGCTCTCCCTCTTCATCTCTTCTCCCTCTGCACTCCTCTTCTCCCTCTGCTGGGTTCAAGGCCTCGGCTGCCCGGCCACAAAGCCGTGTTGAACCCTTAATGACCCACAGATGACCGCGGGCAAGTGCACCAATCAGACGGCCCGACAGAAGCACCAGGGGGGCGCAGACAGCTACACATGCAGACAGACGTTCTCACGTAACGTAGGAATAGACTACAGTAATGTCTAGTGTCTTCACTAGACTACAGTCAATATATGACATTAAAGTCATATATTTCCCATTATGCTTCAGACAGACTTGAAATGTGAAGGAGAAACTTCCTCCACAGATCTGCATAATGCTGCACAGGGTTGTATAGAATAGTGTGGTACACAGAGGTGTATAGGGTACTACAGCAATACACAGAGGTGTATAGGGTACTACAGCAATACACAGAGGTGTATATAGGGTACTACGGCAATACACAGAGGTGTATATAGGGTACTACGGCAATACACAGAGGTGTATATAGGGTACTACAGCAATACACAGAGGTGTATATAGGGTACTACAGCAATACACAGAGGTGTATAGGGTACTACGGCAATACACAGAGGTTATATAGGGTACTACGGCAATACACAGAGGTGTATAGGGTACTACGGCAATACACAGAGGTGTATATAGGGTACTACGGCAATACACAGAGGTGTATATAGGGTACTACGGCAATACACAGAGGTGTATATAGGGTACTACGGCAATACACAGAGGTGTATATAGGGTACTACGGCAATACACAGAGGTGTATATAGGGTACTACGGCAATACACAGTCTTCCAGCCACACTCTTCCAGACAGTCTCCATAGATCTACTGCCCTTCATCACGTTCATCATGAACAGCTCCTTGTCATCAGGCCAGGTCCCAGCTGCATTCAAGACTGCCAGAGTGGTCCCAATTCTGAAGAAGCCCACCCTGGACAGCTCGGATGTCTGCAACTACCGACCGGTATCACTCCTTTCTTTCCTATCAAAAATTCTAGAGCGAGCTGTATACAACCAACTGTCTCTCTTTCTCACTCAGAACCTGCTCCAGGACCCCAACCAGTCGGGCTTCAAACCAGCACACTCAACAGAAACAGCCCTCATAGCGGTGACTGAGAAGCTCCAGACTGCAAGATCATCCAAACTGTCATCGGTCCTGATCCTTCTGGACCTCTCTGCAGCTTTCGACACGGTGAACCACAAGATCCTCCTATCTGTCCTCGCCGACCTGGGAATCGCGGGCTCTGCATGGAAGTGGTTTGAGTCCTATCTAGAGAGGCGTTCTTACCAGGTAACATGGAGAGGATCTACATCTGCTCCTTGCAGGCTCCTTACTGGTGTCCCTCAAGGCTCAGTGCTAGGTCCTCTCCTTTTCACTCTACACCCGTTCTCTTGGTGATGTAATTACCTCTCATGGTTTCTCGTACCACTGCTATGCTGATGACACTCAACTAATGCTTTCCTTCCCACCATCTGATACTCAGGTTTGCAGTCGTATCTCTGCATGTCTGACTGACATCTCTTCATGGATGACAGCTCATCATCTAAAGCTCAATCCCAGCAAGACTGAGCTGCTGTTCATCCCTGGAGCTACAGGTCCTCAGCAGGATCTTGCCATCTCATTCGAGAACTCTTTGATTGTACCGTCTAAAGATGCAAGAAACCTTGGGGTGACTCTGGATGACCAGTTGTCATTCTCTGCCCATATTACGAACCTGACTCGGTCATGCAGATATTTTCTCTACAACATCCGACGATCCGACCCTTCCTTTCTCAGGAGGCCTCCCAGGTGCTTGTCCAGTCTCTTGTCATTTCAAGGCTCGACTACTGCAACTCACTCCTGGCTGGTCTTCCTCTGCAGGCCATCAGGCCCTTGCAACTGATCCAGAATGCAGCAGCAAGGCTTGTCTTCAATCTACCCAAGTTCACTCATGTCACTCCACTGCTGCGCGCCCTTCACTGGCTTCCTGTGGCTGCTCGCATTCAGTTTAAAATTCTGATGCTTGCCTACAAAGCCAAAAAATGGACCAGCTCCTCCATACCTTATGGAAATGGTCAAAAGTCGATCCGCACCTCGAGCCCTTCGCGCTTCAAGTACGGCTCGACTTGACCCGCCATCCTCAAGATTCAAGGAAGACACGTGACAAGATGCTTCTCTGTCCTGGCACCCAGATGGTGGAACGAACTTCCACTGGCTGTCCGAACAGCGAACTCTCTCACGGTTTTCAAACGCAGCCTGAAGACCCATCTCTTTGTAAAGCACTTATAAGCACAAATCAACTGAAGCATTGGTATAAAGCGTAATTGCACTTTATCTTTAGGAACACTTGCTAAGTATTGCACTATACTGCATGTAGTCTTGTAGGTATTTCAGTCTTGATAGGTATTGTCTAATCTTATATTTTGTTGTCTTCTTTCTAGGCATCAGCACTAGCAACGGTTTATGGCAGTGCTTGACCTCAAGTAGTTTGGACTTAAACCTGTTTATACTAGATAGAGATGCATATTCTGACTGAACACATAGTACTTTTGTAAGTCGCTCTGGATAAGAGCGTCTGCGAAATGCCGTAAATGTAAATGTAAATGTAGGTGTATATAGGGTACTACGGCAATACACAGAGGTGTATATAGGGTACTACGGCAATACACAGAGGTGTATATAGGGTACTACGGCAATACACAGAGGTGTATATATGGTACTACGGCAATACACAGAGGTGTATATAGGGTACTACGGCAATACACAGAGGTGTATATAGGGTACTACGGCAATACACAGAGGTGTATATAGGGTACTACGGCAATACACAGAGGTGTATATAGGGTACTACGGCAATACACAGAGGTGTATATAGGGTACTACGGCAATACACAGAGGTGTATATAGGGTACTACAGCAATACACAGAGGTGTATAGGGTACTACGGCAATACACAGAGGTGTATATAGGGTACTACGGCAATACACAGAGGTGTATATAGGGGACTACGGCAATACACAGAGGTGTATATAGGGTACTACGGCAATACACAGAGGTGTATATAGGGTACTACAGCAATACACAGAGGTGTATAGGGTACTACGGCAATACACAGAGGTGTATATAGGGTACTACGGCAATACACAGAGGTGTATATAGGGTACTACAGCAATACACAGAGGTGTATATAGGGTACAATAATACAAGTCTACAATGTATTATAGAGTTGTACAATAAAGCACAGTGCACAGTGTAGTGTATGCAGAAGTGTCTAGTGTGTACAGTGTATAGTATATACAGGTATATAATGGATAGTAGTGTATAAAGGTTAGAACACGCAGGGAGACTCAGGGCAGCTTGGTCAGAACTCACTAGCTTTGGCCTTCAGGTGATAAATCCACTGCTTATAGCTGTTTCAGCAGAACATGGTATGGGCAGCGTCTGATAGAGCAGAGATGGTAGGGCGGGGTGAGAGGAGAGGGAGAGGGAGAGGGAGAGAGAGGGAGAGGGAGAGGGAGAGAGAGAGACAGACACTCCATCACGTAGGCAGTGGAGAGAGAATGGCCGCAGTGTGCTGAACATTCGTCAGATCCTTTTTTAACCTTTTACCTCAACGCTGTGACGTGAACAGAATGTCAACAGCAAAATTCCTCAGCCTAACCTGGTTATTTAAAAAGCCCCGATTAATCCGGTTATTTTAAAAGTTCTGTTTAATCTGGTTGTTTTAAAGCCCTGTTGTCCAATGAGAAAGCCTGTGCTGAATAAGACACCTCCCACCTGGCACTCCCATCACTCCACCCAGTCCCCGCCCCCACTCCACCCAGTCCCCGCCCCCACTCCACCCAGTACCCAATCCCCACCTCGCCCAGTCCCCGCCCCCACTCCACCCAGTCCCGCCCCCACTCCACCCAGTACCCAATCCCCACCTTGCCCATCCCCACCTTGCCCAGTCCCCACCCCCACTCCATGAAGTCCCCGCCCCACCCCGCCCAGTCCCCGCCCCTCACTGTGCAGTACCTCCCTGCACTACACTGCACAGAGAAGCACACAGATACAGCCCCACAGATACAGCCCTGAAGTGGAGACAAACTCACACACACACACACACACACTAACCTGAGCCCACCCTGCTATCTCCCAATTTCTATCGCTTTAATGAGACCAAAGAGTGGGTGAAGAATCCTGATATGATGGACTGAAGGAGTAAATGAGGGTGTATGAATGTAAAAGTGTGTGTGGGTGTGTGTGTGTGTGTGTGTGTGAGTGTGAGTATAATGCTCTTCTTCGTCAGGGTCTGAGCATATCCAGAGCCACTGAACTTTCTGCTGTTAGAACAGACAGTGAATCACAGAGCAGTAAACCAGCACTGCAAACACAAGGGCAGAGCACCACCCACAGGACAACACCACCCACAGGACAACACCACCCGCATCAGCACAGAAGGCAGCCCACCCAACACACTGGCAACACCACCCACACCAGCACAGAAGGCAGTCCACCCAACAAACCACCACCACCCACACCAGCACAGAAGGCAGCCCAACCAACACACCACCACCACCACCCACACCAGCACAGAAGGCAGCCCACCCAGCACACTGGCAACACCACCCACACCAGCACAGAAGGCAGCCCACCCAAAATCACCGACACCACCACCATCGTGTCAGCCCACTGGCGCCCCCACCCGAAGGCAACAGACCCAGCACCACCATCACGTCAGCGTGGAGAGCAGCACATGTGCCCGCCCCCAGGGGTCACGGCGACAGACGGACACCCACACCGCCTGCACGGTGGATCCGCCCACTCAGACCCCCGGCAGCCAGAATCGACCCTGTACCATGTGTTTAAGCTGACGACCGGAGGACCCGGGAAGGCACTGCGCCGACGTCAAACACGATCTTCCAAGCCACCTGTCCTCTTAAAGGGTTTCTCCTCGGACTGATCTGATCTCCAGTTAGCACTCAAACACATCCCGGAAAAGCCCCCAAAAGTTTGTTAGCGCCTCCCCCCAGCCAGGAACGGAGTCCGTCACTCACCTGACCGAACTGCCAGTGTGTGTGTGTGAGCCGCTGGGGAGACACGGTCCCATGGCCAACGTTGAGAAGCATAAACGACAGCAGAGAAACCAGAGGCAAAGCACCAGAGAATGAAAAAGGACCGGACTGAGATTCAGACAGAGAGAGAGAGAGAGAGAGGCTGAACCGACAGACAGTGACCTCTCTGCAGTGTAGAGGAGGACTGCCAGGTATTGCGCATGCACCAACTGCACACACACACACACACACACACACACACACACACACACAGAGCGAGGCGGACAGATGCACCCTCCTTCTCCTCTTTTCTCCCACTCGATAACAGCTATTCATCCGCCTCCCTCCCTCCCTACACACATTCTCTTAACCTCTCCTGTACGTGTTCAGTTCCACCCCCTTCTCTCCCACAGACACAGAAACTCTCAACTGCTTCCACTTCACAGAGAGAGAGAGAGAGAGAGAGAGAGACAGAGAGAGCGGAAAGCATTGTGCCGCTCTTATGATGTTGAGAATCAGCAAAACCGAAACGTAACAAACAGTACGTCAACAAACAAGCAACAAACCTCCCTTCCAACAGCCCTAGCTAACAATCCAGAGCCCTTCACAGAGCAACAAATCTTCTGCCTCCAGAGAAACGGAGTTGGGAATACTCCGGGACGGCCTACCCTGCTGCGCCGTCGGCGGTCAAAGATCCCAGCCACGCCCAGATACACACCCGTCAGTCATCCCATTATAACCACCACCACAAACAACAAAATCACCAAACTAATATCGCGTTGGTGCCCCCCAGTGTCACCCAAGCAGCTAAGACCTGTTGAGTCCGCAAGACATACTGCAAGATGTATGACCGCGTCCTGCATGAACACGTCCCGCGTGGGATTATGCAGGTGGTTCTCATGTTATTGCTGTCTGGCGTATATGCGTCTGTGTGCGTAACGTTGTGTACATATAATGTAACTTCACATGTAGCTTAGGGAACATTACCGTACCTTTACTTTTGTTCGAAATGACAGACCATTTTCAAACACAAACACACACACACACACACCAGCACACACACACACACCCCTCCCACACACACACACACACACTCTGACTTTGAGAGCCAAGCCAGCATATGTGGTATCCTTCAAGGCATCAACAGAAAATGTCAACAGTGATGTAATTACCTGTCAGGTGATTTACACACACCAAACTCATGAGCCAGAGGGTTCTCTCTTTCACACACACACACTCTGTGTTTCTGAAGATGGCCACTGGCTCATGGAGGGCCTAACTAGATTGTAAAGCTGCTCATTACTCACCTGTCAAAGAAAGTCAGTATTCACACATCTAACCTGGTCACATTATTATTACGTTTTACTGAGTTTCACCAGCGACTTCTAGCTGTGACTGGAGCAAATGCCATGTCTTCTACTGGCCGCTCAGGTAATGCCATTACGTTTCTAACTGACCAGGAGAGCAATACAAGTTATACTGTACAGATATATATCTTTCAACCTTTTCTATTCTCTATTCCAGTCTTACAACAAGTACAATCTGACTACAACGTGTACCGGAGCACAGGGAAGCACAGGGAGCACAGGGAGCACAGGGAGCATGGGGAGCACGGGGAGCTACGCCTGCTCCCGCCCGACCGGCTGCTTTCTGCTCCTGCTGGAGCGCCATGGCTGGGGGGCTTCACCAAGGGACACGGGAGGAGGAGAACCTCGGGGTGCAGCCGCGTGGCGAAGGGCGGGCGACGCCCCTCTGGGGGAGGAGCATCAGAGTCTCCCCTTTCTTCGCAAATAACGTTTCTGGGACCTGGTGACGTCAAATAGCTGCGTAGGGCGTCGCAGACTCGGACTCTGGGCTCGGTGTGGGAGAGGTCACCTTCTCGCCACGGTCCTGCGGCATGTCGTTTGGCTGTAATTACACGACTGGAAGGTCTCCGCTCGATAACACAGTGCCGGCCGCGGTGCAGGACGCCTCTGGCTGAAGGACACGGGCGGGTGGTGACCGCCACCTTTTGCCGAGTCACGAAAGGGGGACATGCGTTTAGCGCCGCGGCGATGAGCCGTAGCTGATAAACTAATCCACGGTGCCTGCACATGAATGGCTCCGCCTCCAGATTAAAGAAGCAGATCCCACCCCCAACAAGCAAGAGGCGGAGACAAACCACGTTATGATCAGTAAGGATTAGCAAAGACAAACCCAGGTCATTTAACAATTTGGGCTGCATTCCTCTGACGGACGTCTGTGCGGATGGAGACTAGCCCAGCCAGGGGACCGTGCCTCATAGCTTCCCTGGTGCTGCTGTTACATCCCAGAGTCCTAAAGCTCCGCATCGGGAAGAGCGAGTGATTACTAGGCTGAGGGGGTCCATGCCGGACTGTGTGGCCACACCCATGTCTAGGGGCTGGCTTAATCAGTCCATTCTGGAGGCGGGGAAGGAGAGAAGCTTTGATCCATTACACTTGCCTTGCATCCATTAAACTTGTCTTGCATCCATTACACTCGCCTTGCATCCATTAAACTTGTCTTGCATCCATTACACTTGTCTTGCTTAGTGGACATTAGCAGCCTGGCTCTGTTTAGGCCTCAGAACGTCTCCTGCCTGTGTTCTACTCCCACATCTTCAGCTTCCACCACAGACCTCCTGGAGGACGACTAAAGCCAACGGGACACAAACCCCATTGGTGCGGCTGACAGCTCAAGACATTTGTAAATCACAAACCTTCTCAGGCAGAGGAAAGTCATGGCGTGGGGCCTGGTTCAGCGATCCCCAGATAATAGGCTTTAACCGAGAGAGCAGCGTGAAGTGCTCGGCTAGCAACAGGCTAATATTTCAGGAGCCTGTCAGGTCAAAGCCCTGTGAAGTGCACACACACACACACACACACACACACACACACACACACACACACACACACACACACACACACACACACACACACACACACACACACACACACACACACACACACACACACACACACACGTACACACACACACACACACACACACACACACACACACACACACACACACACACACACACACACACACACACACACACACACACACACACACGTGCACCCACACACACACACACACACACACACACACACACACACGTGCATGCACACACACACACACACACACACACACACACACACACACACACACACACACACACACACACACACGTGCACACACACACACACACACACACACACACACGTGCACCACACACACACACACACACACACACACACACGTGCACCCACACACATGCACACACACACACACACACACGTGCACACACACACACACACACACACACACACGTGCATGCACACACACACACACACACACACACACACGTGCATGCACACACACACACACACACACACACACACACACACGTGCATGCACACACACACACACACACACACACACGTGCATGCACACACACACACACACACACACACACACACACACACACACACACACACACACACACACACACACACACACACACACACACACACACACACACACACACACACACACACACACACACACACACGTGCACACACACACACACACACACACACACACGTGCATGCACACACACACACACACACACACACACACGTGCGTGCATGCACACACACACACACACACACACACACACACACACACACACACACACACGTGCATGCACACACACACACACACACACACACACACACATAGCGCAATGCAGCTGCCAGCCTCCAGAGAGTGTTGACATTCCCGTCACGGAGCCGGCAGGGCTGTGGAAGCTAACCATCAATCGGCCGCCGACAGGCGCGTCTTCCGGCCCGGGGCGCGATCCCCGCCGAGCAGCCCGCATGACGCGCACGCTGCAGATTTAATTCACGGTGAACGCACTAACGGAGCGTCGGGCAAAACCCAGAGACAGCAACGACAGCGGGGGGCGTGGCCTACCCGCGGAGGAAACCCCGCCCCCCTCCCTCACCGGAGGACGCTCCAAATATGCGGCGATTTTTAGAAGCTCGCGGGAAGCTTCTGTTGTCATGGCAAGATCAAAGAAGGATGCTTCGATGCAGCTGTGATGCGAAACAGAATACACCTACCGGCCCCCTAACCACGAGAACACAGGACCGCATTGTTTAGAGGAAAAAAAACACAAGCCCTTTCTTTCAGGACAAATGAGAGATACTCGGAGAACTGGGACCCGTACCAGAATCTCTCAGAGACGCACTCAGTCGGGCTGGGTAGGGCGATCGGAATGAGGAAAGACGGGCGTGCCTAAAAGGCAGCTTTTGTCCCAGAGTGGCGGGCAGCCCCTCCCCCTCCCCAGCAGAACGCCCGCTGTGCCCCCCCCCCCCCCCCCCCCTCCATCTTCTCTCAATTTCGAGAAGATGAGCCTCCAGGACACCCGCCAACGGCCTCCGTGAAATCTCCGTGAGTCGGAATGAGCCCCAAGGCAGCGGCTCACTGCGTCTGGAGCTTAGTCCAGAGCCCTGGGGTGTGCTCCACACGAACCTCCGACCCGGCCACCTGAATCCCAGACCAAGCCCTGGAACACCTGCTCATCTCGTCCGTCAGGGCTAGAAGAGGGGCGGAGCAAGGCGAGGGACGCGGGGCGGACGGACAGAGAGCAGGCGGGGGCAGAAGAGCGTAGAGCAAGCAGGGGCAGGAGAGTGTAGAGCAAGCAGGGGCAGGAGAGTGTAGAGCAAGCAGGGGCAGGAGAGTGTAGAGCAAGCAGGGGCAGGAGAGTGTAGAGCAAGCAGGGTCAGGAGAGCGTAGAGCAAGCAGGGTCAGGAGAGTGTAGAGCAAGCAGGGTCAGGAGAGTGTAGAGCAAGCAGGGTCAGGAGAGTGTAGAGCAAGCAGGGTCAGGAGAGTGTAGAGCAAGCAGGGTCAGGAGAGAGTGTAGAGCAAGCAGGGTCAGGAGTAGAGCAAGCAGGGTCAGGAGAGCGTAGAGCAAGCAGGGTCAGGAGAGCGTAGAGCAAGCAGGGTCAGGAGAGCGTAGAGCAAGCAGGGTCAGGAGAGCGTAGAGCAAGCAGGGTCAGGAGAGCGTAGAGCAAGCAGGGTCAGGAGAGTGTAGAGCAAGCAGGGTCAGAAGAGCGTAGAGCAAGCAGGGTCAGGAGAGCGTAGAGCAAGCAGGGTCAGGAGAGTGTAGAGCAAGCAGGCGCAGGAGAGTGTAGAGCAAGCAGGGTCAGGAGAGCGTAGAGCAAGCAGGGGCAGGAGAGCGTAGAGCAAGCAGGGTCAGGAGAGCGTAGAGCAAGCAGGGTCAGGAGAGTGTAGAGCAAGCAGGGTCAGGAGAGTGTAGAGCAAGCAGGGTCAGGAGAGCGTAGAGCAAGCAGGGTCAGGAGAGCGTAGAGCAAGCAGGGTCAGGAGAGTGTAGAGCAAGCAGGGTCAGGAGAGTGTAGAGATGCCAAGACCGAACTGCTGTTTCAGGCTGTCGCAGAGAGAGACTCCTCAGCATTACGAAAGTGGCACTAGAAGATGGAGCCACGCTAACAGACTAGAGCCACGCTAACGGGCTAGAGCCACGCTAATGGGCTAGAGCCACGCTAACGGGCTAGAGCCACGCTAATGGGCTAGAGATACGCTAACGGGCTAGAGCTACGCTAGCGGACTAGAGCCACGCTAACGGGCTAGAGCCACGCTAACGGGCTAGAGATACGCTAACGGGCTAGAGCTACGCTAACGGACTAGAGCCACGCGTGTAGCTCTACGAGTGTAGAGCAAGCAGGGTCAGGAGAGCGTAGAGCAAGCAGGGGCAGGAGAGCGTAGAGCAAGCAGGGGCAGGAGAGCGTAGAGCAAGCAGGGTCAGGAGAGCGTAGAGCAAGCAGGGTCAGGAGAGCGTAGAGCAAGCAGGGTCAGGAGAGCGTAGAGCAAGCAGGGTCAGGAGAGTGTAGAGCAAGCAGGGTCAGGAGAGTAGAGCAAGCAGGGGCAGGAGAGTGTAGAGCAAGCAGGGGCAGGAGAGTGTAGAGCAAGCAGGGTCAGGAGAGTGTAGAGCAAGCAGGGTCAGGAGAGTGTAGAGCAAGCAGGGTCAGGAGAGCGTAGAGCAAGCAGGGTCAGGAGAGCGTAGAGCAAGCAGGGTCAGGAGAGCGTAGAGCAAGCAGGGTCAGGAGAGTGTAGAGCAAGCAGGGTCAGGAGAGTGTAGAGATGCCAAGACCGAACTGCTGTTTCAGGCTGTCGCAGAGAGAGCGACTCCTCAGCATTACGAAAGTGGCACTAGAAGATGGAGCCACGCTAACAGACTAGAGCCACGCTAACGGGCTAGAGCCACGCTAATGGGCTAGAGCCACGCTAACGGGCTAGAGCCACGCTAACGGGCTAGAGATACGCTAACGGGCTAGAGCCACGCTAACGGGCTAGAGCCACGCTAACGGGCTAGAGATACGCTAACGGGCTAGAGCTACGCTAACGGGCTAGAGCTACGCTAGCGGACTAGAGCCACGCTAACGGGCTAGAGCTATGCTAACGGGCTAGAGCCATGCTAACGGACTAATAAAAGTACAGTTCTGGAAATGGCTGGACGTGACAGAATGGATGCGGGGGGGGGTGTCTAGCTGCGTCACGCTGTGGTCTGGGGAGTGTGCACACGTGCATGTGTGAGTATGTGTCTAAAGCAATAAGGCTTCAGACTCAGACACACCCCTGCAGTTACCCAGCTAGACACAAATGGAAAACAAACACAGCTGAAGAAATCACACACACACAAACACACACAGCAACAAGCAGGTACACATAATATAGACACAGATGGACACAGCACATGTACAAACACAGATACACACACCCTGCCACACCCTGCCACCACACAGACAAGGCTGCCATTACAGCAGCCTTGACCCCCCCACACCACACACACACACACACACCAGAACTCTGCTACTGGAGGAAGGGAGGGGCTGCTGAGTCAACAGGAGCTGTGAGGCACATCCACACGTTCTATTGCCCTGAGTGCAGAGTCTGAAAGACATATATTGTTCACAAGAGTGTGTGTGTGCGGGTGTGTGTGTGTGTGTGAGAGAGAGAGATTGCGCCTATCTCTGCAGCCTTAACAAACAACTCAAGTACACAAAACCACAACTTATCAAATTAGGTTTAATTTGGTTTTGGATAATTAAAATGGCCGACTGACCGTGGCTTTAATGACAGGAAGCTGCAGACAAACACACACACACACACACACACACACATCGTCTCTGCTGGCTCTGAAACAGATGGATACACAGGCACACACACACACCAAACGCAAACATGCACAGTCACATTCTCCCCTGTCTGTCTCTCTCACACACACACACACACTCACACACACAGCATGCCTCTGTACAGACTGCACCCACCGCTGTTCCGGTTCTTGCGGTTGGACTTGCCGCCGCTGAGCAGCGCCTTCAAGCTGTTCCTGAACATGGCTGCACCAGACTCCGCCCACTATAGAGAAATCTAGAGAGAGAGAGAGAGAGAGAGAGAGAGAGGGCACTGTATTAGCTGTTAGCTAACAGGGAGAACAGTAATCACACATTCCAGTGTTAACTGAATTATAAATGTCAAGACTCGTCACCTGTTGATCTGCTGCTAACGGCCTGGCTATGTCATACCTGTAGATTAGCCCTTAGCTTTTCTGTATCCTCCAATCAGCCCATAGTATGTGAATGAACATTGACAACGTCCATCAGCCCCTCCCCAGCTACTACCACATCCGCCCCTTTCACTGAGAGTGGCAGGCAAACAAGGTTCTGTTCCTGACCCTCTGTTAGTTAGTAGAGCTCTGAATGAAGCATCATAGAGCGAGTCTGAGTGAGACGGAGTCTGAGTGAGACGGAGTCTGAGTGAGACGGAGTGAGAGAAGGAGAGACTGAGTGAGACGGAGTCTGAGTCTGAGTGAGAGAAGGAGAGACTGAGTGAGATGGAGTCTGAGTGAGATGGAGTCTGAGTGAGATGGAGTGAGAGAAGGAGAGACTGAGTGAGACTGAGTCTGAGTGAGAGAGGGAGAGACTGAGTGAGACGGAGTCTGAGTCTGAGTGAGATGGAGTCTGAGTGAGATGGAGTGAGAGAAGGAGAGACTGAGTGAGAGAGGGAGAGACTGAGTGAGATGGAGTCTGAGTGAGATGGAGTCTGAGTCTGAGTGAGATGGAGTCTGAGTGAGATGGAGTGAGAGAAGGAGAGACTGAGTGAGACGGAGTCTGAGTGAGACGGAGTCTGAGTGAGAGAGGGAGAGACTGAGTGAGACGGAGTCTGAGTCTGAGTGAGAGAGGGAGAGACTGAGTGAGACGAAGTCTGAGTGAGAGAGGGAGAGACTGAGTGAGACGAAGTCTGAGTGAGACGGAGCCTGAGTCTGAGTGAGAGAGGGAGAGATGGTGATAAGAGATTGTTAAGAGATAAGAGTGTTAAGAGTGTGTGCGTGACTCAGTGGGTGCCATGGTTTCACCTAAAGGCATTCAACACCATCACCAGCCAGGTGGGTGGACGCCAACAGCTCTTCAGCTTTGATGGGAACTACACTACCCCCCCCCCTTTTCCAACAAGTTCTCCATCTCTTTCACGCTTTAATTTAAACCAACTGCAGATCTATCTATCAGGCATTTTCAACCTCTGCTTGGCTCCTCTCCCTCTGTTTGTACATCCCTTTCTTTACACACACACACACACACACACACACACTCTGCATGGCCATTGTTTGACCGCTGCTGCTCGTTTCCAGGAAAATACCCCCCCATCCACCCCAAGGCTGAAACGAACAGCCCATAGACTCATTAGCTACAGCCTTTCATCTGACACACACACACACACACGTGTGAGACTGTGTGTGCGCGTCCATTTATGTCCTTTGTATGTGCATAAATAAACACCATCACACCAGCGTACACATGCATACATAAGGATCCTGGTGTTTGAGTGCTCTCATGTACACACACACAGGCTCCGTGAACGCTAATGTGTGGTCTGTATGGTCTCTACAGTTTGGATCCTTCACATGGCATAAGGTTTGAACATGTGAAGCATGTCGACACACCGCGGCTGTAGCGTTGCTCGGGTAACCCAGGCCGACTGTAGGTGAAGGCCACACAAATGAAACGTGTGCTTCTTTCTTTTTGTTTAGGGGGAGAAGATCCTGTCCATTTTCTCACCGTCATGAGTCTTTTTCCAGTCTGTTACTCATCTGTGGGACCCCACTATTGCACAAGGGGCAGGCGGAACATGGAAGACTTCTGGGAATCACCAGGATGTGGACCTGTTATTCTGTGTCTGTAGTCCCCGTAATGCTGTGTTTGTAGACCTGTTGCATGGTGTCTGTGTACCTGTTACGCAGTGTCTGTGCACCCGTTACACTGTGTTTGTGGACCTGTTATGCTGTATTTGTGGACCCGTTACGCTGTGTTTGGGACGTGAGAAAAGAGGAGAAGAGGGGAGAGAAGGGGACGGGAGAGGAAGAGGAGGAAGAGCGCTCGTCAGAATGTGGTGTAATTAAAAAGCTGTGAGCGATGCGGCGTGTCTGCATTACAGCTGACCTTACACAGGATCTCTAACGGCACCGTAAGGCATTAAAGAGAGAGAGACAGAGAGAGAGAGAGAGAGAGAGAGAAACCTCCATTCACTCTGGCCATGAAGTAGAGCGGACAGCTGACACTTAGCAAGGTCTCCATTTCTCTAGCCATTTGCTGGGGTGACTGTGGTGGCAGTGAAGGGGAGAATGCTAATGCTAACACTAGCTGCCAGAGTAGCCTCACACACAGACAGCTAGCCACAGGCTAACACCCAGTGTAACCACAGCGTGAAACTAGCAAAATATTAGCATAATGATAACTGGTGACTGTTTACTTTCTTTGCCCTGAAAACGGTGTTAGCCACATTAGCATATTTGCTTCTGGAAGCATTTGGCCGGTGGGCAAATCTGGTAGTACCTTGTGAGCGAAGCTGCAATTGTTTACGAATCCACGTTAGTGACAGTGACCAAATCAATTCAATATGCTTCACAAGTGTCCCTCGGGCCGATAGACATGAAACAGAGGCCTCTTCATGAACTTATATGTGGCGGGAATCAGAAAACACCATGTTCTTATTTCTCCCCGGTTCAGGCCACCATGTTGCTAAGCGGATTTTCGTCTCCTGTCTGGCCCCGATTGTAGTTACTATGACCACGGCTGCTAAGGGGAGCTTCACATTAGCTTCTCAAATGGCTGTGCGGAAATAATGTCCTGCTCTAAATCAAACTTTGTGTGTGTGTGTGTGTGTGTCCAGAACTGGTCTCAGTCTGGGGGAATCTGGCCCACTGGGGTTCAGGTTCAGCTATGTTTAGCTTACTCCTGAAGTGAGGGGCTGAGTAACGGGCAAAGAGGGGGCTGCTTGCCCTGGAGGGTCTGGCGGGTGGGTCCTAGTGCCCTTCACAATCCGCACCCACCCCGCCCCAATCCCACCCCGCCCCATGCTCCACCTCACCCACCCCGCCCCAACCCCACCCCATGCTCCACCCCACCCACCCCACCCCAACCCCACCCCATGCTCCACCCCACCCCATGCTCCACCCCAACCCCACCCCATGCTCCACCCCCCCACCCCATGCTCCACCCCTCCTACCCCACCCCAACCCCACCCCATGCTCCACCCCTCCTACCCCACCCCCCCTACCCCACCCCATGCTCCACCCCACCCCATGCTCCACCCCTCCTACCCCACCCCAACCTCACCCCATGCTCCACCCCACCCCATGCTCCTCCCCAACCCCACCCCATGCTCCACCCCAACCCCACCCCATGCTCCACCCCTCCCACCATGCTCTGACTGGTCCGGATAAGGACGTTGTTATTCTTT
This sequence comes from Brachyhypopomus occidentalis, assembly GCA_020368025.1. Taxonomy (NCBI): domain Eukaryota; kingdom Metazoa; phylum Chordata; class Actinopteri; order Gymnotiformes; family Hypopomidae; genus Brachyhypopomus; species Brachyhypopomus occidentalis. Next base: position 5,751,069 of record JAGXOD010000107.1, read on the forward strand.
AAGAGAAGCGCCAGGGCCAGAGGAAGCAGAGAAAGAGGGGGAGAAAGCGAGAGATAGAAAGAGAGAGAGACACAGAAAAGGACTGTGGGTCTAAAGAAGCAGTAGGGGGCTTTCAACATTTTGGCACAGCCATGAAGGGACAAGGTTCACGGAGGGGTTATAGTCACCCCCTTCTGTGTCTGGCGCACACAGGAACACACACTCCTCTTGGGAGTAAACATCTTACCTTTCATTACAACGTCTTTGCATTCAGTCTTCAGTTAGACAGCGGAGTACGGCATCTGAAGCATGTCTTAAAAGGACACGACAACGCCCTCACACACACACACACACACACACACACACACACACACACACACACACACACACACACACACAGACACACATCAGATAACCTAGACACTGCTCTTCATAAAGAGTGCACACCTGCAGAGACTTCTGCCTCCCCCCGCGAGCTCCACCTCGCAGTCTGTCAGAAAGTGACTGGCATTATCAGGTGACCCCACCCATCCAGACATACCCACTGCAGTCAGCCCTTGCTGATTGGCCGTGCTGAAACAGAGCCCAATGACAGGGACACAAACTCCCGGTAAACCGCTGCTGTGCGCACGACTGATAAGTGTTGTATCTCGTCTCTGGAGGTTGTTTAAGAAACACAGTCAGGCTCATGCAGGTCCGCTGGGGGGGACCGAGTCCAACTGGAATTCGTTCCACATCTTCCCCCAACTCGATGAGCCCCCGCACGGCGCCTCGAGGACACGCGGCCGTGTGATTACGGGAAAAAAATGGCGGTCACGATTACACGGCATGCTTCGCGTCCATTTTCCGAGCAGACTCTTTTGATGGTTTCTTCTCCCTGCGCCTCTGGGAAGGACCGCGATCCTGCTGGCTTATCAGGCCAACAGCCAGACTGGCACGGGTCCAGCGCCTTCACGCGCGCTACACCACGACGTGCCGCTGGTAATAAACAACGATAACGAGGTGAATCTGCACTGTGTGACACGTGAAGCCAGAGAGCAGCTCACTTGTGGACAGTCAGCTTTGCTCTCCATTAGCATGAGGCTCTTTCATTGGCTCAAATTCACAGTGAGCATCCAACATGGGGCAAACGTACAAGAAGCCAACAATAACAAACGATCTGCCGAGGAGGCAGTTCAGAGGAAAACAGCCCTAAAGCCGGGTACGTCGCCATGGAAAATGCCTTTGAAGTTCCCTTTCTTCCTTCTGGAAATAAACCCATGGGTTACCCAGCCACATTAGTGGAACTGTGGATCACACGGGGGTGATCTGCTCAACCGGGCGGATGTCGGCGGGGCGATTAGCGGTTCGGTGGGGTCTCGTGCAATAGAACGATTGCAGCACTATGGCAACCACACACACTCATTGCCACTGTGACTTATATAGTGACAATAATGAAACTAATGTTGATGTTGTAAGGACTGTGAGAGGTGTAGACACCAGGTCAACACACACACACACACACACACTCCTCCTTAAGGCAGGACCATACAACATGAGCTTCTTGAAAACACACACACACACACACATTATGCTGCCAGCTCTCGGGTGTCTCAGATGTTTACTTCGATCAAACACTGCGATCATAAAATAAACATTACCGAGACCAGGATCTGGCTAAAGCAAAACTTTGATGCCAACAATAATAACGCAAAAAGTTAGCCTCCGTCAAACAGCATGACTCAAACGAGATTATGCTAATTAGCATTCGTTAGCGCTGGTGGGTCCAGGTGCCCCCTCTCCTCCTGCCCTGGGCAGGTGAATCAGCCTCCACACGCCGAGCTCAAGGCAGCTGCCCACACAGAGGCTGTTGATTATTCCGCTGCTTCGGCTCCGGCTTGTCAACGGAGAGCGAACCAGGCACAAGCTGCGCGTCCGAACATCCGCGGCACGGCAAACAGCAAAGCGTCCAGCAACCTCGCAGCAGATCCAAGGACTACATCTCCCACAGTGTAGCAAACAAGGAACCCTGTACACCTACGTGCAGGACACGATGGGCTGGAGTAAGAGGAGCCACCCGAGGTGCCAGGCGCGTTTAACTCTCTCCATTCCTGCCAACACGAAATGCACCTGCTCGTTCATGAGCGCGCGGTCGCTCCCCCGGGTGACGGTGTCACCGGACACTAATGGCAGCTTGAAGCACAGGCGTGTTGCACACAAACCAAACTGGGAAGTAGGACAAGAGGAAACATTAGTGCCAACCTCCTAAGTCCTTTTTTCTCCGTATTTAAAGACTGCACTACACACCGTAATGAATGCAGGTCATGTTACACACCAAAGAAAAGCGGTCAGGATTTTCTGGTGCGGTTTCTTTTCTCTCTGATGTCACTGTAGTAAATGTGAAGTGGGAGGTCACTGGCCTCCTATTTTTAATCCGCTCCAAAACCAGGCAATACAACTACTGACTAGAGATCAGTTTGGACTCTGTATCCTTACTCAAAACAGGACGTTGAAGCTCCCAGGCACGTCACCCCCACCACGACAGCAGCGGGGCCGTTTCGTGTCCACACCATGGGCTACACGTAGAGACAATAACAGGCTGGTCTCCTTTCCAAGGCTGAACCGTGAGGAGAAAGCCATCGGTCCTGGAGGGCCACATCTTCACAGCGCTGGGCTTGAAGGGGCTTCACAGTGAGCTGGACGTCAAAGCGTCCAGGCATCCTCACCCAGAGCCCCCGCCCGTCTGCTCTGCCCCACTCCACTCTGGCTTTGCGCTTCGCAGTCCTTTCAGAGGCTGGTTCTGGACTCCCCGAGTCGTCTGGTCCCATCTGTCAGTGTACCTCGGCTCGTGGACTGGTTGCTAGGCTGCGAGGTGAGCCTGGGTTCACACTCTCGTCCGCTGAAAGCGCGATGTCACAACCCGCTCTGGAGGACGGCTCGGCAAACACAGCCCACGACTCCGCGGGGGTTATCCCGCTCCACTGTGGAGCGCCATCTGAGGATGGAACGCTTCACAAGCTCAATCACTGGAAACAATGTTTTACGCCCTTCGCTTAGCACAGACCCCACCGGCGTACGGATACCAACCGCCAGCAAACAGCAGCCGGAGACTGAAAACTTCAACATAAAAACGTAAACGTTTCAGACACCGGCCAGTAAACCGGAATGGACGAGTGATCGACACTTTTGGCTCATTGCTAAAGTGCACCAGGCAGCTCCTCAGAACGAGAGACTTTCTCTGATTCACACACACCCCATACACCCCCCCACCGAGAACAGCAGCAGTAATAAACCAGTGCAGTGCCGAGAGGAAGCAGAATTTACCGCCCTGCCACATCCCGGCTTCCTGTGTTTGCTTTGGGAAGGAGGTGCTGGATGGAGCCGCTCGTGCTGGGGTTGGGAGAAGGGCGGCGTGGCCAGCCCAGCGGCCTCGTGGGACGGGGGACGTTTTCGGACTGGTCGGTGGTTAGGTGTGGGGTTTGCTTCACATTAAATGGGTCAAGGTTGAAACGAGGACACTGGAAGAGCTTAGGGAGGGAGGACCGCGAAAATGTTTTTTCGGCTACATTTGATTAGCGGCTTGCGGACCAAGCGAGCGACCAGAGCGAATGAAAAATGAGCGTGGTGCTGGCTCCTCCCACAGCTGCTGATGAGATACAGGAGAGGGTCATCCCTGTCTGCGTGAGGAAGAGGAGGGTCCGGAAGGGGAAGAGGGCGTCAGCCTGGTCGAGCAGGGCCCGCTTGGCTTCCCTTCGGTCCACAGGCATCGTGAAACCCGCCCGGAAGAAGCCATCCACGGGTCGCTCCTGGTGGGGGGGAGGGGAGGGGCGGGGCGAGGCGGTTGGGGCTGACGTCTCACTGGTTGGCAGTAGCTGCGCGGGTCTTGGCTGTGTGATCAGAATACCAATTAGGCAACAGTCTGAACGCTGGCTGATCCCTGTAACATCAGAGGGGGGTGTTGGGAGGGGGAGGAGGGGGGTGTTGGGAGGGGGAGGAGTGATGCCACGTACCATTAACCAAAGCCGTCTGTCTGGGCTAACGTGCTCCAGCTGGGTGTGTCTGCACGGGCAACACACTGTGTTCAATACACCTCCGTGTGTGCGTTTTCTACACAACACACACTTTTATGGTGTTAAGGAAGCCTGAGGAATTGTGGGTAGTGTGGGCGCCTGGGAGAGCGGAGACGGTGTGTTTATCCTGGCAGAAACTGTGGCAAAAAATCTTTAAACTGAATGCAAATATGGCAGCCGCCGCATTTGCGCCCGGTGATAACAACTGCATTCAAATCGAAAACTCTAATTAATGTATCGCCAGGCGATGGTTGCCTGGCAACAGTCGAAGCAAGAAGCTTGTAGGAAGTGGTAGAGTTGGAGGTGGTCAGGGTGGGTGGTTGGTCGGGTGGAGAACTAACTGTGTGTGTGTGTGTGTGTGTGTGTGTGTGTGTGTGTGTGTGTAATGAGTCGCGAAGGATGAATAAAACAGATGACAGACGAAAGCAGAAGGGTTATTAGCTGATGTGCGATCTTCTCTTGCACACGCGTTCGTCTGGAGCGCTGCGATCCGCCGCACCATTACAGATGCGCCGTCTTGCCCTGCATCAGACACACGGCCCTGTAGTCCCCAGACACATGTCTCCACATGTCCCCAACATGGGGCTTAAAAGCATCCTTCACCTCAGTGCGCTAACAGGGCTAACAGAGCTAACCATCAAGAGTTGCTAACAGGGAACAAGCAGCATGATTTATTTGTACATTGACCTTTAGGCTAATTGGCTTCCATATTGAATAATTATGTAAATAATTGTTTAATAATCATTATTACTAATGAGGAATGTTCTTGTGTGAAACGAGCTTCTAATTGCTGAATATTTCGCTCTTGTAACTCGGTCTCAATCACCTCCGTGGTTTGGGGTCGTGGGTCACAGGCCGTGTGGGCCCTGCTGCTGCCGTGTGGGCGTGGCCCCAGGGGTCGCCGAGCAACCTTGAAATGAAATAAGTGAGCACCAAGCTCCGCCTCCAGCCTTGTGATTTATTGAAAAGGGCAGATAAGGTATTCTGCAGTGTAAGCAGTTTGGAGGTTTGTGTGAGCAGATGCGCGCACACACACACACACACACACACACTCACTCACACACACACACACACTCTTGCGTGCATCATTCTCTCTCTATGGGGTACAGTTTCAGGACCATGTGCAAAAAATAACCACAGATGCCTCACTCAAATTCTCATTAATAATCCAGCGGCCGGCCTGACGTGGAGAGCACTGCGAGCTTCAGTCCAGCTCAAGAAGAACCGCTACAGACGCTAAATGGCTATTTTAAGAGGCTCCCGTGTTGTGAACTGTCACCAAGCACTTTGACCACTTCCAGCAATTGTCAGCCCGCACTAGACCAAACGTTTCCAGAAGACCTCGGAGCTGTAAGCCAACATGGCAACCAGCTTCCGAGAGCAGCCGACCTGACGAATGGAAGCCATGTAGTCATCTTCCTTGTTTCACCAGACAAAGATTTTGTTGGAAAAAAAAAAAACACACACACACACCGGTTCCAGGGAAATGTAGAGAAATGTGTTTTTCAGCTGAGCAGTTCAAAAAGATTACACTGAAAAGGGTAAATATCTCTCTCTCTCTTTCATTTGCTGTCTCTCTTACCCTCTTACCCTCCTTCTCTTTCACATTGTGTGTGTGTGTGGGAGATGAGAGTCTGTGTGCGCACACACTCGTGTCCTACACTTTTACCATTTCAGAGACCAACGTCCATCACAGCAGCACGGGGGACTCTCGTCCACATCTCTCCCTACTCCCTGACAAGCTATCAAAACAATGTTCACAAAGACAGTGTGGTTGTTGGTCCACGGCCAAGCGCAGCTCCTGCTGGAGAGGGAACGTGAGGCGGCTCCAAACCGTCGGCCCGGCCCGCGTTATCTAACCGGGAGTCCAAACAAACGTCCAGTGCGGCTGCGTGTGTTGCTGGGACCTGGACCTTCATGTTCAACCTCACGTTCTCACTCATCAGCAAGATCCCGCCCCCCGGTGACCCGGTTGGTGCTGCCTGCCCCTAATCCCGCCCACCTTGAAGCTCAGCTAGCAACGGTCTTGATCATTCGCTGAAGAAAATGGCTTAGGAGGGAGGAGTCTCAGAGGAGACTCGACTGAGGCCTTCGACGACCAATGGAAAACAGACGCCTGACGAGGTATCGCACGTTCGCGAAGTCTCTTTCACAACGAGAAAGTGTGTTTTCAATCGCGCTCAAAGCATAGCTGTTGCTTTGAGGAGAACAGAGAAGGAATATGAGGAATCTGCCCTCAGAGAGTCCAAGAGTGCAGTTTTAGTTAACCTCAGCGAGAGAAACCCAGAAACCAGCGACCTGACCAAGACGCTTAATGAGCTCACGCAGGTCTTAGGTTACGGGTACTGAACAAACTCCAACCCATTCTGTAGACCTCACTCCCCAGATCTATAGGTCAGAGTCTTTGGAAGACCTCGCCAGTTCTTTATGTTGCTTTAAGAGTGTTGCTTTAAGAGTGTTGCTTTAAGAGTGTTGCTTTAGCTCTCCTAAAGGGCAGAGACACCCAAGGAAAAGACAAGCTGAGAGGACAGAAACAAGACAGCTGGACTAAATATGAGACTAAAGTAAGACAGCTTCGGTTGTCCACCATGTCATGTCCCAGAGGACATCTGTAGGGGGACGATACTTGCCCCACCACGTCCCACCTTCAGCCTGTAAGTCCAGGCGAGTTATTTGAAGACACACGTGCACACGCACGCACTCCAGTCCAGTTGATGGCACACGCAGACACAAAGCCCTTACCCTCACAGGTGGGGTGAGGATGAATATGCCGACGGCGATAGTGGCATAGACGTGCCGGCTAGACCCGCGTGTGTTAGCAAACCTGCCTTTAAATAGCTGGGATCCCTTCTGCTCGATTATTCTCCGTCTCCAAATAAAGCCACCAGCCAGCTGCTCCTAACATCTCCAGCTACCAGTGACATCCCTACGGCACGAGGAACTAGAGTTTATACTCACAACACAGACCCTCATGTATAAGTTACTGCCGTGTTCTCCCTGCCCTGTTAACGAAGAGGAAGGTAATCCTGCACAGCCTGTCAATCACCGTCCCTTATTGTTCACAGCTGGGGTTCAAGTCTTTGACAATGAAAACACCTGAAATGGGGGGCAGGTGGACCAGCGAACAGGCGTAATCTGCCTCCCCACGTCACTGTCCTGTCCATCAGGTGGCTGGTGGAGGAGACCTTGGCAACCACTGACCTGGAGTCAGGTTGCAGGCGTCCAAAGTAATGGAACAGGCAATTTGAACTGAACCCAAAACATCCGACCGCACCAAGCACATGAAATTAGCCATGTGATAATGTGCTGGTGTAATTCCGCTGTGTTGTCTCATTTGAGCTTCAGCAGAGAGGCATGTAGGCACGCTACAGAGCCTTAGAGGCAGAGAGACCGTACAGGCACGCTACAGAGCCTTAGAGACAAAGAGACCGTACAGGCACGCTACAGAGCCTTAGAGGCAGAGAGACGCACAGGCAGCTACAGAGCCTTAGAGGCAGAGAGACCGTACAGGCACGCTACAGAGCCTTCGAGGCAGAGAGCCCGTACAGGCACGCTACAGAGCCTTAGAGGCAGAGAGACCGTACAGGCAGGCAGAGAGCCTTAGAGGCAGAGAGGCAGGCACGCTACAGAGCCTTAGAGGCAGAGGCCAGAGCAGGCACTACAGAGCCTTAGAGGAGGCAGAGAGCCCGTACAGGCACGCTACAGCTACAGGGCCTTAGAGGCAGAGAGACCGCACAGGCACGCTACAGAGCCTTAGAGGCAGAGAGACCGTACAGGCACGCTACAGAGCCTTAGAGGCAGAGAGCCCGTACAGGCACAGAGCCTTATAGAGCCTTAGAGGCAGAGAGACCGTACAGGCACGCTACAGAGCCTTAGAGGCAGAGAGACCGTACAGGCACGCTACAGAGCCTTAGAGGCAGAGAGACCGTACAGGCACGCTACAGAGCCTTAGAGGCAGAGAGACCGTACAGGCACGCTACAGAGCCTTAGAGGCAGAGAGACCGTACAGGCACGCTACAGAGGCTTAGAGGCAGAGAGAGGCCGTACAGGCACACGCTATAGAGCTAGGCACGCTACAGAGCCTTAGAGGCAGAGAGACCGCAGGCAGGCAGAGCCTTACAGAGAGCCTTAGAGGCAGAGAGCCTTAGAGGCAGAGAGACCGTACAGGCACGCTACAGAGCCTTAGAGGCAGAGAGAGGCCGAGCCTTAGAGGCACGCAGGCTACAGAGCCTTAGAGGCAGAGAGCCCGTACAGGCACGCTATAGAGCCTTAGAGGCAGAGAGACCGTACAGGCACGCTACAGAGCCTTAGAGGCAGAGAGACCGTACAGGGCACAGACCCTTAGAGGAGTACAGGCCTTAGAGGCAGAGAGACCGTACAGGCACGCTACAGAGCCTTAGAGGCAGAGAGGCACGCCAGAGCCTTAGAGGCAGAGAGACAGGCACGCTACAGAGCCTTAGAGGCAGAGAGACCGCACAGGCACGCTACAGAGCCTTAGAGGCAGCAGAGCCCGTACAGGGCAGGCACAGGAGCCTTAGAGGCAGAGAGGCAGGCAGAGAGCCTTAGAGGCAGAGCCTTAGAGGCAGAGAGACGGTACAGGCACGCTACAGAGCCTTAGAGGCAGAGAGACCGTACAGGCACGCTACAGAGCCTTAGAGGCAGAGAGACCGTACAGGCACGCTACAGAGCCTTAGAGGCAGAGAGACCGTACAGGCACGCTACAGAGCCTTAGAGACAAAGAGACCGTACAGGCATGTCTCTGGCACAGCGAGGACCTAGAGAGGAAACAGCTGTAGAAAACCTCATTAGCATCAAAATATGTTACGGCATCTATGGAAGTAATGAATTTATATCATTAACAGATGTGTCCTCATTACCCATTCAAAACTGGAATATATCCCCCTATGATGCTGAACGTTTCCAAAAACTTAAAACAGCTTGTTTTGATATATAGCGAAGATGCACATTTTTGCTCTTCCAGAGGAGCGTGGCTGAAATGCTACGTCAGCGTGAGGTTATTCTCCTCCGTTTGCTCACCATACTGGGAGAGACGTTTTGATGGAGACGTTCGTCAGGGTCAGTTGGCAGCAGCAGGGTCAGAAGGTCAGAAGGTCACTCACTGGTCGTGTAGCCACATAGAAGTGCATGTCCCTGTGACAGGGGTGTCCCTTAATGAATACATATGAGGCTCTTTACGGGACATGTGGGAGGGGGATCTGCTCTAAACAAATGGCCCTGATAGCCAGTGACTCCCAAGAGGTCTATTGGTCACTGGACCCGTCAATCAATCATGACCAGCTAGACCAAACATCCCAGCGGACCATGTCAACCAGACAAACGTAACACACACACACACACAGATGACGACTAAATCAGGGTGACAGATTGGATCAAGACCTTAAGAGCAAATCTGCAACATTAGACTAAAGGGGAATAAATCCCAGCTCACAGCCTAACCAGGAAGTGAAAATGAAGTACTAATGAAACCAGGAGCAAGGAATGAGGCACTACTGATCTCACACACACACACACACACCTACATCAAAGTTTCACAGCTCCCCACCCCTAGCTGTAACTGTATACACACACTTAAAGACCTTCCATGGGAACCTTTATGGAAGGTAATTGTAGCGTTAGTGACAGCGGTTTTAGCAGTAACAGCTACAGTGTTAAGCTACTGTGATTATGTCGTGTTCAAACACAGCGAACAGGGTTGTGTTTGTGTGGTCTCATTATTACTGCTTTACATAAGAGGAAGGCGCACAGTGTAACACTCCAAGCTAGTCGGACAGCATCACCTGGGCCTTGATTATGATTTGCCTACCAAATCCCCACGAACCTACCCGAGCAGGTTATAACGTTTACATGAACGCATAATAATGAAAGCTTAATAGAGGAGTAAACCATTTCTGTAAGTTCAACGCGTCAGATATTTTTTTTGGAGTATTGTTTTCATGTTCTAAACTTTTATCGATGCATCTCTATAAAACACAACCAGCACATCCTAGAAAGGAATTCAAAACAAACCAGACGGAATACCTGCACGATGCCACCCATGGAACTACCTGTGCTCCTCCCATGATGCACTTGGGGAGCCCGTGTGTGTGCTCCTCTCGCACGGCTGGGTCCAGCGCTGCTGAGGCCAACCAGAACCGCTGGATGACACCAGGCCAGGCAAACAGGACCCAGGCCAGACAAACAGGACCCACGTTCAGGTGAATTAAACCCCCTCGAAACCTCTAACAAGCTGCAGGCGAGCTAGAGCCAGGCGGCCCTGGGCACGCTCTGTGGGATGACCTCTGACCTTTAGGTGTCAGGAACTCACCCGTGTCTAAAGCCCCCTGGCAGGAAAGTCTCTCGGTGGTGCTTCGGCTCACTAGCCCAGTAGCCAAACGGTAACAAGTCATGGAACAATGTCAGAAACCGACGGGAAATCTTACTGGTTCACGCTACAGTTGGTTTATGTTTGCAGTCCAAGCTGAAGTAATTTCTTTGTTCATTTCTTCGTTCCTCAAGCACGGTCACGTCTAGAAGCTCATTATCTCCTCAGGTCCTCGTGTAATGTTGACACTGGCTGAGGGTCTCAGGAGAGAAAACCTTCAATAAGCTACAGGCAAACGCACTAAAGCACCAAGCTTTAAAACGACCAGTGCCCCATATGTTCAGCACGCACACGGTAAGGAGTCATTTGCATCGTTGTGAAACTCGTCCCACTCGTCTTTCCACCAGAACAAGCAGAGATCCGCAATTAAGAGTCAAATTAGCTGGCTGACGGTGAACAGCTCGTCGGCTTCACCTTTCAAGCTCCAGCTACACCCGTTTCTACGGACCCTTCATGGTCGTTTTTAAGTGGTCACTGTGGTGTTTTATCAATGATGAGGACATGCTGCATTAGTGTCTAAACTATAGCCATTTTAAACCATAACAGGCTCATGAAAGGCTCGACCAGAGGCTCGCTAAAAGGGCACTTTGAGAAGCCCCACGTTATACGACCCCTTGCGCTACGTCACCACATCCTCACGAAGCTCTGGGGCAGAGCGAGGGATAAAAGGAGAAAAAGAAAACAGTATAACAAGCAGGTCGTAGCCTCAGCTGTGTGACAATTCACACCCCGGAGTTGCCATGGTAACAGTTGCCAGGTTCCACATAAAAAGCGAGAAGTGGCAGTTGCCGCTGGCGACCAGGCGTCGTAAACTAGCTGCCATCGGCGGCCCGATTGTGGTAAACACCACCGGCTGGCGACCAGGCGTCATAAACTAGCTGCCATCGGCGGCCCGACTGTGGTAAACACCACCGGCTCGTTTATGTTCGTTTCTTCTTTGTCTTGGTTTGTGTTTTCTTTCTACCACAAGGCCCTTTAAGAGACCAGAAACAGTTGAGGGGATTTTGGTGAGGAAAAACTTTCTGACCCTGTCAAAAAGTTGTTTATAAAGAAAAATAAAAAGACAGAAGCATTAGTTCACACGGACAGAAGCCTTAGTTCAGTGTGTCAGACCCAGTGAAGTTACTCTCCTTCAGTCACTCCGCTTCACCCCTCTGTAATGGCCTATATCATTGGCTAATGAGACTCGGGTTATTTGATTGGATGGTCAGGTCATACTTTGGGTCCTTCCGGCAGGCCATTAGTAGCGACTCAGCAGCTATTACGCAATCACTGAACTGCAGATATGTGCTCTATGGTGCGGTATTTGACTGCTGAGGGAACAGCCAGTCTTCATAAAAGCAGCCTCCCCCTGGTCCCTCCTCTGAAACCCCGCCAGACCGTGTCCCCTGGTGCGTGGCACTTCCCCTGGTCCAACGGGCACAGATATGAGGTGTGTATTTTTATTTCTTTCTGTCCTCTCAACAGCCGACCAAGCTGTCACAGTAAGGACACGGCGCCGACAGAGGCACATGCAGAGAGGTGAGAGGTCACGGTCAAAAGGGTGTCGGGGCAAGACGAGGATAAAGTTAGGGTGAGAGAGTGAAGAAGAGAGAGAGGCAGAAACAGAGAGAGAGAGAGAGAGAGAGAGAAATGGCAGAGAGAGAGGAGGGCAATAGATAGACAGAGAGAGACAGAGGGTGGAGAAAGATAAAGGGGGAGAAAGTATGAGTGGGAGAGAAGGAGAGGGAGGGAGGGATAGAGAGAAACAAGGGATAGAGGGAGAGAGAGAGAGAGAGAGAGAGAGAGAAGGCTGGTTGTTGGCTGATGGATCACACCTGCGGCTAACGAGTTATAAAAAAAAAACTCTACAAAATGAAGGCGGAAACCCTCAGGCTTTCCAACAGCTTATTAAAACAAAGATGGTGGAATTATTCAGCGAGTTAATCCATGCTAATACTGTCGCTATCTGCTTCACCTAAAGGCTCGGACACAAGTGAAAGGATCCCAGATTTCTGCATCTTCTGACTTCACAGTGGGTTCATTCAAACGGATCTAGAAAAGATGAGTCAAGCTCACACGAGATCAGATGTGATCAGACGTGCAGACAAGACACAACTCCTCTCAAAAATGCGAAGAAGACATGTGCCGTGGTGTCATTATCAGCACGCTATGCCTGGATGACCATCACACTCGAGGAGACGGCTATTAACGTCCCAGTTCTGCAGCTCATTATCATCATTTGCATGATTCGGAGTTGCAGCTAAAATGTACAACGCAGGCCATGTTCATGCCACATGCAGAGGTCGACTGACCCCATGAACGCCAGGATGTCCAGCTCGTTAAGTGTGGTGCACATAGAGTGCAAAGATGACGTAGTGGTGGACCTTTGAATTTTTGCAAGCGGTACTGTTTAATTAAAATTCGCTATAAACAAGCATTAACCATGAACCTCTCGGGATCAAAGAACCCCCACAATGCACAGAGGCGGCGCTGAGCCAGTGATCAGACTGTGGGCACCGCGCTGTGAAGCTGGCAAGAGGCAACCGCGCGGCCGCCGTTGGGAACGCCGCGGAGCGAGGCTCGGACTCCCGCGGAGACGCCGCCCACGTCCGCCTCCACCTCCTCGCACGATGAGCGGTCAAACAAATCTGCTCGGGCATAAACAACGGCGCATAAACAACGGCGCATAAACAACGGCGCATAAACAACGGCACGTTTATCGCTCGCTGCTCGTGGCGGGGAGGACGGGGGACCTTCTGGAGCCCCACTGTGTACACGAAGACTGCCCGACCGATGGCATTAAGCTGCATTAACCCAACGTGGTGACCACCCTTTGGCCTTCAAAGCAGCTTTCATTCTTCTTGCTGCTCTTTCATAGTCAGGTAATCAATTCTACCAAAAAACTGTGTAGGAGGCTTCAAACTGGGGCGAGGAAGAGCCAAACTGGGATGAGGAAGAGCCAAACTGGGATGAGGAAGAGCCAAACTGGGATCAGGAAGAGCCAAACTGGGTAGAAGAGACCGTGGCAAGACTGAACACAGCAACAACACAAACTGCACCCACGAGGTCTCTTCCAGGCAATGCTTTCAAAGCAGAGTTCTCTTTGAAATTTCCAGCCTTGCCATCAGCTCAGAACTGGCAGAAAACAGTGTGACCCAGGTACACACATCTAGTGTTTGGAGATGTCTGTCCAGAAATGGCCTTTGTGGAATAATTGCTTTCAAGAAGCTGTACCATTGATGCCGAAACGACTGAACCATGCGCGAAAACAGGGCTGCAGGAGAGTGATAGTGGGGGCTCTGGAGTGCCACGTCAAAATTTGAAAGTTTGTTCGCTGAAGAGCAGAAGAACAGCATAATAATGCAAGTCTGCATGCATGGAAAAAAAGGTTCCTTGAAATTACGGGGCTGCATCTCAGCAAATGGATATGGAATCTGGTCAGGATTGACGATGTTCTCAGTGCTAAGAAATACAGACAGATACTGATCCATCACGCTCAATACCATCAGGGAGGCGTCTGACTGGCTCCACATTCATTCTGCAGCAGGACGACTCCAAACATACAGCCAATATCAATGATCTTCAGCACAAAAAAAAACAACAAGAAGTCTCGAAGTGATATGATGATACGGCTCCCCACTGTGCCCTGATCTCAACATCACCCAGTCTGTCTGAGATTACACAAGGAGACAGAACGTTCTGAGCAAGCCTCCATCCACAGAAGATCTGTAGTTGGTTCGCCAAAATGTTTGGAACAACCTCTCTTCTGAGGTCCTTCAAAAAAGTGTGTGCAAGCGTACCTAGAAGAGCTGATGCTAGAAGGCAAAGGGTGGTCACACCAAATACTGATCTGATTTAGATTCTTCTTTTGCTCTGCATTTTGTTCATTGACAAAAATAAACTATTAACGCTTCTATTTTAGGAAACATTCTTTGCGCCGTTTGTTCCACACCTGCCTAAACATTGCACACACCACTATAAGTCACGACAGATATATGGGCACATTTAAGAGTTGACGAGTTAAATATATGCAAATACGGAAGCGCGACATGCATTTAACTTCTTGATGGACAGCAGAAATAACCAATGGTAAACTAAGTGGAATGTGTCAGACATAGCTCTTTCTGTGCTCCAATATGACAGATAACCTGAATAATGTGCAGTCTGATTGACATCTAATAGGCCATTGCCGGAGAAGGTGCTTCGAAGTGAATGGTCCACGTGAGGAGTGGGGCGGGACCTGCTCTGAGCCCCAGCCAAAAAGCTGCCTACACTTTTCCATGAACCATAACAGGAACAGGCTTGGATGCAGTAGCCTGATTTGAGGTGATAAAATATGCTGTTGTGAGACGACGTCTCCTTCACATATCGTACCATGCGGCCATATAAATGGCTTAAAGTCTCCGCATCCAAAGAAACGGCCCATCTGGTGAGAAAGACTACAGCAGATAAATCAGAGTCGGGAAAGTAAAAACAGCTCGTAGCTGGATGAGGGGAAGCCGCTCCATTCTAATGGCTACAGGGGCTTACAGTGACTGGGCTCCAGAACTATGGAGAGATCAGAGCAGCAGACAGCTGAAACAGATGTCTGGACCCAAATAGCCCGGGACAGCTCAGCGACTCCACTGCAGGTGGTGCGTCTGTCACGGCCAAGCAGCTGAGGAGACAAAGGCGTCTAAAAACGAGACGTCGAAAAATGTTCCACGTCACTAAACATCTCGGCAAGCACATGGCAATGATGTCTGGATCTGAACATCATCGCCGCGTCTGATAAAACCAGGGGCGTCCCACGCGGCTCCTGAAGGACCAGAGGCTGCTTCAGTGATGTCACACGGGTCCTGGAGGACCAGAGGCTGCTTCAGTGATGTCACACGGGTCCTGGAGGACCAGAGGCTGCTTCAGTGATGTCACACGGGTCCTGGAGGACCAGAGGCTGCTTCAGTGATTTCCCTGCTCCAATACACCAGGTTCAGCTCAATATGTTTTTCTGTTTTCATAGGGGTGTCAGATTCTCCTGACTTTAGTAGGTGTGGGTTTGAGATGGGAAGTCACCACGTTGTTCTGGAATACAGCGCTCCAGGACTGGAACGCTGGAGGATTTTTGGAAATTGCCCAACCGATGATCATTATTTACAAAAGTTTGCTGATTGAGATCAGTTTAGAATAGGGCTGTCTGGTATGGATTATATAGAATATGTGATTATCCTGCTACATATTGTAACAGTGGTATGCTGGTTTATATTACAACACCCTAGAGAAGCCTTGAGTCACACACACACGTGCAGTGCTTCATCAAATCCCCAACAGAACCCTCATCTGGAAGGTCTGAAACTGGTCAGCATGCTTACAGCACACACACACACACACACACACACACACAAGTGGGGGAAACTCTGCTAGCATGTGCACACTGCACTCCCTCCATGATGGCAGCATATCTACAAGTGGTCTATGGTGCAGCCCTAGTCAAGAACACCAGCAACAGCAGGAAGCAGAGCCGCTAAACCTGTGTGTTCCACAGCAGAGCTGTGCACACACACACACACACACACACACACACACACACAGGCACACACGCACGCACACGCACAGGCACGCACGCACGCACACAGGGATTATCGTATTTGCTCCATCGTATGGAAATGCCATTCTTTAAGAGGCGGCCCAACTGGGCGCGGTGCCCGGGAGGCCTCTCTGCCAGTGGCCCTAAACTCTTTGAAGGTGCCTCTGCTGTGAGCACAGCTCATCACAAGCAGGTAATGAGATTTTGTTGAACATGGCTCAGCGGGGCCCCCGGCGCGCCGCTCACTCCCGCGCATCCCTCCGGCCACCGCGCTGACGGCATCTCGCCCCGTCCGCTCCTCTCTGAAGCGAGGGATCTCTCCCGCCGTCATCCCTCCCTCAGGACTGCAGAATCTGGCTTCGACGAGCCAAACTGATGGCAAAAAAAAAAAAAAAAAAAAAAAAAAAGGGGGGGGGGGGGGATGGAGGGGCACTGCCTGCTTCTCTTAATTGCCCCCCCACCCCCCGCATCCTGTTTTGAAGCGGATCAAAGCTAATAATCCCCCATAATCCTTGGCTGTGCTCTTGCTGCTGTTCTGGTCATTACAAGAGACCGAGGTTTCCCATCACCCCTTGGGTCGTTGCTATGTTAACTCCACCGTTTATATTTAAAAGAAAAAAAAAGAGCCACAGAGGTTTAATTCGGAGTCAAGCACCGATTGTGCGGCTGGACCGCCACGTGGTCGGGGAGACGAGCCGCGAGCAAGAAGCGTTCCGACAGAAAACAGGGCCCAGGTGCTCAAGGGAGAAAAGGAGATGTCACGTCCCAGACATGAGACATCTAAGTGGGGCCACAAAGGGACACAAACAGAGAGGACCAGAGAGAGATCATCTCAGCAGAAGGCAGGACCAGCCAGGCTCTTCTGAACATAATCATCCATACAGGCCAGGTTTCTTCTCACAATGTCTCAGAGTTGGAGGAAATCGGCAGGAAGCGCAAACGCGGCTTCGTTAAAAGCATTTGGCTTAAGTATCCACACATGTTCATCATTTACAAATGGATCAAGACCGAAATGCAGGAAATGGCATCCTAAACAAACCATCGTTAGCTCAACTGGAGGCCTCGCATGGCTTCACCAGGCACAAACCTTAGAATGCTTTTTACACTTTTCAATTATCCCTTGCAGGATAATGGCCTCCTCCCGTCTGCAGTGCAGAAGCATACACTTCAGAGGTGTAAGAGCTTAAGAGCTCTCAGCAGCCCATATGGAACCACTGTAACACCCCCCCGCCCCCCTCCCCCATGCCCCGATCTCCGATTGGTTGGCCGGCCTGGGAAAAGCAACCATTTGATGGCAGCCTTTGGAATGAGAGGCTTGGAGAGCATGCTGATTGGTACAGCTTCTGGAGAGGGTGCTTGGGCCCTGGTCCAATCACGCTGGCGCGAGCAGCACCAAGAGGCCCTTACCCAGACTCCCACTCTCAGCTATTGACCTCATGCACTTTATAGAGTCCAGATGACTTTGGCCAGTGTCTAACGGCCCAGGACTGCTCTGGACGCAGGCCAGATGAACACGGTCCACCTCCCCACCACCACCACCTCCCCCACCGGGGTGAAAATTCAGTCAGCATTACACTGGCTTTACGCTTTCACTGCCTTTTTGGTCTGTTTCAGTTCAGCCCCCCGCGTGTTCAGATGTGATTAGCCCACTAGTTTGGAGGGTGATGCCATGTTTTTGGTGTCTCTAACAGAGCCCGCGGGCTGACTTCTGCGTGCCCTTGAAGAGAACATTTGTTTTTGATTGTTTTGCTTTCAGTACAGTCTCCAATAAGAAACGGGCCAATGTGGTGTCAGTGGGACTCTTAAAACAGAAGACATACACAGTTCAATTACTGCGTCCATATATTAACATGGTCAAGGCAGACCACTATAAACTCTGACCTGAGCGTGACACTTCAGAGCACAGGAGTTCCATTCACTGGTGTAACAGGACACTAACGCTAGCCTCGCCCCACATCGGCATGCCTTCGCGTATGTCTTTCCACCAAATCCTTGTTCTTTTGAATCCTAGTTCACGCGATGATTTTGAGCCCGGACGAGAAGAAAAGTGGACTCACCATGGGTGAGGAGCAGGAAGGTGTCGGGGGTTGGCGGGACGGGTCGGCGGGGAGTTGTGCTTGGAACGTCTCGCTTTGAGCCAGTAGCTCAACTCCCATCTCCTACGCACTTCACCTGGGCTGGTCTTCACCTGGGCTGGTCTTCTGTGGGGGAAGGAATGGACACAGAGTCAGCAGTGTGGAATCACTGGACCGGAGACGCCTGACTCACGCCCTGCGGCTCGGGTCAAGCTGGGGCAGATGTTAGAAGGGCGAGGCCGACATAACAGATCAGCGCTGCTCTTTGGAGACAGGAGTTCCGTGTAGTGTGTATCTCTGGAGATGGGAGGAGCACGGACACTGTGGCCCGGCATGTTGCATGCGTGTGCCATGAGGTGTATGTACAGATTCACCAACATGTGAGGGGAAACATTAACACGTCAACATGCATGACGGAGTGGAGGTGTGGAAGTATGACAGAAGCTTCTTGATAGCTAGCAAGAGAAAACCATGGGGGAGAGGAAGGAGGAGGAGGAGGAGGAGTGGGAGGGAGAGAGAGATAAAGAAGGAAGCCCAGTAGAAAGGCTCTGACAGCAGGAATGAAAAAGAAAGGAAGTCAAAAGAAAGAAAGCTGGAGGGAGGAGTGAAGGAGAAGAGGGAAAGAGGCGGAAGAGGGACGTGAGCGAGGGAAGCATGCGGCAGGGAAGAGCAGCACTGCTCCACTGGCAGGAAGATCCTCCGCTGCTCTCCCACATCCTTTGGCCTCCCTCCCCTTCGTGCAACGTGACTCGAGGTGCCCCGCCCCCAGCGGTTAGAGCCCCGCCCCCCAGAGTTAGAGCTGTAACCGTGCTGCTGTGGTTGGGCACAGCTGCTGGACCCTGCGCTAAGGTTTCCCAGACTGCTCCTCGGGGAGCCCCAGACAGGACCACCTCCTACCATTACTGCAGCAGGTGTTCAGTGTGCCTGGCCGATGCTGCAGGTGTTCTGGGAGCTGGGGCAGACCAAAAACACGGACCGGATTGGCCGTCCCTAAGGACGGGGTTGGGAAGCCATGAGACTCTAGCAAACAAAAACTGGTGTTTTCACAGCGCAGCCCCAAGCCCAGACTTGACGAAAACAATGTGGTGGAGTTGTAGACCAGACTAGTAGAAGACAGAGCCAAACGCTCCTCTGTATTCATTCATGACAAACATGCTGACCAGATATGTCAGCAGTGAGGTCTGAAAGCTTAGCCACTGCACTGGATTTCCCATCTGATCTGGAAAATGATTTTGGAGAACGTTTTCTTAACCTAAACTCCCCATCTGTGATGTTGTCCACCATTAAATTGGACGTTTAGCTAGGTACGGCCCAATATATTGTAAAGATATCATTACTGCAATATAGAAGTGATTTGATTAAGGGCTTCACATTCCCCAATACAAAGTATCTTAAACGCTTCATTTATGTCATCTTATAAGTCCCATTATAGTTGTTAGTCAATAGCTTGTAAGCTAAATTTGAATATGTTTAATGTGCTGACTCCCACTAAATGATTATCTGCATGATAAAACTGTTAAACATGAAATTTTAAAGGCAGAGGGACCTTCATTGAGCAGTAATTGGAATGTCCTACTGTGATTCAGTGACAACTCTTGCAAATTATTCGAAATAGGGGATTTTTGTCCATTTTATTGCCAAGCCTAGCTTCTCTGCCAATTAAGGCAGCACCGAGGGGTCTGGAGAGAAGCGGAACATTAGGTCAAATACGAGGATGCGATTCAGACAGCAGCAGGTGAACGAGAGAGAAGTCCTGCTTACTGCAGACGCGTTTCATGTTGAGTGGGTGTTCTGAGTGCTGATAGTTCAGTACAACCAGACACTCTGAGTGAGGAGATGGGGCCAAGGACAAGAACGCAGGAACAGACTGACGGAACAGTTCAGTGGTGCGGATGCGCAACACTGAGACGAGCCTGAACAGAAACGATTCTGAAAAATGTTAAGGGAGGAGAGTTCACCTACTGCCCACCTGCTGGTCCTTAGAAGACACTATGACAAACCTCACACACACACACACAAAGACAAAATGAATGAATAATCCCCGTCCTAACTCTGTTCTGCTATGTTCTCAGGTTCTGGGGGGGGGGGGGGGTCCCAGTTGTGAATGGTCCACCATGCGCGCCCTCCGAGGCGAAGGCAGGGAGTGGGCTAGTGCGTGAACTTGTTGGGACGCAGCTCGACTGCGTAGGCCAGGGAAACAGGAGGTCTGACATATGCATCACCCCCCACCTCCACAAGAGCGTCACCTCCTAACAACACCAGCATTGTCGGGGGAGCGGCTCGTGGGCGGGGTCGACTGGATCGGGGCAGTTCGTGGGGCAGGGTGACACAGAAGCCAGTGACATAAGGAGAGGCAGGAGAACGGCGGGGGGGGGGGGAATGGAGCAGAAGAACACAACACAAAGGGCAGTAAAGGTCGCGCACATGGACCTGGTGGTGAGGAGACATCATCTCAGACAGGCGAAGACTCGCAGGATGCGAGACATACAGCTAAACGAGACATACAGCTAAACGAGACATGCAGGACACAAAACAACACCTCTCTCATACAGCCTCAGTATGGCCAAAGCAAAAACCCTTAGAGGAATTCTGATTGGACACTGATTCTTTAGAAATCGTCCAATGCGGAACAACCGAACGCATATTGAGCGGCTATATGCTAAGGTCCCGTAGCTATCGGGAGAGAACAGATGGTGATGGAGTGTCTTAGTAGGGGAGAGAGGAAAGGCTCTTGGCCCTGTAGTGGCCACTGGGACACGAGAATGGCCTCCCCAACACTGTAGCCTTTGTGTGCTCCATCTGTCAAACCAGGTCAAAATGAGGTGTAGTGGCATGCGCCAGTCCGGGTAATGAGAGTCAGCGCGCCGGGGGCCCCTCAATGGCGGCCTTGTGGCGGTGCGTGAATAGGCTCCGTCTTTAGCACCGGTTCAGACGCCGACTCTGTGAAAGGCATCGACACGCGTCGCCCCGTCCACCGCCAACCCCGCCTTCCAGCCGGCCGCTCGGACAGACGCGGGGGTGGGGGGGGTTAATGAGCAGATGCGTCACGCCTGCCCTTCCTTTCTTCTCCGGGCCGGCCGCGCTACGCGAGGGCGTGCGGCCTGAACTTCGCCTCCCTGAGCTCTCTTTGTGTCGGTGAGGAGTTTCGTTCGGAGGGCTTTAGATAGCTGCAGGGTGCTCGACAGAAAAGGCCACAAAATGACATTTGGGAAGAGCTATAGAAAGGGAGAAAAGAAAACCCCTCTCAGATTGTGTTGTCTTTGGTACGCAATTAATTTCTTAGTCATGAGCACCTTTGTCAGCTCCTGACAATAGAGACAGAAGGAGAAAAGCCTCCTGGTCATGTGTCAAGGTACTTTTAGCTCTGCATGAGTGATCGAAAGATAGACGACCTCAATTCCTCAGGGATGGGGGGATGGTGGGGCGGGTCACTGACGGGGACTCAGTCTGGTCTAGACAAACACTGGCGTTAGGTCAGAAGAGCAGGAACGAAAGGGAAGTGGGATTCAGGCAAGCCATCTGCCCACCAGAGCAGATAAATCTTCATTAGAAGATTTGGGGGAGGAGGCGGAGCCAAACACTGGGATCCGGTGGCAACAGAAGATGTAGGGGCCTGACACAAGCTCAACATGCCTCCCATGGTGTGAAGTAAACTGTACTGAAACCAGTATCCATGGCTGTAATAACTAGCTGACGAACGCAACAGTAGTCTGGGACCAGTTTGCCCTTAAGCTGACGACATCAATCATCCCTTCATGGAAAGGAAGCAGCATCCAGTTCACCAAACTGTTACCAACAAACTCTTATTCAATGATAATATTCTGTCTCAGTGTTTCTGGAAAAACTGGAACTCGAGTAGTTTACTAAGGCAACCAAATTTCCACCGAACACACGTTACTATTTCTTTTTAAAAAATAATCACGCCGTACTATTTCAGCACGCTTCCTGTGAACTCAGAACATCTCTGACAGAAGAGTCTGCCATGAATAAAAAGCACATCTCAAACAGAGCGATCCTGAAGTGTGAAACCACAAGCCCACCTGTAAGCGCAATGCAACCAGAAGCATCAAAAATAGCACACGTCGCTCATCACTCAGAACCCTGGCACTCTCCACGGCCCCGCACCACAGCTGGGACTCACAGGAGAAGACGCGCATTACAACAGTCGTGTCTGTCAGATCTGAAGCACCAAGCCACAGACATCTCAGCAGAATGCAGATCCCCGTTTCATAAAGGTCAGTGCAATTGTATCGCCTTTCATTGACAAACAGCAAACACAGCAGACAGTCTGTGTGAGACATCTGGATTCTGAGGAAGTGCACTGCAGAAGGGGGGAGTGCTGACACCATCCACATCCACCATCCACATCCACCATCCACCATCCACACCCACCATCCATAGTGCCCACAGCTACTTACATCCGTCATCCCATCATGGAAAAAAAAACGGTAGCATTCAATTTATTGTTCAATTATCCACTCCACACACACACACACACACACACACACACACACACACACACACCCTATGGCATCAGGGCTTTAAACGCAGCCCGATCTGCTCTCTCTCCTCATAGACAACTCCTTCTGTGCTTCAGCTCGAGGGCAACGCCCCAAGTCAATGAGCCAGACTGGTTCGTGAAGAACTGGCACCGAGCCCACTACCCCAACCCCTACGCCTGGCCCACAGCCAGGCTGAGTCACTGCCGCACACTGAAAATAAGCCAAAGGCCGTCAAGGGGAAACTGGAATGCCATCATCACTCCCCCATCTTATTAAAATTCTGAAGCGGACCGAGGACTGAGCCTAGGGGCACTCCACGATGAAGTGTCCATCAAGTGTCCATCATCACCCTGAATGGGCCACAATGTCTGGCGGAGACAAGTTTTATCCAGTCATCTGTCAGTACAGGGAATTTGTTCTTGGGTTCAGGACCAAATGAACCAAATTCCCAGGTCATGCAGGTCAATAGTACTATTATTTTTGGTCCATCTGTAAATTAAAAGCAGACAAAAAGCATCACAAGCAGAATTCGTGGTGTCGGGTAGAACACATGGGTTCCATAACATCACGTCTTGCTCTTCTAAAGGGATTATTCGAGAGGAAGAAACTGGGACATAAGCAACTACAAATCACCGCACTGTCTCTAGGAGGTCGTCAATATTTTGTTTGTTGCTCAAAGTGCATTTAATGCCCTCAAGAAAGACCATCACGCTGTCAAGACAACACCATCATTCTGGACCGATTCGAACAATGAAGCAAACCACACGAATACGCTCGCTGTCTTGGCAACGAAACAAGTGAGAACGGGAGGCAGGAAGCAAACTTAATTACTGTTAACAAAGAAAGCATGCGGGCGCCGGGAGGGGTAAGAGTGCAGCGCCACTCGCTCACACGCCCCTGTGGCATACGGCACCTGCCACAAAGTGCTCAATTAAAAAATGCTATTTTTACTTTGATAATTTTGCTCTGCGAACTGAAGGTGGAACGTGCTGAGCTAAAGCAAAAAAAAATACAGCACTTGACATTTTATGATGTTCTTATGATCCTCATCTTCTGCCCTGAGCACTTGACGAGGAACAGATAAACTACACAGTAGCAAAAAAAAAAAAAAAAAAAAGTCACTGAAGATGCTATTTCCCATCATTCAACAGTGATGCAGAAAAAAAACAGCCCACGAGTGTCTGCTTCCTTTTTTAAAACTGACCAACCTGTAAATCTCAAATATCTGGTCAGATGGTGCTGCTGGTGAGATGATTTGTATGAAGTAACTGCTACTATAATACAGGAGAAGGGCTCCTTACATTGTGAAATGTAAACCGTATTCATATACGAAAGAAAGCACAGGTCACGTGAGGATTCCACTTCGTGTTGGAAAGAAAAGGCTGTTCAATGAATGGTCCTCTTACCAGAGACTGATAAAAGGGATGCCATAGGGTGCCTGTAGGAGAGCATCAGTGCCACACTAATTTGCGAGTTGTGGAGCTGGAACGTGTAGGATAAGGAGCAGGGACAATAGGATAAAGGCCTTCTCTGCAACGGAGACGCCACCACGGCTACCGTGAGCCTCCTCCAACCCAAGCCCACTCCCCGCACTCATCAGATCAATCACGCCACGTCCACCAGTGCCGCACCGCCCGAGTGGACTGTTGAAATTCCACACCTAGCTCTGTATGGCGACGCAGGTTGCCACGCCGAAGGTTCAAGGGCGACGCTCACCCACATGATCCACTCTGCAGTGCGTGTTAGGAAAAGGGGCTCGAGGTGAAAGGCTGGAGGGGGATGACCTGCCTTTTACGAGACCACCGTTCAGTAGAAGCAGAGGATGAGAGAGAGGAGGAGTAACATGTGCACCAAACCCAAGCTCAGCCTAACACACGATATCTAACAGAATTTCCACTGCGGTTATCTTTTACATAATCACTAAGCCTCATTTGCATCCATGATACCGGCTCTATCAGTTTTAGGAATACAGATCATTTTGGAGGGGCTGATTAGACTGACAATTTTGGTTATATTTTCATTCTTTTAGAAGAAAAATTATTTATTTATTTTTTTTAAATACTGCTTTGCTATATCGATTTACTGGATATAGACGCATTCTAATTTGTGCAGTGCAATTAAACGAAGGCTACACAAGCCGATTTACAAGTCTAGCTTATTGAAATATGTACACTGAATGCTTAAAACCCAAGGCCTTAGGTCGTTTGCTTGGAATCAATTCTCAATGCCTTCTTTTCAACTCCTCAAGAGAAACTAATGTAACCAGCAGGCAGCGCAGGCACATAAGGGAATGAGAGGACGTGCATGGACATACTGTATGTACTGTTACTGAGATCAGGTGGTGTGTTTTGGTGCGCAGCGTTGCTGAAAAACTGTTATGCATCTCTCGTGAATCCCATTATGACGGCGAACAGTCCTCAGCATCTGGAAATACCATTGTGACGATTACACAGGCCACTTTTCAGAATTCCAAACATGGTAAATCGAAGCGGATACGCTACTAGAATTCGCTGGTCACGAAGCAAAATTATGGTCAATTAAAAAAAGGGTTATTGCGTGTTGGAACTCTTGGATCTACAACCACACGGATCCAAACAGAGAAACAGGAGAAGCAATGACACATAGAGGTAATAATAAACCCTTAATCCACCCAGAGCTTCTTGGGGACTGCCTGGTGTTTGCTTCCTGGCAGGAAATGCTATGATTTATTTGGTCGTTGAAGCTATGCTTTCGTAACCGTACCTGACTCATCACCGACAGCGTTGCTACTGACGCTATTGTGTTCACCTTGAAACCTGAGACATGCTCCCCTCTCGGCTAAGCAACGACGAGCTCGCAAAACAGGAACCTTACTAAACCTGTTTGGGTTTGTCATTACCAGCATGCGGGCAGCAGGGACTCAAAACTGCAGCCTCTGCCCATGGGACTCGGAGCAAACCGGCAGTGAGTACGCTTCTGTGAGAAGATCTGTGGACGCGTTCAGACGTCAGCTCGTGTACACTTGCAGAACACACTGCCCCCTAGGACCTTTTTCCTCGTTAATTAGACTACCAAAGCAGCCGAGAACGAATCGCGCTGGCAGACCTTCTGTGGACACTCTGCAAGCCCAGGGCACCGAGTCAGTGAAGGCTGCAAAGGATTGTTTAACTTTTACCACGAGGATATGAGTCATAATGTAAATATTCCCCTAACACGCGGCCCAGCGAAGCCCGACTAACCCTGCGGGACGCGGTGGCTCTGCGTGGCGGCGCGAGCTGCCGCCGGCGTGTGTGGGGAAAGATAAACATCGCAGCTGTAGTCAAGCCCATTTCACCTGGTTCGGTTAAGCCGGTTCAGCCGACGAAGGCACAACTCACACAGCAAGCCCGCGCTGGCATCCTAAACAGCGCTTCCAAATTATTCATTTCATTCAACTTGTGAATTTAAAGTTTCTCTTAAAAAGGCAGACGAAATCAATAAGTCGATCACTTGCGTGGAGGGCCAAGAGCACATGGCAGGAAGCCTTTGTTTCCCCAACAGCGTAGCCACTGCACGGCAGGACTAGCTGACGCAATCAGTAATAACCTTACAAAGACGGCAGCTTAAGCACCGAGTGCATCTTACAGGAGTCCAAGAGGTTTACTGGAGTGGGGAAAATGAGAGCTGCTTTTCAAGATCTCATTTGCATATCAATTACCTATGAACATGCCCGACACATGAACTCTGACCCTGAATGAGTTAGTCACAAAGACCTAATGCTAATAACGTACAAACAAAAGAAACAATAACAATAAGCGTTTGTTCACTAGGTTTATGATTCATGAGACATCATTGTGACAATCCCTGCATTGTGTGTCATCATCATGTTATTATTAACTGCAATTAATAGTTCTTAAACATTTCAATATATGACAACACTGTTTTTTCAGAGTGACTTATGATTTATTGTCTGAGACTGATATGCATTTTTTTGTTATGTATGCAAGTCATTCATGCTCTCTGTACTGGTGCTACTGGAAAGACTCTCGATTGTCATTGTGTGCGTGTAAAAAATAAACGTAGTTCGTGCGTATAAGCTAATAAACAATCGCAATGGTGAATTAGCTCCCGCAGTGCCTATCTGGGCTCATACGGTGTTAATATATTCACTGGGGTTTTTGCTGTGTATGTTCGGAGTTGAAGTCCCGAGTTTGAACACGCCCTCTGGATTAGATGCACAGTTCAGAATAGCAGCGGTTCGACGGTAAGCTTGCTTCCTGCTGGTGTGGCGAGTTACGAGGAACAAAACTGCCCCCCCTCAGGTGAAGAGTGGAGGTCAGAGGCAGCAGGCCTGTCTACGTGCACGTCTACTGTGTGCCAGAGGACACCTGACAGGGAGCGTAACCTTCAGCAAAGAAATAGCACCGACCCAATCGCGGAGCACCACGCCAAAGTGAGGTGACTGCAATAAGCACGACTACGTCATGAAGAATTTGTGTCTTTGGTCTACCTACATGAGTCCCCACAGCAAATGTGTCCTTGGTGAAGCTGAGTGTTCTTTTACGAGAGGAACTGAGTGGCATTTGCGGTTTTCCCCATCAGCAGTGCTGATGCAGTGCTGGTCCTGCACCTCTGATGTATCCCGACTGTGAACAGCTAGCGCAGTGCTGCGTGAGCGTCGTGCCTTTCGCGCAGGACGGTAAGAGGAACATGGCGTAACCGAGAGCCGATCACACTTAACGTTAACAAGGCTCGGTTCTGTCACACTTCTGCACTGAGCTTTGGCTTCTGTGCTTTAGCTCATTATATAACCAGGAATTCATCACAATCACAGCTGAATACAAGTTGCGGTGCAAAGGGTTTGATGTTGCAGCTAGGTACTGAAATTCAGCACACAGTCCCGTTCCCGATGCCGTAGGAGCCAACAGCTGAATGGGTGGGTGGCAATGGATCGCAAAGGCTCTCAAAGGAGAAGACGCTCTCCTCTAACCCAAACCTGACTACTTCCTGTCTCTCTCTCCCCCTTCTCCTCTCCCCCACCCTCTCTCTCTCTCTCTCTATCATTCCCATCTCTCCTTTCTTCAGTATCTTTCACATATCCTCTCTGCCTCCCACTCTCTCTCCTCTCCTGCCTGTACGGTGGATGTTGGGCCAGAGGGGAGGAGGGTATTTTTAGTCCTGGCCGTGTGCTGAAACAGTAGAGCTCCGTGCCCTAGCAAGGACAAAGCTCGGCCACCAGGAGAGAGGAGCGCTGGGAGGAGGAAGGGGCGAGAGAGGGAGAGGAGAGAGGAGCGTGGGGAGGAGGAAGGGGCGAGAGAGGGAGAGGAGAGAGGAGCGTGGGGAGGAGGAAGGGGCGAGAGAGGGAGAGGAGAGAGGAGCGTGGGGAGGAAGAAGGGGCGAGAGAGGGAGAGGAGAGAGGAGCGTGGGGAGGAGGAAGGGGCGAGAGAGGGAGAGGAGAGAGGAGCGTGGGGAGGAGGAAGGGGCGAGGGCACGCAGGACAATGAGGAGGAGGGAGAGGAGAGAGGGAGAGGAGAGAGGAGAGAGGGAGAGGGAGGGAGGAGCGGTTACACCCGTGTCCTGGGAACTTCAGCCCGAACGACTCCGTCTCTGTGGAATACCTGCGTTTCTCCGCGTGCTGTGTATTCAGGACATCCTGACCCATGACTCATCATTAAGATCTGGGTCGATATTTGACTTTTCTCCCCCTATTAAACTCATTAACCCCAATTAACATGTATAAAAAAAACTGTCCTTGATCAAATGAACAGTAAATTTTACTGTGTATTTTACTAATTATTCATACTAGCGACATTGGTATTATTGACCAGTCTAAGATCAGACATTTCATTCATGTTCACGGACGGACCCTGCACGCGTTACCATCCTCCACCGCACCACAACGGCGACGGAAAACGTCCTCATGCATGAAACACATGGAGGACGTACCGTGGAAGAGGTGAAGAGTGTTGTAAACAGTTATTAAGCGGCTGCCGTTAAGCGCGGCCTAGCGCCACACACCCCAGGAGAGCCGTGTGCTCCGCCATGACGGTTGTGTCTGCTCTGCACTTTATCCAGCCTGTTCTGGGCAGCTCGGGTGAGACGCTCCCGACACACTGTGCAGTGCGACAGCAGTTGCTCACGGTTGTTACACACTAAATTGCCCCCTCCGGGCAACAGGAGGTGTGTAACTGCTGGAGTCTGCCGAGGGGGGGGGGGTATCTGAACCACTCCAGATGTTGGTCTCATTTGGATAACATACCCATATACACAGGCATACTACACTACTGTCTCTCTCACAGACAGACACAAACACACAAACACGCGCGCACACACACACACACACCACACTATGGACCACATACAGCTTTATGAGAACAATGTGTCAGAGCCTGGAAGAAGCTGTTTACAAGAGAGCCCTTGTTCACTGCCTCAGTCTCTCTCTCTCTCCATCTCCCTCTCCCTGTCCTTTCTTCCCTTCCTCCCTGCCCTTCACCCTTTTTCTCTAATGCCCCGACAGCATCTTCTCGTGTGACCCACTCCGAGCCACCGTAGCGGTGCGGGGGGCACGCGGATCCTCCTCCGTGTCTCTGCACCGCGACAACCCCACCACGGCGGCGTCAGCGCCCCACAATCCCCAGGCCAGATGGAGAGCTGGTGCTCACAGTGCATGCAGAACGCAGCGTCTTCGCCAGGTTTGGAGAACAGACGAACAGAACAGCTCAGCGGTCATGGATCCTCCAGGCAGCAGGAGCAGGGCTGGCCCGGGGCACACGTCTCTCTCCCGTAGTCACTTCTCTCCCCCCCTCTCTCTCTCTCTCTCTCCTCTCTCTCTCCCTCTCTCTCTCTCTCTCTCTCTCTCTCTCTCTCTCTCTCTCCCTCTCTCTCCCTCTGTGTAAGAACTCAGCACTGATGCTGCTATTATGACCATCTCTTTCAGTAAACGTTGGGGATGCACTAGGGAATGAGTGGAGGAGAAGGAGGAGGAGGAGACAGGGGTGGGGGAGGGGTAGAGGAGGAGACAGTGAGGGGGGGGGGAGGGGGGTAACAGAGGAGTGGGGGTTGTTTAAAACAGATTCCAGGAAGCCGTTACCCTGTAACAACATAATGATTTATCAAGCCGGAGAGCGAGTGGGCCGGTATGTTCTTATCATACAATCGTCGCAAACACTCGCGCACAAGTACATACACAGGCTCTCGTGCACACACTGCGGAGCACTGTACACACACACACACACCCAGACCAGAACAATAGACTGCAGTGTGACGAACTGGAGCGCAGCAGAACAAACACGAAAGAGTGTCCACACGTCAACACAGCCACTGCCTCCAAAACAAGCACATAGTGGCACCATGAAACAGACCAGGGGCGATTAAACGATCCAGAGAGCCCGATGCATGAACCGAACCACCAGCGCACACAATCAGCCTCGCCAACAAAGGCTGTTTGTTGGCGTAATTGTTGCATAACAAGACATGACAAACCCGTAATTCTCACGTGAATGAGCTCCATTGTGCGGCGTCAGCTCCGACAGAAGAGGCGACGAGTTACACGTTTAGTAACGTGAGCGACGGCCCGTGACAGGCCAGCCGCACCAGATGTCCGGCTGCAGTTGATTTCCGGACTGCTCGGGGCGTCTGGTCACGCTCGTTACAGCGTGTCCACCAGCCTTCACCACCATGGGCCCCCTGGCCACCCGTGGAGCACGAGTGGACCAGGAGCAAGTCCACTGTCTGGGCGTGCACTTTTGGGACCGTCTGGGCGTGCACGTCTGGGCCCGCCGTCTGGGCACCTCACAGATTTGGGTGATTGCTGGGTGATTTGAGGCTTTAGATTTCTCCCTCTCCTGTAGCCTGCTGTATCTCCGCCTGGCCATCCGAGTGGGCCGGTATGCCCCAGTCTCACCCCCGTCTCTCCCACAGACCCCCACCTTCTCAGTCCCTCCTCTCACCTTCTCCATCCCTCCTCTCCGTCTCTCCCCATCACCTTCTAACATGGTTCTCTGTTTCTGTCTCCTGTCAACCCTCTAGAAATATCCACAACTTCTGTAAATCACTCATCCAGGCCCTCGCTCTCTCTCCCTGGACACATCCACAACTCCACCAACACTCATCACACTCTCTCTCTCCCCCTCGTCTCCTCCCTCGGTAAACATTCGCCACTCAGCTCTCTCTCCTCTGAAGCAGCAGGAAGCAGACAGAAACTCCCTGTTGAAGCAGGACCTCCTCCTGCGCACCCCCTGCGCCAGGTACCGCTTGCTTTAACGGCACATTACAGCGTCTTCGTGCTTCAGGCTCTTACTCATCTCTCGACGACATTACAGCGTCGTTCTGGCAAACTAAAACAAACAAAAAAAAGAGAGACCCGTCTCAGTACGCGCGTTTGCGAACCGCCACGCAGATGTGCGAGACTAGGTTGCCGAGGAGACTGCGGTGAAACGTGATCGGTGCGGAGGGCAGACTGCCCGGCTCTGCCTGGGTGATGTCATCAGCAGGACAGCGCCGCAGTTCCGGGCTCGGAACCAGCGCAGGGTTCTGGAGCGTTCGGCGCGTGAGCTCACCGTCTACACCCGCCGCCAGCCCAGAGCGCGGCTTCGTACGGCCGCGTGCCACGGAGGCAGGGGTGGTCCAGATTACACTGTACAGATTACAGCTAAAGATTAGGCAGGAGGACAGCACTGCTGCAGGAGCCCAGTACAGGGTGGCACAGTGGCTCAGAGAGGCCCAAGGTAAGGGGCCCTGGCTCACACACACACACACTCTCTCTCCCCTTTTGTGTCTCCCCATTACCTATGCAGGCCATTTACCGCCCCTCCCCCCCAGCAGAGTGGACAGTCAACCATTCCATCCTCATGCCGCTGCTAGGAGATGAGGCTCCGGTGGGAAGTCTCCACTACCTGCACACAGGTGTCTGGATGCCACCACAGCGCCCACACATGGTGCTCCTGCTGTCTGCTCCCTGACTCAGAGCGTAATTACCCCGGGAGAGCCGCCCTGTGCCAACGCGGGACCGGGGCTTTAAAGACTCATTACTGTCAGTTTGCTGTTGGAGAGACAACAGGAATGCTGGGATGTGCGGGGGAAGCTCTCGGAGCGGTGGCGACGGAAGCGTCCCGCTGGAAGAGGATTCCAGGGACCACGTGGGGATCTTCTCATTAGAGCCATCCTGACCGAGTAGGGAGGAGAGCGGCAGGGCGGCGAGACCGCGGGGTGGCGGGAGCTTGTTCAGCCGCACCGCAACTCCCACGCTTAGCCGCGCTAGCGCTTAGCTGCGTTAGTGCTTAGCTGCGTTAGCACACGTAGCCCCATCAGGGAAGACAAGTACCTGGAGCTGTTGTCCCTTGGCACCTGCGGCTCCGGCACAGAGGCCGTAAATCAAACAGCCGAGGGCCTCTCGGACAGCAGGGGCCACGCTTTGTTTGAGGATCCCAGCATGCCCGGGGTCTCCCGCAGGGCTCCAAAGAGCGGGAGATCTCTCTGCCGTCTGCTCAGGAAGAAGGAAGACCCATCATGGCGGCCGGTTGTCTTCGGAAAGCTTTGAAAGAAACTGTTTTTCTTCCCTTTTCTTGAGAGAGGGGGTCATTTTCTTCTTTTCTTGTGGATCCGGCGACTCTTCCTCTAGAGTAGACGGTGAACAGACGTGGCCTGTAGGTCACAGGTCAGGTCTCAAAAAAGGGCATTAAAAAAACGTGCAGAGCGAGTTCAACAGCGCTGCGCATGCAGACACGGACGGACGCAGGACTGAACCTGAAGCGTTGCATCCGCAAAAGGGAGAGAGTGCAGGAATATGGAAACGCATGATTTATTTAGGTCATTTCACAAAGCTTACGGCAACTAAGCAGCTGGCAAAGGTTACAGGATGACCCGAGTTACTCTGACGCGAAGAGATGTGTGTAGCAGTATTTTCTATGTTCACATAAACACACATACACACACACACATTGCTGTCAGCATCCTGTCCCTTGATACAGCAGTTGGTAAATTAGGGCTAATAAATAAAGAATCCTGGGAATAAGTATCCACATGACAAAACACTCAGTAGCTAAACAGAGACACACACACACACACACACACACAGATGAATGAAGCCATCAGGCAGAAAGCAGGTAGAACCAACACAAGACCTACAACTATAATAAAACAATAAACGTCTGAGCCGGCTCCGGCCAGCCCCGCCCCCTTGGACTCACTCAGCGCTTAACATGCTAATGTCATTCCTCAACCACACCCCAGCACTCACACAAGACAGCACAGCCGACGTGCCCCGAGGTCAGAGGCGGGGTCAGAGGTCGCCGGACAGACATCTGGCCAAACGATGAGAGACAGAGATAGGAGCCTGCAGATCCCAACCGCAGGGCGCTCCTGGAGGCAAAGGGTGCCCGTGAAGGCCGACGCTCCTCCAGCAGGAGTCAGCCAGGTCCGATGACTCCAGAACCCTCCAACCCTCCAGAAACACACCAGTAAAGTCCACGTCAACAGTCCCACCACCATTTGTTTGGAAGTAGCCGTCTGACCCGTGGGACGCCGTCGACTCGTGTTTCCACGTAGTCTCACGCACTTTAGAATTGTGAAGTGGTAGATACTCAGTTGAAAAGAAGCTGTGTGCCTGGAGGAGAGGCAATAAAACCAGGAATGCTATTGGTCAGCAGCGTCAGAGCAAACGTGAGCTCAGCAGCGTCAGAGCAAACGTGAGCTCAGCAGCGTCAGAGCAAACGTGAGCTCAGCAGCGTCAGAGCAAACGTGAGCTCAGCAGCGTCAGAGCAAACGTGAGCTCAGCAGCGTCAGAGCAAACGTGAGCTCAGCACCGTCAGAGCAAACGTGAGCTCAGCACCGTCAGAGCAAACTCATATTGCCACTGACAAACCAATACCACCACCTCCTCCACCTCCTCCACCCCGACGGCACGAGCAGGAGCGCAGCGCGGCCAGCTACTTCCTCTCCAACGGTACCGCCCCACACGGGAAGACCGGGAAGGGGCACGACAGAAGACACTCGTCCGGATGACACACCCGATGCTGGCGCAATACCCATGTTGCATGGTGCAAGAAGCACTCTGAACTCTGCACAACGGCTGTGGACTAGTGTGTGTGTGTGTGTGAGGGGGGGGGAGTGAGAGAGGAGAGGCAAGAGTGAGAAAGGGAAGAAAGTGAGAGAGTGAAAGCGACTAAGGGAACGAGAGAGAAGAGCCATAAGGTTGAATTCACATGTCCTGGTGGCATTGTCCATTTATGCTGGCAGGGGACCGAAGCCCAGAGGATGTGTGTGTGTGTGTGTGTGTGTGTGTGTGTGTGTGTGTGTGTGTGTGTGCATGCATGCATGTGTGCAAAAGTGACTGGTGCCTTGGGGAAAATATCACCTTGAATAACCCAAGCAGACAAACTGGTTGTGGTAAACGCAGTCTGTGTGTTCAGTGTGTGGACTGGACCATATGCCCCCCCTCCCCCCGAGCCTGGGAGAAAGGGGGCAATAATTCACATTCTTGGGGCAATAAGAATCGGTGGCTCTTTAGGCCTGCTGGGGGCTGCTAGTGACGTAGCGACCGTAGCATGAAGACCCCCGTGTGCAGCCGTCCTCCAGGACCATGCAGCGCACTGCTCCGCCCACTTGTGATTAGAATATTCTTTCCAAAGCACCAATGAGGAACAGTGGCACCAAGACTGCAGTCTCTAACAGAGATCCTATTTACAAGTCAGATACATTAGGCAAATATAGCATGCAAATGAGCCGGAGGCGTGGCCAGGAGAGTCGGCCTTCCTGAAGAACAGGAAGAGACGACCGGAGCGTCCACTTTCGGCCAGGAGAGGGCCGCACTGGGAGCCCAGAGGGCCGCACTGGGAGCCCAGAACACTGTACTGGGAGCCCAGAACACTGTACTGGGAGCCCCAAGCGGTGCCAGATTAAACCCTGTGGAGACCCCCAGGCAGACCAAATCTGGAGTACCGCTCACAAATGATCCCCTAATGCATTTTAAATGTTGCCAACCAACTATTTTCGCGGGACCCAAAGGTACCTAGTCCACCACGGACCCCGAGGACAAGAACGTCTGAGCTCTCACAAAAGGGCCGTGCGCGAAAGCACTTTAAGAGAGAAAGACCTTACGAGAGCAACAGTGCTATCACTGCTTTACTGATGACGAAGCTCGTTATCAGTCCCCGAGCTGTGTGGATCGTGGCCCACTGTGTGTTTTCTGCGTAGGAGTTCTGCTGGAGATGATCAAAAGTCCCACGGCTCACTTTAACTACTCCCCCGCTCCGTACCCCCTCCACATCTACTCTCCCACTGAACTGACAGACGGACTGAACTGAGATCAGCCTTTCGCCCCCTAGTCCAGCCGTTGGTCACGCAGACGCCAGTTCTCATCCCTGTCATTATGGACTGTTATTAGGCAGGGCTGAGTGCCTCGGGCAGGTAATTAAATATGGCCCACAGGAATGCACCAGGAAAAGGAAAAAAGGAGAGAAACAAAAGCCCCTCTCACCCCACACACACACACACACACACACTCTGCCTTTGGTCTCTTCCTTGCTCCATCTGCCATGCAGGCCCAGGGGGGGTCTGTGCAATAGGGGTATGTGTGAGGGGCGACGGAGGAGGCGTGTGCCATGTGGGTCACCCCAACAAGGATAAGGACTCTGCGGCTGTAGCCGGGCCCACCTGCACTCCCAGGTATGTGCGGGTCCGGAGATCATGTTCTCCTATACGCAGCTTTCCCGGAACGACTGCACGGAGCCTGACCTCAGATCAGCCACCTGCACTACCAGCATCGGCAGGGCTCCAAACAACCCCTCCGAGCCAGACCCCACAGCCTGTCAGACCCCTGAAAGTCAACGCGCATCTGGGGTCGGCCTCATTTTACGATTTTTTTTATTCTTCTTCCTGTTTTTATTTATGGGGGGAGGGGCAGATGATGGACTACTACCTAAGACAGGCATGACGACAGAGACTGTAAAGCATTCCTAAGTTGTCATGGCAGTTAAGACCGGATCAAGGTCATTTAAAAGCACACGTGTACTCCAAGATGGGGCAGCACCGCTCATGAAATCGGAAAACGCCGAACGCCCCGTGGCGATTCCACGGCTTTCATCGATTAAAAGTGATCAGCACATCCGATGGCGCTCAGCTCGCTCAGCAGAAGCGAGGCTTGGTATCTGTGAAGCTGCGCGACTACTTGCCATCCTGAGACAAAGCCGATGCTCATCAGACATTGAGTAACACTGCCTGATAACAGAAACCGTAGCAGGCAAGGCGCCAGAGGAAATCCATCTGATTCCGCCTTTCATCCAGTGATTTCAGGGGCATAAACCAAGGTATTGGTTAATAAGGGCTGCCCAGTGAGGTTTCCTTCATTGTGATATAGAATGAAGAGCTGTCTGAGGTGAAGATATTCTCGGAGCTGGGCTGCTAGGCATGCTGCTTCCTTCCAGGTGTCATTCTCCCACATTTCCTGCGGTGCACCAGCACCCCAGTGTGTTTGGAACATCAGAGAATTCCTTTTATGATGCAACAATAACATCAGGTCAAGATGCTGCCAAATTCTAGAACTTCATTGAGAACTATTCTAGAATTCTTGATACTATTCTAGATGAAAAAAAAATTGTTTCTCAAAGGGTTAAAGTAAACTGGGCCTGGCGAGCATGTGTGTAGTTAACCCTGACCCAAAGGTCCTGAACACACTATGCATGTGGCCGCTCACTGTCAGCTCAGATGCCTTTGAGCCCTGTCGCCTAAAGGGAGCAAGCATTAGCTAACAACAGCTACACAACCCCCAGCAGTTAAACAGACCAGACCTGTTTGCTCCTGTTTTGGATTCATGCAAATTCCTACATATGCAACCAGCAGTGGAGCTCAAGTGGATCAAGTGAGCGCCATGGTTCGTCACAACCCCCCAGACACACCCTGCTTATCAGAGACTGGTCAGGATGCTCACAGCACCCAATAAAAGAGTTTGTGATCTTGGTGATATCAATGCTGCAAACGCCAGTATTGCTGTAATGATTAACATACACTGTGAAGTCCTAAGCTGAACTGTGCAAAGTTGTGTCAGTCTGTGACTGGGAGGTATGAGCTTGAAGATTTAATATCTTGGTCTTGCCTTCCACACACACACACACACACACACACGTCTCCTCATGCACGCGCTCCACTGTACCCACGCTCCGGGGCTTCAGACCTGCAACTCTGTTTATGTGAAAACACCAGTTGGAAAGGGCTCTCATGGAAAACCACCGCACGCCTGAAGACTGCAAATGAACAGTGAAAGCAGACACCGTAAAAGGGTGGAGGGGGTGGGGGTGGTTCAAAGAACCACGCCGTAAAGAGCAACACCTGGCACGCTTGCTTTTGTTGCCAGCCGTTCCCCTGGCAACAGGCCCCTCCCACTGTCCCAGGGACCAATGACTGCATGAAAATGCTGCTAGATGCTGGATCCTTTTGTAATAACAGAAAGACCCAGATTACAAAAAACAACAGTCTTAGGTTTCACAGTTAGCCCCAGACGTAGAGCCACAAACCGTCCGCGGTGTGGGCTCCTTGGAAGACGCGGCTCTGGAATCCTCACAGGCAATGCCGGCAGCACCTTCTGGATAGGCTGGAGCTGTGGTGTTGAGCACAGATCGCTGGGATCCATCCATATCCCACACTGCTGTGCATCAACATGAATCTCTTGACAGTGCTTCTGTAACTGCGACCAAGTTTGGGATCACATAACTCTGGAAACTTCGGTCTCTATTATTAGAATGTTCTCCTTCTATCTGCTTCCTTATCGCTAGTAACCACCGCCTTTGGGTGGCTAGCAACAGTAACCGGTGGTGTTGCTGTTACATTTGCAACATTGCTTAATTGAAGCCTGTGACGCATCAGACAGGAAGTGAACTGACAGGTAATATGGCAACAATTAATTTAGCTGGAGACGGTGACGTTACGATGAAGAAACAGATGAAGGGCATCACGGAACATAACGGACCTGTGGAATGTCAGTTATGATGTAATAAACGTTGCCTCAAGAACAGGAGGAGAGAAAGGCAGGAGGTAACAAAGGCGGCCTGTCAGTCGCTCGCCGTGTGCCGCCCTGTTCCCTCAGACGCTTGCTTTAGACCCGAACGGCTGCCAGTCACGTGCCACGTGTGCCAACCTTCAGCGTGACCCCAAACGTAACAGACACCTTTTGTTAGGACTGATAAGTTGCCATTGTTACATCACATAAAGCAGACACGTGACAATCCACACACCTGTCCCTGGACTCAGGGGGGTTAAGATGGGAGAATTCAACAAACACAGGAACGTGCCATTCCGGTTCACGTGCAGACACCAGTGCCAGGTTCAAGGGTAGGACAATGCTGCCTGAAAAACTTTCAGCAAAAATAAATTCGGGTTTCGTCAACCGTGTAACCCTCCCAGACCCCCCTCTGCCCTCGTGCTCATATTAAATTGCACTCACCTCCAGGTTTACATGTACTGCTGTGGGAAAATACGCAGGCTGAAAATGTGTCCCGTTCACTGCTCTAAGAGCAGAGGTCCTCCTACTTTACTGATGTTTAGCTAAGCACCCTCAGGGCTATTTATCCTAAGAGGATAACCACCCTCCCCCCTCACACACACACACATGGGCGCTCACACACTACTCAAACATCTAACAGAGGCACTGAGTCAATTTAATGTGCTAAATTGTGATCAGGTTATTTCCTCAGCTGACACCCCAAGACTAGAACGGATCACTCATCATGATGTTTGGTTTCTCTCTCTTTATCTCTCACTCACTCTCACACACACACACACAGCTGAAGCGATTTTCACTCAAGTGCTGCTATCAAGCTCCTCAAGCACGCGCCACACCTCTGCTCTTCCACACTCGCTTCGCCGCGGCGACCCTGTGCTGTATTTATCACGGCGGTTAAGAGGATCCTGCTGTATATCACAGTTGTGCCTTAAGTGAAATCCACCTGGGCATTTAAATCTGCGACGCGCATCTTAGTCAAGCCAACACCAGACCCAGAGGGGACACGCATACAAAATGTACAGAAAAATATGGGGAAAATTAAATGTGCTCAAGACTGGGGTCAGCTTGTATAAGTACACATAAATATCCCCCAAACACCCGCGTTTGATATTCTGAAAGCGGGGCTATGAAAGAATATAGCATGTAAACAACATTAGATCCACACGTGCAAAGCTTGCCAGGAAGAGGATCACCTGAGGATCGATTCGCTTCAGGAGATCAACCCATGTTTTACTGATTTATTCTCTGGGGCTTAAAGCAAAACCGCCGTTAGCTACAAAGGAAAACAAGAAACTAGAATTCACCGTGGCTCCTCTAACTAATAAAATGTAATTATCTAGCATAATTCGATGCACAGTTCGCTTGAACCGCCATCTCAGACAGTTTCGTAGTAGTTCCGTTAAACTATGCGGAGAATGGGGCGGTGATTATTGAGGTCGCGACGGAACACCTCAATGAAAACTACAACGGGCTTGAATCAAAGGCCGTTCCCGTTAACTGGATATACCTGCAATTCAAGTCCTAATCAATAACCCGTGCCAATAACGTGCAAGTCCAGTCCAAGATCAATCTTACGTTAGCTGGGTCATTTGACACCTAGGAGATGAATTTACGCAGACCACAAGAACTCGTCTGTCCGTTCATGTCCGAACATGGACAGTTTGTGAACAAGTAAAATGTGGGGAAAAATACGTGGACAACAATAGCTCGCTATCGGTTTTGCGTATAAGGTGCAGACATAGTTAACGCCAGGGATAATCTGTCATAACAATATGTTTTTGCATTAACGGAGTTATTTTATTTACGATTAAAACAACAACAAAAAAACCCAAAACACACCTGTGTGGCGGCAGTAATATTTTCATCCAAACTAACAAACATTACGTTGCATCCTGCCTGTCAGTACACTGATGCTACGGACCAGCGGCGCTCCATACAGATGGAGGACGAGTTCCACTGTGCGACGACGAAGCTGTTCGTTTGATCCCCTGTTAGCTCTGCAACGACTAGATCAGTGAAACAACGCGTACCAAACACGTCCCTGGTCAAAAAAACGAGACCGACCTACCTTCAGTCTCCCGCCTGGTCGCGCTCTAGAGAAGAGTCAGAACTAGAGCGGCGAACGGACCGCCTTCGCAACGGACCGTAAACCCAAGACTCCCGGAACAGCTGCCACTGCGAGGCGTCCGTCCTACACAGCTCGCTCGTCCCGACTCGCTTGTTCCACCCTCCCCTACTCAGCACAAGGCGTAATTCCTGAAATGTCCAGGAACCCAAATGGAAAGCAATACGCGGCGAATTCAGTAATGCAGTCCCACTGAATCTGCTAGCTAGCAAAAAGAAAGTCCCCCAAGACACGCGTCGACCAGCCCGCATCAATCAGGGGACCAGTGTGAACACGGTAGTCGTCGAGGTCTATCCAACAGTGCTCGATGGGCGGGATTATACTGGATTATTCATGATGGGAGGGGTCTGTTTGCGGTTGGCCAAAAGCTGAAACTTGGCAGGTGATGTACGCTGTTTTATACAAAACAGCTAATTGAAATTAATATGAACGAAACTACATTGCAGAGCATCGTTAGCAGCGGCAAATAAATCACTTGTAAACATTAGTTTCCCAGGTTCGGATCTTCGTTTGAGGGCGTCTTAGTGGCGTCTGCACAACTCATTCTGAAAGCATCGTCTGTCCTGCTCCTGTTTACACACGTCTCCCGGAATTCCTCACACCCCCTTTGACGGCGACATCTAGTTTAGAGAAGACTTGTATTTCCCCATATAGTCTATTTCTATTTCACGCACTCGCTATGATAAAGTGTAAAGATATTATATATACAGTACAGGGCCGATGTAAATGTACAAGTGTTTTGAAATCTGAGATTGTGTTGGATTGTTAGCTCTGGCTAGTTGCTAGTTTGGTTGGGAGAG
Organism: Brachyhypopomus occidentalis; assembly: GCA_020368025.1. Classification (NCBI taxonomy): domain Eukaryota; kingdom Metazoa; phylum Chordata; class Actinopteri; order Gymnotiformes; family Hypopomidae; genus Brachyhypopomus; species Brachyhypopomus occidentalis. Next base: position 5,791,476 of record JAGXOD010000107.1, read on the forward strand.
TGTATTTCATACATGAGCAGTGTATGAAAAGGAAAACATTCGTTGCTTGCTGAAAAATGTAAACATCCGTATATCTGTTTAAATGAAGAAAGTTTTGTTCGGGTGCACAGTCCAGTGTACGGAGTCCGGAGGTATTGTTCTTCACTATGGTCATCGCTATGATACGTTTAGTCGGATCCCGTGTTGATGTGGTGCGCATGTGAGATGAAGTGTATGGGGTTATCTGTGGTCACGAGTCTCAGCAGTGTGTCTGCACAGGTCTAGCTGGCTCCGAGGCGTAGACTCTGCCCAGATGGTGCTTCCTGGCACTGAGACCTGCTGGCATGTCTGGTGCATCAAGCAAAGCATTCCCAAAAAGACAAAAAACAGCTAACGTGAAGCAGATTAGTACTCCAGTTGTTTAGCGCCAACGTCTAATTGAGTAAGAGTCTGACAGCACTGATTGATGCATTATCTGGATGATTTTGCTGGCGGAGGTGTGGAGACGTCACTCGTAATGGGAGTGGCCAATCGGATAAGGCCATGAAGCCCCAAACACGCCCGTTTCCTGTCAGATATCCTGCTGACGAGCAGGTCAAAGCTCTCCCAGTGTGGAGCTGCTCTCCCCTGCTCTGGCGTGAAGATGGGCGGAGCATAATCAGGTGTTCTGTGACGCCAGCCTGCCAAGCGACGCCCCCCCCCCAACACGTTGCCTGGTACCAAGACGACCGGCAAACAGGTTTCAACAGGCCAGTCACGTCCGTGAGCCGCGCCATCTGTGACTCCCCCCCCCAGTCGCGCCATCGACCGTGCCATCCCAGGGCATCTGGATCGACGTCCGTCAATTTCGCGCCAAACATGTAAGGAGTCCTGTGGCATCTTTGCTGCTTCGCTGAGCCGTTTGGCAGCCCTGGATTTCACCGTGTGGACTGTCTGTTCACCACTATAAGTTCACCACTGTCTGTTCACCACCACTGACCAATAAACCGCCACCCTTGCAGCTCACCAACGACTCTGGAGTCCCCGTTAGCTGGTGCTGTGTGGTGAAGTTTTGTTGATTATTCACTGGCCCATTCATACTGCAGATGGTACCATGTGAAGTATGTGGCACAAATAAGAATCCGTTTTGATGAATAATTCAGTGCCAGTGGGGACGGGCTACTCCATTTCCTTTCCTTTGTACAACCTTGTGCTCGGTGGGTTATTGTGTGAGGTTGATTTATGGGACCCGGCACCTGGTTGGCCATAAATACAGAGCAGCCGAGCAAAGAAGAAAAGAGGAGCAAAGCATGGTGGGATACGTTTAAGAAAAAAACACGCCAGCACAAAAACCAAAGAAAAAAAAACCAGACGTGCAGTTATTTTAAACACAAACACGTAATATGATGATGATCACATCGTTTGATCACTCATGAAGAAATGTTTTCCTTCTTCGATCTCTGTCTTTGCTTCCTGTGTTTATCATGGGGACTGTAGATGGAAGCTCTCTGGAGACCTCATGTCCCAGTGTAAGGGGCGAAACCTGCCAGAGGCCCCAGAAGGCAGATGCTCCATCAGCGTCAGGGTGGAGTCTCTCTCCGTAACCGATCTCAGGCTTCGGGGACCCGCTGCTCCACTACCTAGCAACCCTGCGACCCTCTCTGCGGCTGACGGTATCCAGGTGATAGATGAGCCTGTCTCTTAAGGGCATCAACAAATGTCAATAAATCGCAGGGCTGGAATGAGAGGCGGCCGTGTCATGCCGTGTGTCTCCCTCGCCGTCCACAGAGGACGTGTGCAGCGCACCGTAAACAGGCAAACGCACGCAGGGCCGGCAGGCTGGGCTGCCCACTCCTTTGATCGCAGGAGTGATATTGGGTTGCAGTCTGGCGTGGGGGCCCTGGTGCACATATTAGCCCCGCCCCCCCAGCATCACCCCACCCCCCTCTGGAGTTGGAGCAATCCAGTTTCTGCGCCGTGATGCGTCCTGCAGGGTGCTGGTGGTGCAATGATCTAAATTGGATTTGCGCTCCGCCCCACTGCGGTGTGTCTTCTCCACCCTTGCTCCACCTTGCTGGGGGCCGCCTGTGCATCCATCACACCGCAGCCCAGGGTGTGAGGAGGACGGTGGGACCTGCCTTCCGGCCACCGGCCCAACAGGCAGACACGGAGGTTTCCTTCCTCGTGAGTTTCTGGACCCCCCGTTGTCGGGGTTGGGACCAACATGGTGTAGGGGCAATGCCTCTTAATTATCTCGCAGCCGGGGCGTCGTTAATGACGGCTCACGGTGAGATCATGCTGAGAAACCAGGTAGTTGTGTGTGACGCACGGTGCCATAATTTCAAGCGTGATTTCAGCGGCTTGGTGGGAGCCCAATTTATCACACGGTGGCCTTTTAGATGATGAGCACCGCTCACTCAAAATTCACCTACTGCGCCCCAAGAGACCAGACAAGGCAACCAATACCTCGCCTTAGTTTGTGGAACATGGCCTAGTCAGACATGAGCAAGGTTCAGAGACCAAGCGCGTGAGAGTCCTGCTCTCAGCGGGTTGGAAGCAGGTTCCATAAGCTGATCGATACACGTCAGACGAATGACGAACACCGCATGAAGAGCACGTGTGGTTCTACAACTCTGCGTGTGGCTGGGATTGTAATTCCAGCTACCAAAGTATAGAATCTTCTCTGGGCAATGAAAACACATCAATAACAGGATCAATTATGTAAATGACTATTGAGTCACTGTGACCAGATCACAGCACCCGTATCAGTGATGCTTCTCTGAGGGAAGCAGAGCGCTGTGAGGAACCACCAGGTCCAGGTGACTGGCCCCACCTGCCCCGCCTCGAGGGGGAAATGGCCCGATTAGTCTCCTGCCACTGAATGTAACCACCAAGGTGCCTTTGACATGTTACTCCCTCTAAATACCCTGTGTGTGTGTGTGTATGGGTGTCGGTATGATTATGGATGGCTCCTCCACATAGTCTTCTTCACATAGCAACAGGAAAAGAAGACATTGCAACTGGTTGCTAAGGACCAAAGTGGAGGCGAGACCCCCATTGAGCTTCCGTGCCAACTGAAGGAATTCCCTCCCTGCATACGGCTATGGGGTTGCCATGGTGACCTCATGGAGCTGAGGGAACAGAGGACTTGGATGTATGCGTGTCTTTTATGGGGGCGGAGGAGTTATTTTTCAAAGCTGGAAATAAACCACAAATTTCCACACTCCTGCTGTGGTTATATCACATGTCATTTGCTGAGACGCTGACATCTCACAGTACATTTTTTTTCCTGCAATAGTTTTTTTTTCAGGAGGAAAAATAATAAATGTTCAATCTATGGCAGAAAGAAAGAGATCAAAACTGGCTAAAGAATGTACTTGCATCTGCTGGGACATTCTAAACTACCAGAAGACAATATTAGATTCGTCGTCTGTAACACTGTGAGCGAAATCGAAAGCCTTCACTGCCATCTGCTGGCCACAAATTGAATATCAATAATAAAAAAAACTACTCGGCTCTCCATCCCTCGCAGTGCTGAGTAACCTAAATGACAATTTTAGAAGTTTTACAATGTATTAGAATCTATCTACAGTACACAGTACTACTAATAACTATAAATTACTTCATTTCAGCCTTTCTCGGTCCAAGCTGCACTTAACATGACATCAAGTATTGAGAAATGAACCCATAAGTAAACAGTGAAAACGAACGAGAGAGAGAGAGAGAGAACATTGCCATACATGGATATGTCTAAAGCCTGACGTCATTTTACTATGCCGATCTCATATTTGCAGCATCGAAGCGTTTCGCGCAGCCCAGGGGCGCGAGGAGGGCACCGGCCGACGTTGGCTTGGCGCGTGTTTGTGTTTACAGGCGGACTTCACGAGCAAAAAACAGGGGTTGAGGTTGCATAAAAATGAACTAAATTATAAATATGCAACTACCCAGGTCTTCTCTGATCATAGCCGGCGAGGTTAATCGAGACTATATAAACATCAGAGCGGTGGAGACGGCTCAGCGGAGAGACGCGTGTGCTAGGAGCTGTCTTATCGCGCGTCATGTACGCGCACTGTGAAACAGGACATTCCTGCCTCGTAAAATCAGAGAGGAGAGGAAAGAACATTAATGTAGGAAGGGGAGTTACTGTAGACCCCCAGCCAAAAAACGTCCCGCGCGCCTGGGAAAGAGGTGAGAGATGAAGACTGGTTCACACCAGTTTCCTGTCCGTGAAATCCCACAATCAAAGTGGACTGTGGAAATGTAGTTATACATGGGAAAAGCCCTGAACACATTAATCTTGCTTGGCAGAACCAACAGTTTTTCCCATCTGTGTTATTTCACTAGCATCCTTTTCTGGCATATGAGGTAAATAACTCAAAGTTAGGGATATTTGGCGTTCAGGTGAAATGTTAGGATGCACTCTGACCTTTACAGGTGAACTGAACGGGACTTTATTTAAACTTTTGAATGCACTGATGTCCAACTGTTCAACATTTGCACAACTTGTGTTTGATCAATGAATTGACCAATAAATGTCCTGGTTCAATTAGAATATATAAATATCTCTAGGTATCTTACCCAAGTACAATATACCCAAGTATATATATATATATATATATATATATATATATATATATATATATATATATATATATATATATATATATATATATATATGATCTGAAGAAGATTTGAGGTAACTGCAGAGTACTTGGGTAAGATACCTAGAGATATTTAAAAATTGTAGTAAAGGACAGTTTCCAGAGATACAGGTAAGGAACTGCAGTGTAGTGCTGTAGTAAGAGATGTGCCTTACTTGCTTAGGTGATGAAGGATCGCCATCTCTGGGAGTCTGTAGGGGGGGGGGGGTGTTAATCTGACTGGATTAACAGTGATGCTGAGAAGTGTGTGATTCTTGATACATTTCCAGGCCTTGTAAAATACTTTATTGCACTCAGAGCACAATAAGCAGGTTGGAAGCAGGTTTGGCGATTAGGTTTGGACTCCAGTCAGGTCTGCAGTGTTCGCTTTGAATAAATGTTTTATTATGAATATGTACAATCATTGTTTTGAAAACAAGAATCAAAATATAAGGGTATAAAAATAAGAGGCACAACGTCGTCATGGCAGTACAACAGTATTTCTTAGCATAATACACGCTTTCTTTTTTCATCGAAATATAAACATCTCTCCGATTCTTAGAAGAATACAGTCTATTTTCAGGAGTCTCTCCAAACAGGGACAGTTTAAGGCATTTATCGTTTAGATTTCACAGCTTCGTATCGTCACTGGGTCCTCGTGTTCAGCACATCCTCGTGTCTTCGCTGCATAGGCAAAGGCGTTTGGACAAGGGAAGGAGGAGAAGTACGCTGGGTGCTTCATTTTATCACACATCAAATCCCACTCGTATGTACAGACTGTATGGCGTGTAGAGGCCAGTGCATTGCAGAACGGTGCACTAGGTCAGTTTGTCCAGATCAAGACAAAGAAACATCTACTGAGAGCAATAATAATAATAATAATAATAATAACAACGAAAATCTCAGCAAGCACAGGGACCAGACGACTCTGATGCTGCTAACGGGTCTAGCATCACTGCCAAATATCGTAAGCTTGAAGGCAATTTAAAAATCAAGATGTCGTTTTTGACCTAAAATCAAAGCAGTGTGTGTGGATGGTTGAATAACAGACAGAGCTGAGTCACATACAATATGACGTCAGCAGTAACGAAGCAGCTAGATCAGATCTCAGCTAGATCAGACTGGCCCTTTCTGACATTCTAGCCATAGAATGGTGGACAATAGCAGGTCTGATTACCATAAGCATCGTTTTGGTGCTTTCTTCTTTGATTCTTTTACATTTTTTTAAAGGTTTTGTTTCTTATGAACACAGAGCTTTGCGGGCTGATCGTGTCTTTTATGGAGTGCATAGATGCATGTCAGGTGCCTGAACTGTCTCGAAATGAACGTGATATTGATCTGAAAGTGATTTGAAACAAAGAATCTGAACATAAAGTTACTTGAAGCAGTGAAACAGAACTGCTCTGTGCAAATCTGAATGTGCAAAACAATCTTGAAGTTAAATATGCATTTCTTCTATTACCCGTTGACAAATGTCAAAAAATATTGTTTTTACATTAAAGGCAAAATGTGACCTGTTATGATTGATTTTAAAAAGTCTAAACTTCGTAAGTAAGTGCCTTTTTGTTTTGTTATGAAGATAATATGAATAATAATTTCCTTAAAAATTAGAAATGAAAGTTATTGGTAAATTAAAAAAAAAGCCAATTAATTGTTAGCCAAACTGACTTGTGCTCAGCTACCACACCAGCAGGGGGCAATGTTGCTACAGAAGCACACAAAACAATGTCTTCCCATTAACATGGTTAATGTTGGGATCAAATAAAAGCCAAGTGCTTAACGGTGTCCACTCCAAGCACCCTTATGACTCCATGGGTCATGATGTCACTTCCTCTAAGCAAGAGCAGGGTTTCTGTAGAAGATGGTGTCACTGGAAGAGAGAGAGAAGGAGGACTAAAGATTAGTGTCTCAGCGCTGGTCTAAAGATCAGTTTCATCCTAATGATGAGACAGTAGTGAGAAGTCTCGAGTTCATCTCAGACTAAACCCCCAGAGTTCATCTCAGACTAAACCCCCAGAGTTCATCTCAGACTAAACCCCATACTCTGATGCTTTAATTAGGGTGGGGGGGGGGGTCACACAGGGGTGCTCACCACTCTGTAATCAGAAGCAAAGGTCACGCCTTTAGTCTGTCTCTCCTGAGAGCCCCCACTGCTCACCGAGTTATTCCAGATGATTCCTGGTAGACACATGAAGGATTAAGGACCCAAAGAAACACCAACATTCAGAGTCCACTTTACTAAAGGGGTGGGGACAGAGTCAGTACAGCAGCAGCACCTGTAGGGGGCACTATACTAAAGGGGTGGGGACAGAGTCAGTACAGCAGCAGTAGGGGGCACTATACTAAAAGGGGGGGGGACAGAGTCAGTACAGCAGCAGCACCTGTAGGGGGCACTATACTAAAGGGGTGGGGACAGAGTCAATACACAGCAGCAGCACCTGTAGGGGGCACTATACTAAAGGGGTGGGGACAGAGTCAGTACAGCAGCAGCACCTGTAGGGGGCACTATACTAAAGGGGTGGGGACAGAGTCAGTACAGCAGCAGCACCTGTAGGGGGCACTATACTAAAGGGGTGGGGACAGAGTCAGTACAGCAGCAGCACCTGTAGGGGGCACTATACTAAAGGGGTGGGGACAGAGTCAGTACAGCAGCAGCACCTGCACCTGTAGGGGGCACTATACTAAAGGGGTGGGGACAGAGTCAGTACAGCAGCAGCACCTGTAGGTACAGGGGCACTATACTAAAGGGGTGGGGACAGAGTCAGTACAGCAGCAGCACCTGTAGGGGGCACTATACTAAAGGGGTGGGGACAGAGTCAGTACAGCAGCAGCACCTGTAGGGGGCACTATACTAAAGGGGTGGGGACAGAGTCAGTACAGCAGCAGCACCTGTAGGGGCACTATACTAAAGGGGTGGGGACAGAGTCAGTACAGCAGCAGCACCTGTAGGGGGCACTATACTAAAGGGGTGGGGACAGAGTCAGTACAGCAGCAGCACCTGTAGGGGGCACTATACTAAAGGGGTGGGGACAGAGGCACAGCAGCAGCACATGTAGGGGCACTATACTAAAGGGGTGGGGACAGAGTCAGTACAGCAGCAGCACCTGTAGGGGGCACTATACTGGGGACAAAGTACAGGGTAGGGGGCACTATACTAAAGGGGTGGGGACAGAGTCAGTACAGCAGCAGCACCTGCAGCACCTGTAGGGGGCACTATACTAAAGGGGTGGGGACAGAGTCAGTACAGCAGCAGCAGCACTATACTAAAGGGGTGGGGGACAGGGGGGCACTATACTAAAGGGGTGGGGACAGAGTCAGTACAGCAGTACAGCAGCAGCACCTGTAGGGGGCACTATACTAAAGCACCTGTAGGGGGGAGAGAGAGAGGGAGGGAGAGAGAGGGAGAGAGAGAGAGAGAGAGAGAGAGAGAGAGAGAGAGAGAGAGAGAGAGAGAGAGAGAGAGAGAGAGAGGGAGAGAGAGAGAGAGAGGGAGGGAGAGAGAGAGAGAGAGGAGGGAGAGAGAGAGAGAGAGAGAGAGAGAGAGAGGGAGAGAGAGAGAGAGTGTGGGAGAGAGATGCATACGTATGTACTCACTCCACTAAGTGCACACGTATGTACTCACTACACTAAGTGCACACGTATGTACTCACTACACTAAGTGCATACGTATGTACTCACTACACTAAGTGCATACTTATGTACTCACTACACTAAGTGCATACTTGTTCCCAATGTGTGCTGTGAGATTCACTAAGTGTCAAAAGAGCAGGAAGTTTGATTTTCCTGAAGCATTAGGAGAGAATGATTTTCATTGTTTGTGAAATTCCTTGTGTTTCTGTGGCTGTCATGAAAACATCGTTTACATCCTGTTCTGTTGTCCTGGCGTGTTGTAGGGCCACAAGCATCACTGTGCAGTGGTCGCGCAGTGGTCACATGTCCATGCTTCCTGCAGGGACCCACCTCTCTCGGAGCTCCTGAAGCTCCTCCCACATGTCCTCGTCCTCGCTCTCCGTCTCATCAGTGCTGGCGTAAGAGGCGCTGCGCGTGTACCTCATTGTCCATGGCTGGTTGACGTTTGTGATTGGAGCGCCCCCTGCTGGACCCTCCCACATGCTCAGGTTCATCCTCTTGTGTCTTGTGCTGCCTTCCCTGGCCTCCGCCTGGCCATCACCGCTGCCATTAGCAGCGCCGCCGCCGTTGTCATCGTTGTCCTCGAGGTCATTGTCGTCGGCGTCGTCACCACCACCTTCCGCTTCTACCGGTATGCTCTCGTGGGTGGTGCTGGAGTCATTTAACACCTCAGTTGGTCCTTGGCAAGGGGAAGACACAGTGACGGTGCTCAGGCTGGTTTCGGACCCCCCCTGTTCCTCGGTGCTGCTCTCTGATTGGCTGTGGTTGCAGAGCGTCTGGGCCGGGGGAGGTGTTGGTGGGAGGGGCTGTGGAGTTGTGGGTGGGGTCATCTCCATCCTGGGAGTGACCTGAAAGCGTCCCACAATGATGGGCTTCGCATCTGCAAGCAGAGAGAATTACAAAGTTACAGATTTGATAACTGAGAATTGTTTTGTTTTTATGTACACACATTAAACCCATTTGATTAGTGAGAAGGAATTTCCTTTAAGTGCCCTAATTAGCATCTCTAAAGCTGCAGTTCTGTTTTCTAACTCTAGAGGGAAATCTCACATAATATCTGTGGATACAACGTGTTCTTACTCTATGGTTGTTGCTGTTTTATAACTGACATATATAACACAATAGCTCAAATGTAATCTGTAAGTTTCATGCTGTTAGGAAGGTAAACAGGCTAGAAGAATTCAACTTTACTCCCGCTGTTTGAGAGAGAAGGTTTTCCTGCTACTGGCGTATCAGGGCTTGTTATGTGCCAATGACAAACAAGTCAGGGTACAATAATAAACCAGAGGTCAGGCAAAGCCAGCCTCAGCCAAACAGACACACTGCAGGGAAGTGTGTGTGTGTGTGTGTGTGTGTGTGCGTGTGGATCTGCTTTTTGCCTTATTAACTGCTGTATGTGTAATGTTCTTATGTGTGCAACCTATGCATCCAGTTCCAGGGTTTATGGGTGTGTGAGTGTATGTGTGTGTGGTGTATACATGCTGATCTGCTTTTCTCCTTGTTAACAACTTGTGTGTGTATGTGTAACAATTGCAGGGTATGCGGACGTGTGTGTGCTTAACAACCACAATTTGCATATGCTGGTGTGTAAACACCTGTAGGTTTGTACGCATATCAGATCCTAGACTGCTAAACTGGCTCTTTAAATCCAAATGGGCTCAACTGTTGGCTGACTGACTGCTGTCGTGTGTGTGTGTGTGTGTGTGTCCAGTGTGTGACAGTGGGTGTGTTCTTGCACACTTTGTGTGTGTACGCACACGGAACAGGTCACCTGATACTCCTCTGCTCTACAGTACTGCTAACGCTGTGAATGTGTTTACCTGTCCCTATAACATTGGTGTGTGTGTGTGTGTGTGTGTGTGTACATGACCTGTGTGTGTACTTGGCCTTACCCTCAGAGATAGGGGACAGTCTCACAGCAATATCAGACCTCATCAAAGAAGACACCTGCATGAGGAGAGAGAACACACACACACCCTGTAACTACAGCCAACAGCACATATAGCACAGCTGAGCTACTCAAATAACAGACAATACCTGCTGTCAGCTACTAGCAGCTGGCAGTGTGTGTGGTGTGTGTGTGTGGTGTGGGTGTGTGTTTGGCTGAATTGCAACATGTACAGAACAGGTTTACATATGCACCTGCGTTGATGCAACCTTGGCTGTTCTATTTATAGTGTGTGAAGAACAGGTTTAGGTCTATGGAGGCGGGGAGAGTTAAGGACACGCCCACCTGCTTTGGAGCTGGAGCAGCAGAGCTCGTGAGCTCGTAAGGGCCCTGTCACTTCTGTTCTACACCAGCTGCCAGATCACCTCAGTGCTGGAGGCTGCACAGGACTACCAAGATAGCTGGTGGCCTAGGGGTAATCTGGTAATCTGGTAAATCTTGTAATCTGACAGTGTTTTGAGGCCTTGTATTCCGTAGTACTCATTGTATGTCCATTTGTGTGTATTTGAAGTGTGCGCATGTGTGTGTCTGTGTGTAAGCATGCAGTGTGTGTGTGTGTGGTCTGTAGTCTGTGTGTGTGTGGTCTGTAGTCTGTGTGTGTGTGGTCTGTAGTCTGTGTGCGTGGTCTGTAGTCTGTAGTGCGTGGTCTGTAGTCTGTGTGCGTGGTCTGAAGTCTGTGTGCGTGTGGTGTGGTCTGTGGTCTGTAGTCGTGTGTGCGTGTGGTCTGTGGTCTGTAGTCTGTGTGCGCGGTCTGTAGTCTGTGTGCGCGGTCTGTAGTCTGTGTGCGCGGTCTGTAGTCTGTGTGCGCGGTCTGTAGTACTCACTGTGTTCTGTGGGCTGTCTGAGGTAGAGGAGGGGCTCTCCACCTGCTTTCGTGGCTTCTCTCGGAGGCCTGCGTGGGGTTGCACAGCAGGGCTCTCCTGAGACCCTGCAGGCCTACTCACAACAGGCGGCCTGGCCGCGGTGTGTGGCGCTGCTGCAACACCAGGGGGCGCTGCTACCTGCGCTCCTCCAGACGAGCTCGCGTCGCCTTGCTGAGCCGCTACTGCGGCCTCCTCGCGTGGGTCCGGTCTGAAGGCCTGAGCCTGAACGCGCTCGTCGGAATGCGGGTACTGGCCCGCCGACGGCGCCCCCTGGTGGTACGGAGCCTCGCTTTGGCCCACGGCCGAGTGCTGAGGTCCGTACACGTAGCCGGGCAGGTAGCCCTGCGGCAGGCTGCTAGGCATGGTGGTGGGGGGCATGAAGGACTGGGCCACGCTCATGGCCAGCGACAGCACGTTGGCCAGGGAGAAGAGCGGCTGCTGAGAGGGGCTGGGCCACAGGCCTGGAGCCTGGACGTTCGGTGTCACGCCGTGGGCAGCAGGGGGCGAGAGAGAGCTACTCTCAGTCGGACCAACGTCAGCCACCTGCTGAGCTGCGGGAGGGGGATGGGGGGTGGAGTTGTGGGTGTGTGGAGGTGGGTTGATGGAGACTTTCAGGGGTGCCTGGTTGACTAAGTAGGGGTAAGAGTAAGGGGAGTTGGGCAGGAATGGTGGCTTGGGGTACTGGAGGGGAATGCCATGGATCTGGTTGGGCAATAGCAGGGACAGAGCGTCAGGGCTGGGGTATTGTGGGTAATGGGAGGCAGGAGGAAAGTAGGGCTGGGATGGACCTGTGGTAGGAACAGAGAACAGACAAACTGGAGTAAATGTGTGAACACAGAACAAACTGGAGTAAATGTGTGAACACAGAACAGACACTGTAGCAAAGGTGTGAACGGCGTGTGTGAACGCTCTTCAAAGTAAAACTAAACTTGGCATATTGGTGGTTCTGCTATTTCTCAGTTAGCTAAGGAGGAGTCGTGTACACAGCAATAAGGGAGGTGCAGTTTGGGAACTGGCTGCTAATACCCCTGGGAAATTAAAAAGTAGGGTAAAAATGACATGACATGAGCAGGTGTGTGGATCCCAGCACTGTGGTCGGTGCCTCTGTGTGCAGCGGGGTTATGGAACACATGCCTTCACCCTCCCTGGGTCCTACGCCAGACCTCCACCGCCTGTTAACTCCCTGAATGACCAGGCTGTGTTGTCCTGAGCTGTGTTTTTAAAGAAGTGCTCGTCCATGTTTTCCTGGTGTGTGTGAGCGCGTGAAAAACACACGAGTGTGACTGAAAAGAAGGTGGCGAAGAGTGTGTTCAGGGCGAGGAGTGTGTTCAGGGACGTTTGGTGCACAGGACACGATCTACTCTTTGCTTTTGTGTGTGTGTGCGCGCGCATGCACACACAGACTACAGAGGAAGACATCAAAACATCCGCGCTGGCGCTGTTCATTTGATTGAGCAGAGTGGAGACATGGCCTGGTGTCATTAGGCTTCCGTCCATGCAAAACCACATCAGCCCCTTCCACTTCAAACCTGCAGGGATCAAACACATCAGACTCCCGTCGCCATGGAGACGGGCCTGTTTTGATCCGCCGAGCACGGTGCGTTTCTTCGTCATGGGGGGGAGGGCTGGAAATAACACGCGGCCTTTGGGGCAGCAGTGTTCCGTCTCAGTCTCGTCTCAGAGCTGGACGAGACGAACAAAGAGACGGCGTGCGGATCTGTGAGCCGACTGGACACAACCGGACAAAAGCTCAGTTCAGTCCAACCTCATCTAGGCCGCAGCAGAACGCTAACGAGTGCAGTGGCTAAGTGCAGTGGCTAACGGGTGCAGTGGCTAACGGGTGCAGTGGCTAACGCGCGGTTAACCAATGGCTAACGGGTGCAGTGGCTAACGGGTGGTTAATCAGTGGCTAACGAGTGCAGTGGCTAACGGGTGGTTAATCAGTGGCTAACGAGTGCAGTGGCTAATGGGTGCAGTGGCTAATGGGTGCAGTGGCTAATGGGTGCAGTGGCTAACGTGCTGGCCTTCCAGCCGCAGAGGACACAAACGGATGCACTCAAAAGTGCTTCAAAACACAGAGCAACTGTAAAACAACCCACAACAATGAGCAGGTGTTGGGAGACGACTGTGTCTGGCCCGAGTGTCTGTGTGGGTGACACAGAAAGGCCTGTGCTCAATCCAAAACGCCTCAGGGGTTCAGCGGAGTTCAGGTGACGGATGAAAGAACGTGGGTGGTGCCTGGTGAGTGTGTCCGCCACACCTGTCCAGGAGCACGCAGTATGGAGACGAAGGCGGCGGCGAGTGTCTGATGGACTCGAGTAAAAACAGTCGAGCAAAAGCAGGGACAGAGAGAGGTGTACCTGATGTGTGGAAGGACTGGGAGCGAAGGGGGCGGATCGGTGGACCGGCATCAGAGTCACAATAAATGTCTCCGCCCACTCCGGGGGAGGAGCCACGCATCACCTGTCCTGCAGCTGCTGCTGTGTAATCTGAGTGACGCACACAAACACATATCAGGACGCTGCAGATGATCACAGATGGACACGTGTAATAGGAGAGGGTGGTCCTATCGGTGGGTGGGTGGGTCTTGGGTGAGTGGAAGGCCAATAAAGGGTGTGGGTGGTACCTGAGGTGTGGAAGGACTGTGAGCGGAGTGGACGCACTGGCACGGCCGCATCAGGGTCAAGGTAATAGTCTCCGCCCAGCCCAGGGGAGGAGCCTCGGGTCACCTGACCCACACTAACGCCCGCGTAGTCTGAAACATGCAAACGATCAGCACTGCTATTAAAGGCCTTACTGTCAGGTGTGTGTGTTCTATGTGGTGCATGAACACACTGCGGACGGCGTGTGTGTTACCTGGCAGGGAGGAGGAGGAGTGTGTGCGTGCCAGCCCCTGGGTGTGCAGCTCAGGCTGTGAAAGGACACATTACACATGAGCCTGGAGATGGCCACAGTAAACACACTGCACTGATTAGCGCCTCCAGGACCGCCTCCCCGGGAACAGCCCCGCCCACCACCGCCTCCCTGTCATACAGGATGTTTATGGTGAAAACAGATTACGCAAGCGTCAGACAAGGTCAGACTGACGTTGGTGCGCTCACAGTAGCTACTAATTACCCAGAAAGGAACCTGCTGTCATTTGAGTCTCATCTTAAGGTTCATTTCCCGCTTTCTCATACAACGTTCCTGTGTCACAGCGGTAATCTCAAGCACAAGGAAGTACTTAGTCCACATCAGTTATGTCCACCAATCTATGGGGTAATCTATGTAAGACAAGATTCTAATCTTCTGGACAGTAAAAGGGAGAGAGAGAGGGATTGAGAGAGAGAGGGAGGGAGAGAGGGATTGAGAGAGAGGGAGGGAGGGAGAGAGGGATTGAGAGAGAGGGAGAAATGCTGGGAGATGAAAGGTTAGTAGGCCAAATTTGACCTGGGGCTGCATGAATGATGCAGCCCTATTCTGGACACACGCTTAGCTCTGCAGTGAAGAACCTTTCAACACATGAACACAGAGTCTCCCAGAGGTCTGAGAGACAACAGCTCGTCTGTGCCAAGGCTGGTGTTGAAGTGGACCGCTCTGCCATCAAAGGCTGAAAAGAAACTACACTGACTGGTGAACAATGACGTAGTTTCTGTTGATGTTCTTCCGATTACTGGAGCAGCACGTGTGGACACCTTCTCACTCATGACTCTGGGCAGGGGCGTGTAACTCACGTGGGAGGCGGAGAGGGTCCCCGCTCCGCTCAGGTAAGGCAGGTGGGGGGCGCGGGGGGCGTGCGGCTGCTCCAGGGTCTCCCGCTTCATCAGGGCCTCGGCATGGCGGATGATGTCCCTCATGCGGAGCACGAAGCCGTCCTTCTCCGCCAGCAGGATGAACTCGTTGTGCACCTGCGCAAGGGGCGGCGTGGGGAGGGGACGTCGAAGAAGGGAGATCGTTGAGGTGTTGAAATGGAAACGATAGCAAAATGTGGGATTGTGGGGCACTGTGGAGAATTGTGGAGGATTATGGAATACTGTGGATTATTGAGGAGAATTGTGGTTTATTGTGGAGTACTATGGTTTATTGTGGGGCATTGCAGAGTATAGTAGAGTACTGTGGATTATTGCGGAACATTCAGTGGTTCAACAGAGAGCAAGACGAGAGTCTGACCAACAGCAATAAGGTGGTGACAGACCAAAATGTTTTGACAATGACAACACACACACACACACACACACACAACTAAATATAAGACGGTGCTACAGGCCAGAAGATACAGGGACAGTGTGGTAACAGCTGCTCATCAGCGGGCTGTGGTTTTAGCGCCTCACCAGTAGTCCCAGTAACGCAGTGAGAACAGGACCAGTGCATACAGGCCAAACCCAGCCCACATCTACATTAGATATACTGGCTAACTCAGAGTTCTTCTTAGTTTCAGCCTAAAGCATAGTGTTAATAATGTTAATAATGTTAACAATGAAATAAAGCTAGCAGACCAATGAGCCTATTATTATATTATTAGCTAACTAAAATAATGCTGACTGGACTCAATTGTAGTGTATTGACTTTACACCCATTTAATTTCTCAGTTGCTACTATAATAGAACATTTTTATCATTGGCTCTTTAATAAAAATAATTACAAACATTTAATACACTCGTTCTGCTTTAACAGTTCACCTCAGGCACCAGACAATCAGTCATGAGTACATGCGTTTGTTAGGTGGGGTTTGGGGCCAAGAGGTAAAAAGGTCAAAGTATCAGGTAAACACACAAGGTACAACCAGAGACACGCGCGGTACAATCAGAGACACGCGTGGTACAACAACAGGGAGACGTCATAAGGAAGATCAGTTTTCAGATACCGGCAGCTGAGGTTACTACAAGGACATTCGGGTCAACGGATCCGGGAGAGATTAGCATAAACCAAAACATGGAAGCTAAGGCCTTGATGAAGTCCTCCTGCCCTCGAATGGCAACCTAACGGGGGTTGTGAAGCCCTCCTACGCCTACAGCACAACACTTCCTGCTTCTTCTGCGTCACCATGACTAGTTGCTTGCTGGTCAGGCAGAAAGCACTTAACAGCATTAGCAGTGTTGATTGAAGCAATCTTTAAGTTCAGTTACTTCTACACACAAATATTCATCTGAAGGGATATTAACCGATATGAATGAATATTAATATTAGGTCATTAATGAATATTAATATGTTGTTAATGAGCAGGCCAATCAGCAGCAGTGTTTCACTGGGAGGGCGTGCTGAGGTTTGGGAGGCGGGTGCTCACCATCACCGTGGCGATGTCCTCGGGGTTGTCGCCATCCAGGTCGAATTTGAACGTCACCATCTTGCTGTTGTGGGTCTGCAGTTGACACTCCACCACTCGATCCACTTTGTCCGACAGCTTCATTCATGCGAGAGAAAGCGTGTGAGTGGAGCCTTTGACCATCACACACACACGCGCGAGACTAGCGCTCCAGGTAATGGATAGCGTGCCCTAAACTAATTTAGTTCCTCTTGGTTGTGGACACTCGGCAGCTGAACTAGCAGAACTAGCCGGTCTGCTCTCGCACGTTTGCTCGGGTGCAGTCGTCTCCGTACCCCTGTGATGCGGAGTCGCGAGCGTGTCCTCTTCCTGAGCAGTTTACTTCCTGCGCGCTTGCTGGGAACTTTGGAGCTCATCTCTGATAGGCCCTCGTTGCCGTCACTCAAGCCAGATGTGACATCAGAGGCGTAACTGTTAATAGTGGACAAGTCAGATGATCATGTGACTAAACAGTGAGGAAAAGGTGGGGGGAAAAAAAACAAACGACATCAGCGAAACGAATACAGCAAATCTTAGGGAATAAAATGTATAACATCATGTACACAGGACAGACCTGCTGAAACATCAGCTAATGCTGAAACATCAGCTAATGCGTTCAACTACCTGCAGGCTGATTTCAGCCTGTATAAAGCATGTGTCTTGGAAAGCAGCTGTGGACATTTATTGGCAAGTGCAGCACAGCGATTTCAGGCCAGTGCGAGCGTCTGTGCGAGCGTCTGCATCTGCCAGAGCTAAACAGATCCAGGAGAGCGTCGCCGGGGCCGCGTGTCCGTGTGGCTGCCTCAGTACACGCCTGGCTTGAACCATGACCTCCCTTTCACACGGGATTACTGGACACGCAACACCAGGGCAACCTCCCACTCATACAGTGTGTGTGTGTGGGTGTGTGAGAGTCATACAGCAAGATAAGCACTCTTAAGTAGAACATCAATATCACCTAGCTTCTGAATTTACATAGAGTGTGCATGTGTGTGTGCTGGGGTGTGTGTGTGTGTGCTGGGGTGTGTGTCATACAGTTATAGATCATCCAGCAAAGCCAACACAGCATTGACTGCATACAGTATGTCATCTTTTTAACTCCTGACATCAAATCAAGGATAAAGGGAAAAATATTTGTCCTCATGCACAACACACACACACTTTGGTTGGGACATGATCTAACCTGACATTGACTCAGATAGCATGCACTGCATCCGTTACCATAGACATTATAGTAGCACTTACACGTAACCCTTCACCTAGAATACCCAGGATTCATAGTGCCTCATCAAAGGACTGCAGAGAATTTCCACTATTAACGAATCGCACTGCTTCTCTAAAAGCCCTGGGTTGTTTAAATGGAGATGATGAACTGAAACTTAACGTTGTGAACGAAACTTCAGAAACTTCAGAATTAACCTACCAGAAATATACTGTCATGAAGTTTAAATGTGGGTTGCTATGGTTACCTGTCGACAGGAGAAGAGAAACCACTGGCACCACTGAAGTGGGCTCGCTCGGCATTATGGGACACGGCGATGCTCTGCAGGGGGACGAAATATAAAGAGAGAGGGTGAGACAGTGAGAGAGAGAAATGGGTAGAGAGACAGAGTAGGAGAGACGGAAAGAGAGACGGAGAGAGACAAAAGGGGAAAAGCAGACAGAATAAAATGAGAAGATTGAGTAAAAGCACTATTATGTGGGCTGTTTTCCCCAAGCAGGTCAGACCCAGAGGAACAGGGAGACGCATGTGGAGCTGTGTGTGTGTGTGTGAGCTGCTACGCAGCTGTTACAATACTGCTGTAATGTTTCTCAACCTGTTCAGCAACTACATTCTACAGCTAGTAATGAACCAGGCAGCAGTCTACGTCTCATACGCGCATCTCTGACGTACCCTGTCAATCATCCTCAGCCCCACCCCCTGCTCTCAATCTCCCAATCATTAGTTATCCTGTTCACCTGTTACCACGTATCCCCTGTTCTATCCCCTGTCCTACTTAAACCCCACAGGTGCTGAAGCCCAGTGCCCAACACCCCTGATGGCTGCTGCTCCTGGTTTGAATGCTCTGCTGTTTTTGTCCTTTTCACAGTCTTAGGCTTTTACTTTCGCTTTCATCAGTAAGACGTTGTCTTTGTCTTCCACCGTTGACGCCCTCCTGTCGGAAATGTCACAGTATCTCCCTGATCTTTTATCTCGTAACGGGGAAATTCGAAATTTCAGCACCTGAGCCTTTCAAATAACCCAGTGACAAAGCTAGCAGTGAAGGCTTTGCATGGTCAGTGCTAATAAACCCAGGGGCTGTCCTGGGGCTTAAGCCCCGCCCCCTGCACAAGGACCACTCACCGAGGGGAAGCGTAGGCCGGGGACTGGTACAGCCTGGCCATGTTGTGCTTCTGTGGGTGGGGCTTCAACCACTGGAACTTCGACATGTACAGTTTCATTGGGCGGCGGCGCAGGTGAGTGGGCGGGGTTTGTCACAGGGGGCAGGCTTTCGGACAGCTCTTGAAGCCCGGAGGAACTGAGGTAGCCGTCTGTCTCGCAGTCCGCTGCCATGGCAACCGGGACAAAAACAGATGAAAATGATTTTTTTTTCAGGCACTTGAGCACGAATGCTTGTGCTGTATTAAAATGAGCAGACATCTCATAGGTAGATGGGTAGGGACCCAGAATCACCACAGGTGAGTTAGAATGACGTTAGCGTCACCGCTAGCCTCGTTAAGCTCGTTAGCGGTGAACCCCACCTTTAACCCCACAGCCCACACACTTACACGTGGCCGAGGAGCAGCTGGTCTGGTGGATGCTATACAGAGGCTGCTTATCCGTTTCCGGCTCCTCCACTTCTGCTGTGAAGCTGGCGTTGATCCCAGAGTCCACAGAGCTGTTGGCCGTGGAGGGCACAGGGACGGACACCGTGACTGTGGGCGGGGTTTGGGCCGGGCTGGTCACCGGGGGCTCGGCTGACGGCTGTGCCTGAGCGGGCGGGGCCACGGGGGCGGGAGCTTCTGCTTCTGCGCTGGGCTCTGCTTCCTCCTCGATCGCCTCTTCCTTGCGCCTCTTCTGCACCTCCTCGGCCAGCCGCCGGAGTTTCTCACGCTGGCGTTTGATGGTGGTGACGCGGTCCCGGATGGCTTTAGCCACCAGTTTGTAGTCAGCATCACAGACGAAGCCGAGCACCACCTGGACCAGCAGAGGGAGGAAGAGAATTAGCTCTAGAATCAGAGAACGTTGCCACTGCTGTAGAGTCGGCACTCTAGAGTCAGTAGTCCAGAGGCAAGTTTCTAGAGTCTGTGCTCTGGAGTCAGTAGTCCAGAGGCAAGTTTCTAGAGTCTGTGCTCTGGAGTCAGTAGTCCAGAGGCAAGTTTCTAGAGTCTGTGCTCTGGAGTCAGTAGTCCAGAGGCAAGGTTCTAGAGTCTGTGTTCTAGAGTCAGTGGTCCAGAGGCAAGGTTCTAGAGTCTGTGCTCTAGAGTCAGTAGTCTAGAGTCGGTGCTCTAGAGCCAGTGCACTACAGACAGATGCTCACCATCTCCTGAGCCACCTCCTCCGGTACGTCCTTGTAGAGCTCGAAGAGGAACTCGATGGCATTGTTGTCCTTGTACTTGCCGTGGAGCTTCTTGGTGTCGTCGATGCGGAGCCAGAGCTTCAGGCCGGACTTCCTCATGTCGTCCTCCTCCGCCAGCTCCACGTGCACGCCGTTGTTCTCCTGGAAGAAGGGGTGCTCCAGCAGGTCCTGGATGGTGTACCTGGCCAACAGGAACACAGCCCGAGAAGCAGTGACATCTCCCACCAGAACATGGAGAAATACGTCTCTTATAGTGTTGGGCTGTAAAAATAACGATTACGGCCTGTTATATGATGCGCTTTTCTGGAGGAAGAACATCAAATTGCTACTCTGTCCATTAACTGCAGCCGACAGTCAGTCTGCAAATAAACCCGTCTACCGCCGCAGCACTGATGAAGAAGAGATGAAATGCCGATGTCCTGGTTTCTAGTGTGTGGGATTACCACCCTCACCCCGGAGTCTCAGCCCACACACTAGAGCGTGCGCTTTTGTGAGCGGTGTGGGCACCGTAAACACCAATCAGCCGCTAGCTGTATATGAACAGTCACACCCCTGGCATGAACCTGCTGCTCCGCGAGAGCGACTCAACCCGGGGGAGTGATCTTCGTGATCCTCCCGATCCTCCTGATCCTCCCGGCGTTTGCAACACTGGTTAATGTCAAGGTTGTGAATATCTTGCTAATGAATTATCAATGCCATGTCAGGACAGACAGACGTGGCCATATGTTGTAACAATTTGTGGAGACATTAGAATCATATCAGTCTTAGATGACAAACGCTATGGCCGCCATTTAAGCTTAAATCATATTGTAGGGTATAATTTAAAGGAATATTGTATCATAATATTGTACGTCTTGAACAGTTTTGCGTATCTATGCAGTTCTCTCACTGTCTGTGTTACATGTGACGGATTACAGCTAGATAAAAAAAAAATCAGATCAAAACGTTTGATTTCTAATTATTCTGTTTCCACCTCTTACTCTCCGTCTCTGTGTTTTGTTGGTAAGACTCTGATGGCAGAGGAACGAGAGTGCAGACTTCAGCAGAGGCTCTGGCCCTCCAGAGCTGCGTCTTACACCAGAACAACATGACATACTGCCGCCTTCTTCAAGGATCTACTGGCTTCGCTGCTTGGCACTGGTGTATCTGTCGCCCCCTGGGGGCAGGAAGTGCATCTCTCAGGGTCGTGCACTGCGTTAGTGCCTGCAAAGCCCCTCTGGTGCTACTTTAATGTCAGAGCCATGATCATGGATATTGTCATTAGGCTGTCAAGAGCTGGAAAAACCAGACTGGCTGGTATTAATGGACGTTGATGGGAACAATTTAGCATATGTGTCCACGCAAACACACACACAGCACTTATAGTTACTTATTTTCCAAGTGGTGGAGCGTTCGCCCTGCAGACCCAAATGATGGTGAGTGTGTGCAAACGTTCCCCTCACCTTTCATCTTTGTTCATGCGGATACAGCCCTCTATGATCTCCTTCAACTCGGGGTCTTTTACTTTGAAAAAACTCTCTGGCTTCATGCCCTGTGAGAGAAAGTGAAAGGGAGAAGATGACAGAAGTGTAAAATAAATGTACTGGTCCACAAGAGATCTTTAAACCATAAACATACTCACTTTCTTCTCTCTGTCACACACACACACACACACACACACACACACCTAGACGCCCGACACCATGTACATGCACAGCAGAACATTGGTCCAGCATGTGTTCCCTAATCAAAAGCTTTCAGTCTGCGTTCATGGCATTAGCGCTGACGTTACTTTAATAACATCTGCAGTACGAACTGGAGCAGGCGAGCTGGAGATCCTTCTACAGCACGGAGGCTTTCCACTGCTCCCTCACAGAGCGTCCTCAGCGCTAATTCGTCAGTGCTGTGCCAGACGTGGACGGGCAGAAGCGTGGCTGGACACGAGCTTTCTGCTGACAAGCTGTTTGTTCGTTGGAGCAAAAACGTTCTTGAGTGTTGGTCTACAGCCTGCACTGTTTAACTGGGCATTTATCTGTTTGGCACTTTTTAACACGGTTTACTTGTGCCCTGTTAAATTTAACGACAAATTAAATAGAAATGAGCGCAGAGTGTCCATGTGGGTTGTTGACGTACTCAGAAGGTGTTTCTTGTTTAGCTCAAGTACATCGTTGGGGCTGGACGTGGAGGTATACAGACGTGCGAAATGGTACGTGCTGTTCACTCTTGTTCACTGCTGTTATTCTTGTCGTTTACTGTTCTGGTTGGCCTGAGGTAACAGAGCAAGAACTTATTTACTGCAGTAATAAAAAGGGATTGTAGAACTTCCATTGAGATGGTGTCCTCCTTCTGCCACCACCTCTCTGTATTCGTTATTCCCAACCGCTGCGGGATTCCCGTTCAAAGTACGGCAGGTTGGTCTGTAGACCTTCACTCCGGCTCTGATGCTGAGGTCAGGCAAGATGCAGCATGCACACATGAAGCCATGAGCCATGTGGACAGTGTGGGAGAGAGCAAGAGACAGAAGGAGAAGGTAGGAGGCAGAGACGCGAGCGGAGACCAGCTGAGACCTCCAGACCTCCACTATGGACGATGGGGCTTTGGAACCAGAGGCCAACGCAACGAAACCAAACAGATGTGCAGATCCGCCCATCTCCTGCCTGAAGCACATACATCCGGATGTGGGGGGCCGACACACGACTCCCCCCCCATCCCGAGCCCAGGATCTCTTTCTTCTTAACCACTGCTGCTTTTCCTTCAACGATGTTTAAAAGGCACCAATGTCTGTGCGAGCACGACGGCATTATGTCCGTCGCAATGACAAGCTCCTGGCTTCTGAGTGTCAGAGAATGTTCTGTGGACCAGCGTAGCCACAGAAATATCCTTCCGGCCTCCAGCCCAAGTGATTTGATCCACATTCCATGTAAAGAACTGGACATTATGCTGTTCCCAAAGTACAGAACCTCTTAAAACGGTTCCTATTCTGAGTTTCTCGCCACAGTAGAAGGCTTTTTAGGGATGAGGTCACCGTTTTGGAACGTTGCGTTGCCTGTTTCAGTGTCACCTCTGAACCCGACACCTGTAAACACCAGAGGACCAGTGTGGCGGTTCTGTGCGGCCCAGAACTCCATGCACCTCGTCATGGCGGCACTTCGTCAGTTGCTCTCAGCCGCTGTATCCAACACTTCCCACCTCATCAATTTTGCACTCCGGTTTGACCCGTTTTGCGTTTCCAGCCGAGCAACCCAAGACTTTGGCTCCGCCGCCCCCCGCGGGAGCACAGCGCACACTTGTCAGAGCTGCTCGGCGCAGACCCGTGCCGTCTCGACGGTCCAGCAAGCACACCATGATGAACGTTAGGTGTTAGGAAATCACTTTAGTCCGTTAACTGATCCTAAATTCCTTGGCTGGTGCGTCTGTAGCATGTCTGGCTCTGAATACAATAGCAATGGGCTTCTCAGCCTACATCTCCCGGCCTACTTATCAGAGGAATGTGCTTCAACGGCACGTCCTCCCTTACAGACACGTATTACTACGGAGACGCATGCTCCAACTTGAAGCGCTCCTGGACTAATTAGGTGTCAAACATGTCACATGTCAGAGGGCAGAGGGCGGGTGTCTCATAAATGCAAAAGTGGGTTTGAACCAGCAGCCCTTCAGCTGTTCTGAGTGGGGACAGGTCGTCATCAGCTGCTCACATGCTGCTCCAACCTCCGAGCAGCTGTAGCTTTGCCCTAGCAGGCCTTTCTCACTGCACAACGCTGGTGGTGTTGCGACGGTGGTCAGGGACTCGTTCTGGGTCTGGACCGGGCCAGGGGAACTGTGAAAGGACAGAAGGCGTAACGTAACTGTCAGACAGGAACGGCTGCAGAGCGGGCCGGCTGATGCCGAGCTCCACCAGGGGGCAGTTGCTTGTTGCACAATCCCCTCTCTGCCCTGCCCTTGTGTTTGTCATGCTACGTTAATGTGTAGTCACACATGATGCGCGTGCTGACCTTTGTCATGCGGTGCCCTCCAGCTTTTAGTCAGCTCAACATTCAGTGTTTAAGAACCAACCGCATAGCCGTCCACTACCACAAACCTGCTCTTCAGCCTGTCCTCCCTCAGGTCCCATGTAAGTGCCTGTTCTCCCTCAGGTTCCATGACCTTGCCTGTTCTCCCTCAGGTCCCATGTAAGTGCCTGTTCTCCCTCAGGTCCCATGACCTTGCCTGTTCTCCCTCAGGTCCCATGTAAGTGCCTGTTCTCCCTCAGGTCCCATGTAAGTGCCTGTTCTCCCTCAGGTCCAAGGCTAGCAGCCCTTATAGGGATACTGGGCTATTTGTGGCATATTGTAAAGCAATGAAGCTGAAGTATACATGATCCCTGTGAGGGAATCTGTGTTGGACTTCCTCAAAGTACCTGGCAAGAAGTGTGAGTGTCGTTTTAGTTCATCTGTTTATGTCACCCTCTCTTGAAGCGCAGGCTTATTTTTAGAGGAGTGTGTTGATCCAGCCAGACCAGGCAAAGGTGGTGATGATCCTCCCAGACAGGGGGAACCGTTTGAAGAAGGTGTTCTAAACTAGCCAAAGGAGTTGTGTGAGATCCATGTAAATGAATGTAAAGTGTCTACATGGGGAACACTGAGCAGTGAATACACTCTCAATCAACACGCCATTTCACTGAAAGGCTGTGTGTGTGTGTGTGTGTGTGTTTGTGTTTCTGGCGATACAGATTAGGCAGACTGAAGGAAGGCATACAGAAATAACCAGCAGTGCCCACACAGCCCTGTCATCAGGGGCATGATGGATTAATGCATCAACTGAATGAAAGGTGAGTGTGTGTGTGTGTGTGTGTGTATGTGTTGGGGGAGGGGATTAAGAGCAAGAGAAAGATCAAATGCACAGAGACTGAGACATACATGGGAAGAACGACTAAGAGATTATTGGAATACTGTGCGTTAATGTCCTGGTGGCCAATCTCAGATTGTGTGTGTGCGCGTGTATATGGGGGATCAACTTGGCACATTGTACAGCACACACTTAAAGGCCCTGCATCAATAACAGTAAATAAGACAGAAACATTTAATTTAAGATGAGTAATGTACTAGAGTTACCGAGGAACCTTTGAATTTACATCTTGGTTTTAGGATTCTGAGATGCATATGCCATTTTTTTTTATTTAAAGACCTTGGATATATAAATATAGATATAGAAATATAAATGTAGATATATAATCAGTGACATTCATAAGGATCAATTTACTTCCAAACTGGATCACCACAGAGTACCGAGCATAGAGTGTAGAGAACAGAGTGTAGAGAACAGAGAACAGAGTACAGAGTACAGAGTATAGAATAGTAGAGAACAGAGTACCGAGTATAGAGTGTAGAGAACAGAGTGTAGAGTGTAGAGAACAGAGTGTAGAGAACAGAGTGTAGAGTGTAGAGAACAGAGTGTAGAGAACAGAGTGTAGAGTGTAGAGAACAGAGAACCGAGTATAGAGTGTAGAGAACAGAGTGTAGAGTGTAGAGAACAGAGAACCGAGTATAGAGAACAGAGTGTAGAGAACAGAGAACCGAGTATAGAGTGTAGAGAACAGAGTGTAGAGAACAGAGTGTAGAGTGTAGAGTACAGTAATACTACCAGCAGGTGTCCTGCTACCATGTGACAGTAAAACAGAAGGATTTCAGATAATGAACATATGAAGCAAAACCCTCAATAAATGATGAAGCCATGATGAAGAAAGTGAATTACAGTCATAAATGTCATGAAGGTCAAAACCCTACAGGCCTTAAACTAATAACAATAAGGCCACATGCTCTGTGATGGTAACCAACGGTGTCACACTCCCATGGTCCTCACCGGTGGACAGAGGGAACGATGGCGGCGGGTTTATGACAACGCCCATTCGTGTGAACGGGAGCTTGTGGAGAGATTGTTCGGTGAGCCACGGTGGAAATGTGACAACACGATCTGACCAACGTGTGGGGAGAAATAAGCCATATGGTAGTCAACAGGATATGATGTCACAGACTCCAGGGAGCCCGACAGGAATAGTTTTAATTATATTGAAATGATATTGATTTCTCTCTGACTCACTGTTCACATCTACAAGGGAAAACATGCTCTCTCTCTTTCTCTGAATTTGTCTCTCTCTCTCTCAAAGGCACACACGAACACACACGGTATCAACCGAAGCCACACAATCCGCACGTTTAAAACTCCATCCATATTTCATGAACTTTTGTTGAATGTTTCATGAAATTTCATTAGCATTTCCTCTGCGTTTCAAAGTGGTCACCTGAGCAGTTGCTTTTGAGGGCCTTTATATCACTGCTGATGAGCGGAGGTGTTACACAATAACCCCTCCCTGGCACACATGCACTCGCTAATAGTTCCTAATGCCTCTGCAACCCCCAGAGAATAAAGCAGTACCCATGTTGTTGCAGGACCCAGATTTTAGTCTCAGGAAACCATGATTGCTTTTTTATCAAAAACGTCACAAGGCTCACGTTACTCCACGGAGAATTCTAGAGATTACATTTTTTTCCTAATGCACTTTATAGGAGACTTGTTTACTATGTAACTTAATTATGTGAGACTGATTTGGTCTGCGAGTTCAAATGAAAGTAACTTGCAATAATGAATCCGATTGCCATGTTGTTTTGGTGAGATGTTGCTGAAGGAGCTCGGACATCGCGGCTGAACCTCACTGCCCTTTCAGTGTCTGCACCCAACACGGACGTCAGCGCACACTAGCAGGACATTTCACCAACACGTACAGAACTACGCTGCACAAGTGCATGGTGGTGTTACTGGGCGAAACACAGGTTCCCAGTCCCCGGCCGAGGACGCCGGTTCGTTTCTGCGCTGGCCGAGGTACACCTGAACATGGAGTCAGGTGTTCTGTGGCTCAGCTGTAGAAACGGAGACAGAAGATCTACAGCACAGTCGCAGGACGCCAAAGGAACCAACACCGGAAACCTTGACATGTTGCTCCAGACTGGCAGATGCTATGTGACTGTGTGATTGGAAGGTAGCGCACGGGGGGGCGGGACTAGTGGGGCTTGAGCTGGGTTTGATCGGTAGAAAGTCCCAACGCTCTCAAGGTTACTTGAGACCACCCTCTGATCACATGATCAATTACACCAAGGGGGTGACAACACCTCATGGTTTCCATAGCTGGAGAAATCATTGGTTACCACTCAATTCATGGAAAGTGTCTGATGTGATGCCTCAGTGTCTAATACTGGACCATGAATTCAAATAAAACTTTGACTGACATTCCAATAAGTGTATTTCTACACAAGCCTGGCAGCTGAGGAGATTGTGACGAGTGAACGTCGTGGAGTTAAGGCTGGTGACAGGCCTGAACATGGCGTCAGTGATACCGTGGTCGTCCTGATCCAGTACAGATACACCCCTGTCATGATTACACTGCTCTCTTGTTTCTGATCTCCGCTGTTTTGTTAATGACGCTTCTCCGTAATGCTTACGTGCCGCTAAGCCTGCACATCTCTCTCTGCCATTCCCAGAAGCCACCAGTGCTAAAACAGCTGCTCAACATTAACCCAACAGCAGAAGCAATGGAGCACCATTACTCACAAAGGCAGGCCCATGGCAGATGCCTCTTCCATCCTGTCAACCAATCACGTGCTGCCTCGTCAGCTGACACACACGCTACCGTTCCTCTCCCATCATACTGCACTCTACCCCAGTGGCCCTGCCCAGAACTGGCCCCGCCCCCTTAGCCACCCACTATGCCACCACAAACACCAAAGGGACTGGAAATCATGTCTTACTATACATTTAATTTCTCCTGTGAGTTGTGTTAGATCTGTGCTTTTATCACTGTAAACACAGAGGTCATAAATGTCTTAATTCAGTTTCTGCTTAAACAAATCAAATGGGTTATGTGCAGTGCCTATGACTGTGGGGGTAGAGTATAATCTGTCTCTCTCTCTGTTTTTGTCTTTAAAAGGGAATGTCCTCTCGCTTACATACAGATAAACAAACACATTGTCCCCTTAATCCTGAGCCTAAAACACCAGTCACCTCCACTGCACTACAGAAAGGGACAGACAATGTCAGAAAAGCCCCCCCGAGAGCAAACATACCTGTAAATGCTCCGACACACCTGTTCAGTCCATCAAATCTTTGCTTCCCCCTCTACACGGAGGTAACCAGATAAGGACGGTTCTCATCGTTATATAAATATATGACCCAGAGCACAAACAAAGAGGAACAGGGACATGCTGGTGACAACACGAGCCCCGTGAGGTCATCAGCGCTGGACCACACTGCGGCCACTGAAGCGGTCCGTGAGCGAGTTAACGAAGTAGGAAACACCACACAAAGCTGATTAAAGCTTCCCACCCTTAAATTAAACACTTTAAAAGGGGTGGGGCTTAGACGCACTGTGCTCACGTGGCCAAGAACCAATGAAAACTGTTGTTAGCATTTAGCACATCAGCTGAGACGTTTTGTTATAGCGGTCAGCATTCACCGAAGATTATCCCAGTGCCATACTAGACCTCCCCCACCTACTGCCCCCCACCACCACACCACCCCACCCCAACACCGTTCTAAACCGTTAACTCTGCCACCATCAGTAGACTGCAGTTCTTTGTTGACGCAACAATTAGAAGTACTGGCTACATTTTGAAAGGCAAAACAATGATGTTATCTGTGGTAAACCATCAAGGGGACTCGTATCAGGCTCTAGAGTGAAGCACATGAGTCACCTGCGCTTGCACAGAGCGCTGGGTAAAATTCAAGCAAATTCCAGCTTATGCTAATGCATTCTTGTTTCCAGCAATACAGCCAGCGTTATTCTGTAATTGTTTGTGTGTGCAGTTGTGCATATCATTTACATATTTACATTAGCATACTGGTTCACCCAGAAACGTTTGACCTTTGAGGAAGAGTTGAACCCTTCAAAGGTCTCTAGCGAACTGCTGAAATTTGTGAGATCAACTGGACAGCCAATCAGACGTTTGCAGCACCGGCAGACGGAAAGCAGGGGTCACATTTCTGGATCTCACGATGTAAACAAACACAGATTCTAATTCTGCAATCCTGAAGAAACGCAGGGCTAAGACAATTGAGGACAACACTCGGTTTTCAAAAACGGAACCACAGCTCCGGAGGCACGTGGTAATTGTCTGTTCTGCTGTGGAGAAATGGCACTGTAACACATATAGGCTTCAGATGGCCATTAGTGGACCTGCGAAACCTGCCGGGTTGGGCAAGACGGCAGAGACGGTAACAAAAGAGACCGTGGGTGGTTTCATATGGTTAACCAGCTCCACACACACACAGCAACGTGAGCAAGGTGCAATGAGATCCTTTAGAGATTGATAGGAAAATTCCACCTGTCCCTTACAGCCTTTGCTGTAAAAGTGTGAAAGGTTGTGAGGTTGTGAAAGGTTGTAGAGGTTAAGTGCATCACTTAATCTACGTTACGCCCCTGTGTACACATGCACAGAGAGGCTTCACTTACACTGGTGACCTTACGGTAGATCTGTGCTGCGTTTTGGCACTCTGAGTAGGGGTATTCGGACGTGGTCATCTCCAGGATACACATGCCAAAGGCATAAACGTCCACCGCCTCATCGTACTTCTCTTCATACATCTCTGGAGCCATGAACTCTGGGGTGCCTTTGGGACACAGCAGGATACAGACAGTCAGAAAGAAGATCAGCGCTAAAGACGGGAAGAGCCTAGTGTAGAACCCTGGACGGACACCGAGGTTGTCATACAGCTAAATAAGTCGATTACGAAAAAGGTGGTGACAAAGAAACGTGAACAATCACCATGGAGAAAGAAATAAAAACTCGTAATTAACACATAGTAAATGTTTTTTTCACAGAGACTTGTAGCAGAACTTGTAGCTGAATTTGTCCGACGATGATCCCGATTAATGTGTGACCCATTACATTAACTGATTAACTACCAGCAATTACAAAATCCAGCCTTGTGCGTGAACCCAAGGTCCAGATATGAACACACACGGCTCTGGACATTACAGCAACTCACCTATGACACTTTTGGCAAAAGAGGCGCTCTTCAGTGTCGCTAGACCCAAATCTCCGATCTTGACCGAGCCTGTGGGACCCGTGATGAAGATGTTGTCACACTTGAGGTCCCGGTGGATGATGGGCGGGGCTCGCGTGTGCAGGAAGTGGAGGCCCTTCAGAATCTGGTGACTCCAGCGTTGCAGCAGTTTCAGCTTCATCTCCTTAAACCTCTTCAGGTACCTGCATGGCGACAGGAGGACCACACCATGCACCACCCAGCTGGGGAAAACACTCTGCCAGTAGTTTAAAAGTTCCCAGAGCAGACGGCGGTGGTGGCCGTCTGCGGGCATGTCTGAAAAGGCTGCACTCACGTCTTGAGGGTCCCTGACGTCATGAGCTCGGTGACCAGGATGATGCACTTGTGGCCTTTGACGGTGGACTTCCAGGAGTCGTAGAAGCGGACGATGTTGGGGTGCTGGAGCCCCTTCAGCATCTCCACCTCCTCACTGAAGCGCTGCCGCTCCGCCTTGGTCAGTCGCCGCGTCTGGTGTGAAGAACACACAGCGCACACACAGCGCACACACAGCGCACACACACACAGCGCACACACAGCGCACACACAGACACAGAGACAAGAAACTTTAACTTCACATTGCATATTTACCTTGAGTAGCAGGACTAACGGTCCACCATTTTATTCTATCCAAACTCCCAACACACAGCAGTAAAAAAGCTCTTGTGCTAGGAGGATGGAGGGAGTTAAACATGTACTAGACTGGGATCTGCGCTTAAGGTTCCTAACAGTCTGACGAGCCATGACAACATAAATTGGATAACTTGCAACGGTTTCCTGGAAGACAGAAAGTGGGCAACACAAAGGTCTGGTAGAGCGGTAAGTGTTACATCACTAATATCCCCTGAAATCCAGAACACCACAGTGTCTCCAAACTGTACATCTGCTAGAGGCAGAACTGTCTGTGAAAGGTCCTGAACACTTACTACTTTGTTCACTGGAAATTTCCTGGAAAAATGGAATCATCCTGATCGGACCATTTGCCGTCTTTCTGAGGGTCTCTGCTTGGATCCCTCTCTTGGATCCTTCTTTTAGATCCTACTGCTTGCAAGTTATTGCTATGTGCTTTGAACTGGCCAGGCCCGTTTAAACCAAACTGTTCTGAACCCAGAATGCACCTGTAAATGTGGAGGTGGGCACAGGTAGAGGGGGCTGGGGTCAGGGTGCCTTCAGCTGTTTGCATTTCCATGGTACCTCACGCCTCACTATGACCTCACAGGCATCTCTCAGCAGCCCAGCCAGATAACCCCCCCCCCCCCCCATAACATCAAGGCTCACAGTTCTGAGGGCCTAAGAATCAACAACCATTACATTTGCCTCATAGTCACACCCTTGAGCAGCAAAAAAAACACACTGGAATTCTGCACAGAGGCGTGCTGTTCCGTTAATTAGCGGTGAGGTGGAGACTGTGAAGGCAAGTATGTTGGCACATGGTGATTGGTAAGGGTACAAAAAAAATTGAGACCCAAACCCTGGGCGACTGAACAGGTGTGGACGTCAGAGCCCAGTGGTGAGCTGCAGCTAATGAGAGTGGCGTCGAGCAGACACACACAGCCTCCCCACTGCAGAGGAGGAGGGAGAGAACCCTGTTTATGTAAACACGGCAGCAGGAGACTGCTGCAACCAGATGGTTCCAAGTTATATATGTGCGTGCGTGTGTGTGTGTGTGTGTGTGTGTAAGAGGGGAAAAGGGATTCAGGGTTTTTAGCATTGGGCAGTCTGGTGGGCAAAGCCTCCATGACAGTCAGTGGTATTTCAAGGGGCCTAGAATAACAGCTGTATAGCTCCTTCAGCTATTAACGTGTGTGTGTGTGTGGCTCCTTACTCCATTCTCTCACTCTCTCATTTCTTCACCACTCTGCCTTCCTGTCTCCCTCCAGACCTGCTATCAGTGATCATAAACTGCAGGAGAGATCTGGGCTTCATCCACGGGAAGCAAAAATGCTTAGGAAGCCGTTTGGAGAAAGAGTGCTGTTAGGATACTGAAACCATAACATGAGGATTCGGCTGAGTCTCCATGTATGAATAAGAGCATCATGAGATAATGTGTTGGGCGCAAATGTCAGAGCACCCTGGCATCTCGACCTGGCAAGGACACCAGGAGTGTCGCTGTCCTGCTCGACACAAACGGGCCGTGTGTAATCGAGGCTGGACCCCCGTCGGTGGAGCTGGGGTCTGTAGCCTTGCGTTTAGCCGCTAATCCTGCAACGTAATTTGGTGCTGACTTCATCTGTGAAGGAGGCCCACTCAATCCCCGCTGGCCAGACGGCGCTGAGAGAGACGGGGCGGGTGGGGGGTCACGAGCCCCACTAAATAACAGGCTGCGCTTTGACAAGACGCCTTTGCTGCTGCCGAATTTAATATTCCACAGTTTCTTGGCACCGAGAGAGAAGGTGGTCAGGGTAAATACGCAGCTGAGAGAAGCTGCTTCTTGGCAAAACAGAACAAGCTTCCCAGAGCTCCTGGACGAGTGCGGAGTGCGGGATGGACTGCGTTGTGTATAATAGCACTGCAGTAAGGGGTCCAAGGCTCTGTACCAACACGCTGTGTGCTAGAGGACCCGCGGTGTGTTGGCACAGCCCGGCTGTTCTCACACACGCAACGCAGCTTTCGCTGGTGAGGCCCCGGCCTCTGGTTGCATGGGAGGTGGCGTTTCCTGCATCTGTAGCCCGTAACTGTAGCTTCTGCTCGGAGCCCGTGATTGTAGTTTATGCTTGTGGTTGAAAGGTGGATAGAGGGTTTCAGCACATGCTTGTGACGCAGCCCAGCATGTCAGGGAATGAGCGTGGGTGAGTGTTAACCAGGCATATCACAGAGCACATGTGACCTGTGTATCTATAGCACACAGCATGGAGAGTGTGTGTGTTTGTGTTGGGTGGGGGCATTTGAGGAGGCCAGCTACTTATCAAGAACAAACAGTGTCTGCTCTAGGCCATACAGCTTTCAGGAAGAGATGGGTACGGGCGACAGCCGTGCCTCGACAGATACACCCTATCATCACACAGATGACCCCGACTTCCTGTAACAGTGCTTGGAGATAGCAATGTTACACACACAAGCTTGCTTTGGTTACAAACAACTGTGTGTGCTGGCCGCAGTAACATCGGTTAACTCCTCCATGTGCTTCCAGGCAGTAGACGTTTCCCCCCACGCGCGCTACATACACCAGCCTACATCCGCTTCAGTGCGTTCTGACAGCAAGAGACACCGAAGGCTATCTGCACACCGGCGGCCATGTGCCCAGATCAGATGAGACAGACCTGTGGGAGAGCAGCCGGCTGTTCTGAGATCAGATGACCGGGTGTATGCTTTAACAAACGCCTGGAGCGGCCTACATGAGGAGAGAAAGAGTAGTAGATATTCAGAATGGATGTGAATGGTAATGTCTTAATGACACGAAAAAACTGAGGGCCTTCAGGTTTTGTTTGGTTGTTGAAGGGCTTCGTACACCGGGTTATGACATCATAATGGCTTCGTAAGAACACTGGACAACTGGGTTAGGACTTCGTAAGTACATTAGATAACTGAATTTCAAATGAGGTCACCAAATTTTAGCACAATGCTTCTCAGTCCAGTCCTCTAGAATCCCCAAATGGTCCCCTCTTTTTTCCAACCCAACACAGATGAACCAAGCACACTCAACCACTGAACTGCACAGTTGAGCACTGAACGGCACACAGTAAACCACTGAAAAAAGCAACAGACCACTGAACAGGACAGGATTGTCTGTCTCCCAGCTGTGAACAGCAGCCACCTCTGCTGTCTGCATACACTGTACATGGGTTAAGGGCCAACATCACAGGTTTTCATAGAGAATAGCAGTTAATGAATAAAAATTCTTTTTGGCAAGTTGGTCTGAATAAGAGCGTCTGCAAAGTGACAAAAATCTAAACATAATTGGGTCAGAGGTCATTGTACCACCAGGTTATTCTACATAGCTCACAGGAAGCTGCCAATGAAACCAAAATGAGAACGTCAGACACAGTACATTAATCACTGTACTGATGAAACTTAGCATGGGCCTGGAGGCACAAGTGACCAAGCCTGTTTACAGTGTAGCAAGACAAGTTAGGCCAATTGCTATTTTAATTACAAGGTCAATGTAGTATCAGTGGAAAGGCAGACTGGGAAAAGTAAACTTAGAAAATGTCATTAAAGTCACTGTATACTTTGTAGTTTTTTTTTTAAAGCACTGTGCTTCTATCAGAGAACCGAACTATTAAACAGAACCAAAACACGCAATTCTACCAAGCAGATTCTAACATTCTGAACCATCTCTCCAATTTATTTAATTTTATTTTATTTATTCTTAAGAGAGAAAGGCGGGCATGCACCATTAAGGTGTATCTCTCTCTCTCTCACTCACTCTCACTCTCACTCTCACTCTCTAATATGCTTCCATTAACCTCAGGACTCCTAGCACATTTTGCTCTGTGAACTCTAAATCTTCTGTCAAGCTTGTCTGCTCAGAGGAACTCGAGGAAGGATGAATGATCTTTTCATTACGCAACAGGAGGATCGATCCAGAATTCCGAGCCTGGCCTTGGTCTGGCCTGTAGCTTCCTTCTCCTGTCTGGCTCTGGTCACTTGTGAAATGCAGCTATTTATAGGACATGAGACAAGAGAGCGATCACCAGCGCTACGACCGTGATGAATTAACACCAGTATAAACACTACTTTTACATTGCTGAGGCCATTGTACGCTCACTGATCAAACTGTTTCAGCTGCTAACGAAACTGCTAAATAAGATAATTCAGTTTAAAGTAGGTCTTTACCTCATACGTTACTATGTAATTACTCGTAATTATAATATATACACTTTTCATTTTCTAGGAACAATTTCAGTACAACCTTAATGCTGTATGCCCCTCGTATTTACTGACGAATTATGCAACTATTGCTAGCCAAATAATTCTGTCAGTCATGTTCATGTTTTCCTTCCCCGCGGCAAAAAAGACCCGTCGCTAAGACCTGGCTGCCCTGTTTAGCCCATGTTATGAGATTTAAGATGAGCTCCTTGTGGTCCTGAGGTTCAGGATTAACATATAATCCTCCATATGAGAAGGAGAAGTGGTGGTCTCGCACATGGCCAAGCCTGCACACCAAAGTCTTTAATGGATTGCTAATGTTAATGGATAAAAGATAGGAGATAGCATTATGCAAATGAGCATTCCCTAATTGGTTCTTCAGTTTAGCCAAATTAGCATTTTTTTTTCTCCAGGAATAAATGTCTTCAGGGCAGAAAACAAAAGAAATCGAGGTGATTTGCATGATTAAATCTCTTTGTTCAGGCAGCTGCAACCTGAAAAACCAAAACGTAGACCACAAACATGAAGCATTTCTCAACAGTAAAGGATGATGTCCAGAGATCTTGCACTTCCAGAGGGAGGAAGCCCCTTCACAGATCAACATGGTAAACCTGCTATAAAGTCAAGACACAAGAAGGCAAGGCAACTTTAACTGCAATATTATTTATATGAAAAATACACTGTGGAAATTCAAAGTGTAAATTTGACAACATCTGACGATAATTGTGTTGAGAAATTTTAAGTCGTTCACAGTTTATCGATTCATAATGATCTGACCACGGCAATTATGATGTGTTGATCAGATCCTCTGGCTCTTAGGTGAAATCAGACTCTTAAGGAAGCCTGAAGAGATGTCACTTGATGTTATATGAACTTCACTGGGATTCACAGCAACAACCCAGTACTGTTATAACGTTAAACACCTTACAGCAGTGTTTCTCAGAATCGTGTGGAACAATGCAACATCAGGTCTACTAAACTTATTTACAAATACACAAATCACAAGATCCAGGACCGTGACAAACACACTGAGCAGGACGCAGCACAGATTCGGCCCAGAGAAACACCTTCTGCTGACGACGTAGTTTCTGTTCCACTCACAACTATCGGTCTACCTCTCCATCAAGCTGCTACAGTCACGTAGGACCTCAAATATCATTGCAGTATTTACAAACAGTAAAGCCAAGTATGATTAATCCAGACTCAGCTAACAGGCAGGGTTGCTAGCCAATGCCGCTAGCAGATCTGAGAGAAAGAACACAGACCTGATGGTCCTCTCCCCTTTTTCTATGTAATCGGTCTCCATGAAGGACATCATTAAAGTCACTGATCAAGTTTGTGGTCTACAAGCCAAACAGGAACCGGAGTCGTTTAAATCTTTTTAAAGAGAAGAACTGGAAGGAAAGAGACTGTACAAGGTTCTCTGGTATTTAGTGGTCAAGCCCATAATGCCCAGGGACAGGACATAGTCCATTGTTCTGCCTAAAGCCCCAAGTTTGTCCTTCAACAAGCTCTACATCATCTGGAGGAACAAAAATTCTAGGAATGTTCCGGAAAGGTTAAGGTGGCATGGCATCCGATTTTTTAAAACAGATTCCTGTTCCAGTCTCTCATGCACTCCTGCACTGAAACCCTTTTTCAGGAAGTCCATCAGCTATTTGGCAAGTCATTCAGGGGCCGAATCACATGTGTTAGTGGAGAAACTGGGATTCAAACAGCTGAAGATCAAAAACAGTGTGATTTATAAATAGGTGCTGCAAATGAATCAGTTATTGTGTGTTCGTGTCCTCCCTCTTGAATGGGTTATAATTATTAATGAATGTCCTAACAGTCCTCTGAAGAGGGGGGGTGGTGACAGGCACCCAGGACCAGGGTGTTAACGAAGACCACATAATTAATTATGCTAATTAACCCCCCCCCCCTCGCCTTCATCGGCTCTTCATGTGTGACGTCCTCCTCTAATAACACTGAGGGATCAGACAGGTCAGTGGTCGGAACTTGCTTCTTTTGTTACATGATCTGTGGTGGTTGCAGGCGTGAGATGAATAAATAATTTCCAGCATGCCAATGAAGTAGCCAGCTACAGTATTGCTGCATATGTATGAGGACAGTACACGGGCTGAGTGTGGGTCAGTGGCAGTGACATAAGCAGGGGAACACAGAGGCTTTGTTTGCTAGCAGAAACGTGGTCCAATTACCATACAGATTTATAGCGCATTCTTGTTGGATCATGCATAGGTTAACGGAACTAAACATGACCTCTGACCCCTTCTCAAAGACAGAGGATTTGTCCTAATTGCACAAAGCAAATCTCTGGGCCCGGCAGATGTTCTGGGCACACAGACAGCTGTTCCAGTGAGAAAACCAAACTCAGGTTCAGTCCACTGGGTGGGTCAGAATGAAACATACAAACAGGAACCCAGATTAAACCAGCCACTGTGTGTGTGTGTGTGTGTGTGTGTGTGTGAGCGTGCATACTCATTCTCTTGTCTCTTGCTGTAATGCACGTGTATGCTGCTCATATGATATTACCAGCATCATTATATTGTCATTTGAATTCTCCCCAATGCAGAACAGTCGTTATTGGAATTGATACAATACGACAGGAGCAGATCATAAAAGATGATGAAATGATCCCATGGTGGGTAAAGCCGTCATATCAAGCTCAGCTGATCAGTGTTAGATTACTAGTAACATGTTGACGTATGATTCATATTCATAATATTACATCATACTATTGCACAAGCAGCCTATAGTTGCTTACACACTAATACTGCTTCCATGTTTAGGACTCATGCTCATCTGATCTGGGTCTCCTTCCAACCAGAAACAATAATCACTGGGTGTACATGAAGTAAAAATTTACTATAAATAAATTTAGATTTACTGTTATTACACCACTGAACTGATTACATCATCTCACCAAGCAACATCACATCAACAAGCACTTTTCCACCACAGATGTCATTATGATGCAATAATGCTTTCTTAATAATGCTTTAAAACTGTAGTCCTAGAATGTATATCTGACATCACAATGTGTGATTCTAATTTGATTAAAAACCATTGTCCTTATGAAGGACAAAAGTGAACATCATATCAAAACTAAAGCTTGTGCTGAGAGGTCCCAAAAATTATTTGAAAACAGATAGGATCACAGAAAATGCGCAAACGTTGTTTTTCCTTTGATGAGAACTGGGTATTTAAGTAGTTCAGCAGCGGTCTGGTCAATGAAGTCTTCCGACCATTATGGTCTTTCCTAACCTACTCTTCTTGCAGTCACCTGTCTACATGACTAACAAACAGACAAATGCAAATTAAAGACTGAAGTCAACCCCTCTGATATTTAGACAAATAATGTCAGCTGAGTGACAAGATAAAATCTTTCTTTGAAAATACTGAATGAAGGTGTGGTGCGTGAGTGGGAGGAGACTACGCTGAGGTAATACACTGACCTTTATGGAAACAGAGCTGAAAGGTGTGTCTGACTGCGACCATGCGTGAACTGATTAACCTTTCTCATCACAACAAACTCAGACTGATTGCGTTACTTCGTTTTCCACAGAAAGCCCATGTCCTACAAACTCCACAGCCTGTCCTGACAGGTCACCGGTAGAAACCCAGGCAGCAGACGTGCCATTTTACACATGGTTCCATTCATGTACTTGCACTGTTGCCAACATCCCATTCTCATTGTACAAAACTCTCAGCGAAATCCACACATACAGAACGAACCCCCCCACCCGCACGAGGAACACAACAACAAATTGTCAGGTAGTACATGGCTCTGTCAAGCGCAAAACCACAGACATCCTCTCCAGGGGCGATTCAAGCTTGTTTTAGTCACGGCATGTGCAACAGGTGGTGGACACCGTGTGCACAGACAGCGGCAGACACGTCATTAGCACGGCGCTCGAAACGGATCGGAAGGGGCAGGGATCTGGTGCACATCTAAAGCCAAAAGGAATACATACAAACCGAGAGAGTCCGGAACAAACAGTGTGTCTATGACATCAAAGTCCATGCTCTCGTATTACTGGTTCTGCTGAATCCTCATTCATACATGTGTCTGGGGACTATCACCCTCAGTGAGAAATAGACAGTGAAAAGTCACACATCCTTTAAGAGAAGATGAGACATGCCAACAAAATTCCAATGCCTATTAAACAATGGGCTCAGAGTTACTGTCTGTCTCAGTTTCTGAAACCGGTTTGCTGCTGTGACCAAAACGCTGCACATAATGACCAGTTACCTACAGATTTTTTGCATGGCTGACTTTGTCTACACATTCCTGTCACTCTTAAATCTTGAAACAGCCTGAAGGTGTAACATGGCGACTGTGTCTGTAATCATGCTGGTGTTTTTCTCATAAATGCCCTCACATTTATCTCGTGTGAAGCTGGTGATTAAATCGGGGCACGTTACAGCCTTCCATTGATGCGTCCTTCTCTCCAGTCTGCCCAGAGACTCGTGGTCTCCTATACTGACTGATCTCACCGTGTTGGACATTAAAATCGCCGCTTGCTGCTAATAACCAGAATAAAATCAAGGATTGGAAAGAAATCTGAACTGAATCACATGTGGTGGGTCACGGTGGACGGTCATGCAGTGCAGACAAAGTCCAGGTCTACAGAAAAAGCAGACACAGGTCTGATGTCTCTGCTTTTTCACTTTCTTTAATTGGATAATTAGTGGGTGAGTGGAATCAGGTGTGTTAGATCAGGGAGGTCAGAGACGACAACAACAACAAGGCCACAGCTGGTTATAAGTCCTTCCCATAGCTAGCGGGGCAAGACCTTCCCTGTTGTCTGTGTGAAATACAGACCTGGGAATCTGACCTCCACACACCCTGCACTATGGCGTCAGACAGACCTCTCCGAAGCCATTACATCTCATAAAACACGAGGTGATAGAATGTCATTGCGCAAGCCAGTTGAAGTTACGTGGTTTAGCTTGTATTTGGCTAGCGATAAAACCTTCATCTTATTTTATGGGTTTGTGTGAACAAACGCAATCAGACACAGTGTGCAATCAGACACAGTGTGCAATCAGACAGTAACAGAGTACTGAATAGGGGATGTTCGTGGCCAGGTCACAAACATGCAGTCACACAGTCGTTCTACTGGATCCAAAGACACAGTCAGAGCATCTGAAACACACACGCAAAGTGTGAACGACCTGAGTGATGAAACACTGAACGTCAACGTGTTTATAATGAAACACTGACTCAGTCATTTCCGTCTGTAGTAATGACTCTAAAATAGCCGTGCAGGATTTATCCAAATGAGAAAACTCAGTTGAATAACAATGTGATCTAAACATGTTAAGAACAACAAATACAAACAAAGAAATGAACAGGAATGTTGATCTGGGCGTTTGGGCATTAACTGCAGTAGTGAGAGCACTTAGCCCAGTGTGCTGCACTGGAATCCGTTTCATTTACATAAGCACTTGAATTTAAGAAGTAACGAATTCTATGTACATCTTTTAAGAGGAAGAATCAGGAGTTCAAAGGTCATCTGGAAAAAAGACATGCAGAAATGTCGTGGAGGCTGCTCCATTATTCCTGCTGGTTAGCTGTGCCCTACTACCCTTCCACGACCCTGACGGACACTTTCACAGAATGCCTCAGCAATTCTTATCGCACTGGTTCAAGCAGCCAAACCAGGCAAGCACAGAGAGTTCTCCTCCGGGGTCTTTGCTCAGTGTTATGTGGCAAAGGTGCAGCTACAATGTTAAACATCGCACTAGCACACATGATGAGGCCAGAACCACAGACAGGACTGGGAGCACCCTGTAAAGCTGAGGTGAAGTGGACGCGTTTATTCTGACAGCTTGCCCATACGCAGTAGACTGCTTCATTAATGCTGCAATCATGCCAGAGGCTGTAATCTAAGGGAAGTGGCTGAGGGCGGAGCTAATCCACCTCGAATGGCCATGAAGGCAGAATGCCAGGTGTGGCTTCATGAAAGCCCTGCGTGCCTTCAAAATGAGGAAATAAGGGTGACTAGAAATTCATGCAAACCATACTAAGCGGAATAATAGGAGAGGTCAGATTATATGGCATAAGCATGGCGTACCACCTGATCGTATAAAAGAACGAGACTAGAACGCCCACAAGTGCAACTAGCAGAGGAGGAACCCCAACTCACAGCGGTAAAAAGATAATCTGAGACATAA
The DNA here is from genome assembly GCA_020368025.1 of Brachyhypopomus occidentalis. Lineage (NCBI taxonomy): Eukaryota > Metazoa > Chordata > Actinopteri > Gymnotiformes > Hypopomidae > Brachyhypopomus > Brachyhypopomus occidentalis. Next base: position 5,832,392 of record JAGXOD010000107.1, read on the forward strand.
TCTGAGTTCTTCTTACATGCAGGATGGGTTTGTGGACTAAATGTGGAGAATGTGAGAAGGACTGCAGGTTGAATGTCCAGCAGACAGATGTTCAAGCTGAACTCCTAACTGCTGACCACACTGTTGGTGGGGTTCAAACGCTGCTGTGGGCTCTGTACTCAACCTCACATAAGAAGTGTGTTAATTCAGTTAATTTACTGTGGGAATTTCTTAGGTTAACACAAAGTAACTTATTTTTTCGGTGAAGAAGGTATGTACACCTATGTAAAGTATCATTAAGCACTGCTGCAAGGCAAGACTGCAGCTGTCTGCAAACCTAGAGCTCGAGGCTTCTGGGAGTGGCTGTCAGTGGCAGCGCAACACTAATCCACCTCACAATGCCGCAAAACCTGTCAGTAACGTTCCACCAGTTAAAGAAAAGCCAAAGTGTTTTAAAGAGTGTTCAAAATGTTAATCATCATAGAGGCAAATAATATTTATGACAGTGGTTGTTTAATGTTTTTACATTTTTTCTATAAAGTGCAGCTCACATGAGATGAAGAATCAGACATCCTTGTGGGTCCCAAAGGAGCCAGTTTATGTCCCCCACGTGGAGGCGGCCATGTTATAAAATAGATGTTGTATCTTTGATACATCCAGGCCACTAGGTGTCAGTATAATAGCTATTTCATGGTGTGAAGAAGAAGCATTTGCTCAGAGCGGGGACCTATACCTGGTGCATTGCAGTGTCCACAAGACACAGAAGAAGCCAGCTGTCTTGCTGTCTACAGGCTCACACTAATCGAGCATGATTACATATGGCTCTTACATTAGACATAAAGAGACATGTTTTTCAGTCAATCATTCCTGGTACTGGCTTAAGTGGAAAGTGGACATGAACAATACCACAGAATTCGTGAAACACTGATATCACCTGTAGCTATATAGATATATTTTCATATCCAAAACATACAAACTAAAAATGTTTACACATTTATGCTGTATTGTACTATTACTTATATATCACCTGGTCATATGAAAGAACCAGTGTCTAGTATACAACTGTAAGTGGTTTAAGAATAAATCCAGTTGACTATGCCCCAGTAAAACCATTACTGCCATAAAGAGCAGTTTAAGGCCAGGCCTTTGTGGATAACCCTAACCAGACTATAGCACAAAACTGTCTACAAGGTCTTCAATGAAAGTGTGTTTAATTTTGGATATTTCTGAGCAAAACTCTGCTTGACTGGTTTCCAGTTCTTTGTTTGTATTTTTATGAAGGTAAAAAAAAAACAGCATTGGTTCAGATTATGAGATGAAACTGGATTAAAACCAATCTGGAAGAAAATTATTTAGTAATGACTTTAATCTAAATCGATTCCCAGTAAATTTGTTTAAATTCAGTTAATGTCACTGAAGCTTTCTCTCTTTTGGGAAAACACAGGACATACAGTACAAACAATCATGGCATCTCCTTCTCCGTCTCCCTGTGAGCAAGACCAACGGTGTTTTGACTCTGCTGGCCAATTAACAGCTGGAGTCCACTCTCTGAGCTCGACCTCGTTTTAAGTCACACCTGCTATGCATTATGGACAAAATGAGTTTCAGGTGTCTTCACAAAGCCTCGTGTGTGTGTGTGTGTGTGTGTGTGTGTACTGATCCGCTGAGCTCTGTCCTGTTGGTGTCCTGCTTCACCTTCTCTCCACTGTTTACCTTTAAGGGGCATTCGCCTGATACCCGATATCTGATACTGTTACTCTCTGTTCTCCCTGCCAGAAAAGACCTGCAGTCATGAATTATTCTCATACCTGCTCTGCCTTTTACAGGCCTTCCAAGCCCTCACCAGACCCTGACCCTTAACCTCCGAGGTGCCGAGTTTCACAGCTCAGGACTGAAACACAGACATGGCAGTGGCGTGTCAGAACTCCGCATCCTGGCAGTCTTCCCAGAGGTGGTTCCGGGGAGGCGGGTTTCAGTGCCCCTGTCCCAACATCCTTGGCCCCCCCATAAGCCCCCCTAAATGAGGCATGATGTGAGGCATCATTTTGTGAATGGCGATAAAGCAGAATTGGCAACTTAGCGATTTTGTCGCTATTTTTTTTTTTAGCAAATTAGGCTACCATCCCCCATGGCGGACCCCTCCATAACACACTGCCATCTGTATGACTTTAACACAGTGCTGTCCGCACAACTATGATACACGTTTAAAAATGGATGAGGAGAATCATTCATTACAGTGAAGGCACCAGAGATGAACTGTAGCAAGTCCAAATTTCCTCCAATTTAATTCTGAATATGAGGTTTTAACACTTGACTCTGCAGCATATGTACACTTCTCTATAGGCTAATGTTGATCAACAGGTGCAGACAATGTTTCATGGAAACATTTAAAAGACGCGCCCTGAACATATTAATAGAGGGCCAGTGTATTATATACCGTTTACTCTCCTGCCATGTATCAGAACATGCTGGCACAATCAGGGGACGTTAGTTTTGGTTCAATAGAAAAAGCACACCGGGGTAAGAGCTGAACACGTGACCCTTTTTCTCCGTGAACTGCCCCACACGTAAGCATCCACGTATCCTCTGACGAGCGTATCCTTTCAGCCAACCCCGTTTGCTCCACTAAGAAGCAGAGTGTGGTAGCGTGTGATTCAGCTGGAGGGAGGGGCTGGGGGAGGTGCTGGGGGAGGGGCTAGAGGAAGGCTATCACCATGGCAGCTCCTTATTGCCAGCCTACAATTTACCAAACTAATTAAGCACGGTGTTGTGGGTGGAATAAATGGCCTCCTCTGTGGAGGAGATTAGCTCAAAGGGGTCTCCACAGGCAGCAAACGCCACACTCCGAGATTAGCAGCTGATGAAAACCACAGGCTACTCAGGAATGCGTCTGTCCGGTATTAACCACTTACTAAACTAAACGGTTTTATGAGAGTGGGTATGTTCTGGGGGTAACTAATCACACAGGTTCCTCTTTCTGAACAATACAGACAGACTAGTAAACTAGAACAAGGAATTGACCGGATATTGCTGGAGTAAAAATGCCTTCCAGAGGGCCTAGTTATTCTACAAGAGCCTGTTTAACATCTGAAACAGCACCAGGGTCACTAGGCTCTCCGTGTTATTGAGTCTATTCTCAAACTTCCACTTCCATTCATGTAAGAGGTGTATTACTATAGCAACAGCCAGCGCTGTGATGTCAGTGCCCTGCCGCCATGAATTCAGGGGTTACTGCGGTGACCCCAACCTTTCCCCCACAGTGGTGGGCTGCCCACGGCTGGTTGGATGTGTTTGTCGGTGCCTTGGGTCACTGCATACTGGGGAGGTGTTGAGGTGGCTCACTGCCTGGGTGGCAAGAGGACCGCGGCTCTAGCTGAACAGGCTCCGCAGGAGCTGTCGGCTCCAGCTCCCCGTCCAGGACGAGCCGAAATACTCAACGTGACGGCGGAGGAGTAACGCCGCATGACGCAGTGCATGGGTCAGCACCACTGGATCCCAGCAGCTTACAGCAGACGAAAGCAGGACGGCGCACCACGACCCTGCCTGTGCCCACCTGTGTCTGATCACCTGTGTCCGACTTCTACCTGCAGGGGCAGGAAAGCCCTGTAGGCCGAGGCCCTAGCAATCTAGCCTAAGGGAGGTCAGTTAGGCTCATCTCTGAGAATGAGAGTGAGTGTATGCCACCCAAGCATGGTAAGTTCAGCCCCTGAGGATTACACAAGGGACACTGTGCCATAATTTGCCATCTGACTTTTTTCCCCCCTACATGCAAGTCAGAGACCTAAAGCTCAGTTTAGGTTTTGACTATGGGCACTGCTGTGCAGAAGAGGCAAATCTGCAAGAGTTTTAATCACTCTGCCACACGCTCCCTATCACACTGTGAAGTACCTGCCCACCCCTTACGTTTTTCCACAGCTCGAACAAGAGAAGAGCTATAAAAGAGGAAGGTGGTGTGCCAGTGTTTTATGGCTCCGGAGACGCAAGGAAACGAGCCCGGCTTCTCGCTCTCTGTTCGTAAGTGCCTGGTCAGCGACTAGTCAGGACATCAAAACACAAACAACAGTGGTGACAGCCCCCCATCCGCCCTGGAGAGGAACTTCCCATAAGCAACACAGTATCCTTCTACCTGCAGGAGACAGCATTCGGAACCTTCACTGTGACATCACAATAACCTTATGTTCCGCATATTTCACAGCTGAGAAACCAGTAGCGCTTCCCTCCCCAGTAGTGCGGTAGTTCTTAACCACACCACTGAACTGAAGGCATAGTTTTATGCTTCCTCTGTTCTAACACACCCAGTTCTAGTCAGGTATACTTCAAGTCCTCTCTAAACTAAGAGAGTGGTATGTCAGGCTAGGAAAGAAACTGTGTTAAAAACACAAGCATGTTGTACATAAACACCCTCAATATTACTACTGGTTTCTATTCAAATGCATCCAGCATGCTTATTTGTCTGACTAACACCCATGCACACAGAGTCCCCTCGTTATTATATCTTATCACATTACTGCTAAATTAATTGCAACCTGAGGATTGTTACTGTCTTGATATACATGTTTTGTGAAACCACAATCAGTTCAGTCTGAAATAACATTTGTGTTATTGTTACAATGTCCATCCCACATTTATTCATTTCACTTTCCATTTCAGCGATTCTCCCTCTTAAATGTACCGATCTGATATGTTTATGTTTTCTGAGGTTTGCCTAATTTTATCATCATAAGAGGGTCAGCTTCAGCAGTTGCAGAACGTTATGGGTATCTTGCTGACACTTTTCTGAATATTTCCTGCTATGAGCTTTCGTCAACTAACCTTATGTATGATTCTTAGGTCACAAACACAACGTACTCCTGAAAGTTTCAGCTATTTCTGTTCAGTTCTGTTCTGAATGCAGGTGTCTCGTGTTGCCTCAGGACACGGGTGCACTTGTTGCACTTGTGTGCAGTTCCCCAACAACATAACGACATTTCGGCGGACGTCCAAAACCATCAACGGTGATTTAATGATCCATGTCTTTATGTTTTACCTCGGCGTCCTTATTTCTATAGAAAACAAACAAAAAACAACACGCGAGCACATTGTATTCTCACCTGCAGCTCGCACCATGCTACCTCCACGGTCGTCTCTGTGTCCAAGCCTTTGTAAACTGTCTTGAATGACCCCCTTCCGATCTCGACGTTGAATTTAAGAAACCTGCCGTCAGGTGAAGTGGCCACCGCTTTGGTCTCAACTTCGTCCTCCTTCTCCTGTTCCCAAATACTCTCGGATGAGACGTGCGGCGCCACAGTCTTTTTCGGGGCAGCTTCGTCCTCCGAGTCCGTGCTAGCATCGAGTGGTCTCGGTCTTGACTCCAGGATGGTCCAGTTATCCTGCGTTGGCGTCGGTTCAGACTCCCGGGTACCGGTAGGCGAGCTCGAGCTCGAGCTCGTAACCGGCGACCTGGGAGCAGCCGAGTCTGCCTTGGTCTTCTCTGTGGTGCTTTCAGATAAAATGTTGTCAGCAGACCACGACAGAGTTTTACTAAGAGGCGCGACGTGCTCTTCGGGCTCCGTTGTATCCATGGTGTGCATTTTATTTAACCGGTAAGCATTTCTTTTTGAGTTTGCCGAGTGTCTCCTTCGCCTAGGGGGAATGCGAGCAGGGAAGAAAGACTCGGCGTCGAGACTGGAAGGTAACTTATGGAAGCCGAGTCCAACCATATCCACTTCAGCTTGTGACATTGTAAGAGACCTTGTCCTTATCTACTTATACTGCAGACGGGTTTAAAATAGCAAAGTTAGTCCATTATCTAAACTGAACTGAATTTAGAGCAACCTAGGTGAATCTCCGCATTTTTTTATGCAGGCAGCTGTAAAAATAAAACAAAAAATAGTTTTATAAATTATCAGCCTACTACTCGATTAATTATTACCCTTGAAGGTTAAAAACATTAAGAAGAAAATCCCAAAAACAAACTGAAAATTCGTAATATCTTTGGGAAAATACCCAACACAGTACTAACAATTAGAAGAAAAGAACGCCGCCATCCAGTCGACCGAACTGCGCCGCTTCCCGTGCAAATTCTAGAATTTTCTAATGAACGAATTACATTCTTTCCCGTTCCCAAGAAATAAAGTATCGTTTCCGTCGTCCGTTCGTTGCAGTCGCCAACACGAGTTACATTGAGAGTGTGTTGCCTGTGACGGCTGCAGTGCTGAGGGCTCTCGCGGCGCCTCCCCCTTTAAACACCTTTCCATTTATGTGGCGTCGGACGAACATTGATGTAGCCTACTGTCACAAATTAATCACACTTTTGAGCTCCCCTCAAGATTTTCACTCATCTAATATCAATGAAAAAAATATTTAAATAAAATGCACAGAACACTGTAACGATCCATATTAATCAACTTCATGTCACATCAAATAACTATAAATAAAAAAATACTTGCGGTATTTAATGTGTCACTAATTTTTTTCTATTGCATGGAAGGAAGAAAGAAGAATAATTAATTACTTCTTATCCTTCATATTCTTCTGTGTTTCCCTGAACAACACTTTGGTCCGGCATAGTACATTTCCTGCTTAAAATGAAAGGCTCTTAGCTGTTAGTACGATTATTGTATTAATTCTTCATTAATTATCCAATAGCCTGTGTGTCAGGCCGCTCTAATCTCTGGCGTAAAATTAAATAGCATATGATTTCGGTGTATTAGTCATAGTTTATCATTTCGATTATACAAAGTAGCATTTTGTATTAGGAGTCGTTCAGAAAATGTGGTCATATCATGTGAGATTAGGCTTTACTGTGGACGAAGCCTTTCCTCATCCCTCTGTGACAAAGCAGATGTAAAGGTGATTTAAAGCTAGAGATATTTTCAACCCTGTGTTCATCTGTCTTTCTCTCTCTCTCGCTCTCTCTCACACACACACACACACACTCACGCTCTTTCAGTTACTGGTTCTGACAGTGAACTTCTGTCTGATTGGTGATCATTGTGTTATCCATCTCAGCCAGAGAAGCATTAAGAAAGACCCTGTTCCAAGACACCACGACCAGCTCTACCCACACACACACACACACACATTGTGTGTATTGATTCTTCCCCAGAGAATACACCTCCTTGCGTGTATAGGTGTGTATATTACTCTAGCCTGCAGTATACTCTTTCTATCCCTCCAGCATACTTTCTGCCGGGAGATTTATGGCTTGCATGAATGTGTATTGCTCTCCGGTTCAACCCTAATGTCCGCTTGTGTGTGTTGCTCTGCAGTTTGACTCTAATGTCTGCTTGTGTGTGTTGCTCTGCAGTTTGACTCTAATGTCTGCTTGTGTGTGTTGCTCTGCTGTTCGACCCTAATGTCTGCTTGTGTGTGTTGCTCTGCTGTTCGACCCTAATGTCTGCTTGTGTGTGTTGCTCTGCAGTTCGACTATAATGTCTGCTTGTGTGTGTTGCTCTGCTGTTCGACCCTAATGTCTGCTTGTGTGTGTTGCTCTGCAGTTCGACTCTAATGTCTGCTTGTGTGTGTTGCTCTGCTGTTCGACCCTAATGTCTGCTTGCAGCCTAAGGCTTCCCTCCAGCTGTCTCCCCTGACCCCACTGTGGCCTGAGTGGGCGTGAACCACATGGGGTTTTCAGCCTAAAACACAGAGCAGTGGTATCACATGACCATCAGCATGACACAGCTGTGAGCACTGGCCTCAGTATGCACCCCCCCCAAACCGATCAATCAAACATTACGTCACACACATCAGTGTAAGGAGTTACGTACCATGACTTAACTGATGAATAAAAGTTTTTATCAAGCATTTTATCCGGTGACCAAATGATAAATAAAAACCAAGCATGTGTGAGGCAGAATTGTATGCGTATGTGAGCTAGAATTTGTTTGCAATAGTTTTCTTGATAATTCTTTTGATCTGACACCTCCAATCTTATCTCTTCAGTACTGATTCAGATTTAGGAACACCCAGATCAGATCCACTAATGGTCTTCATCAGCATGGTTTTGTGTAGAAGGTGCAGCTGTCTAGCGGAGAGAGCAGAAGACGACTCCATTGCGTTAACCTGATATCGTAGGCCTGTCCCGTGTTGTGGTGCGTGTGCTGCGTGAGGCGTACGGACTACTGAACCTCCCATCTGTTGGAGTTCAAAGGACTGGCTGCATGTGCCGTGTGCACTTGAAAGAGCAAACGTGTGTGAGCGTGTGTGTGGGTGCGTGCGCACACCGCGCTCTTATCAGTGTGTGAACACATTGATCCGCCACCAGCAGCCGGGTCTATCTGTTTCACACTCTCAGCACATGCTAATCACATGACTCCTGCCCTCGGAGATGCCGGCGTGTGGTGCGTTCCCCCTGAATGGGCGCACAGCGATCCATGGAGAAAAAGCCACAACGGAAGTGCACGTGGGAAGACGCGAAGCCGAAGAGGACTGTGCAGGAGTGGATTCGAGTGCCGCGTTCTTCCCTCCTCCGGCAAACCACCAACACCTCTCCATGCACAATCTGCCAACCGCGGCCCCCACGCGCCTCCTTATCTCCCTGTGCAGAGTGAGGCTACGTGCCCACCCCATGAGCTGTAAACACCGCTGACCCTTTCCCACTGTTCTGAGATCAGTCCAGTTCTTTCTCTGGAATCAATGAGCAAGAGTCTATTTTTGTTTTGACACGATTCCAGGAAATAATTAGGTTCTGTGAAAATGTCTTGCAGGAAAGGGAGATTTTAGTTTGATACAATTGGATTATGGTTCTAGCATAGCATCGGGGCTGGTATTGGATCAACTGACCCTGGATCAGCTGCAGAGCTTCTGTGTGGACTAATAAAACACTGAAAGTCTATGCACACAGCTAAAATAGAAATGCCATTGTGGTTCAGATGTCTTCCTTTTTCAATAACTTCAGTCAGTTCAGCCAGATCTTTCTTACTGCATTCCAGTGCAAAGATAAGGAGTTGGAAAAATATAACAGAAATCCATAAAAGGGCTTCATAGCTGGCATCAAACAAAAACAGTGCATAATCAGCACGTGGCAAGGAGGTCAACAATATCTCTGGGACAACCGTATGTCACACAAGGACAGGGGACAGAGGCAAGTGTCTTCCAAATGGTTTTCACAACATTTCATGACACCATGTTCAACTGTAGGTTATGCAGCATGTCAAAGCTAGACGTGATTTCTAGATGAAAGTTCTGTCATAATGACACATTGAAGCTTGCAAATGCGTGTGCGTATGTTTGGACGCAAGGCTCATGGATCATATGTGATTCTGTACAGATTCTCACTTTCTGTTTCGTAACTCCATGGCCATATGCTTGTACTGTGAAGACACTGCCACCTGCAGGCTACTGGCAGAACTGTCTTCAATCTTAAACGTTGGAACTCATTAAAGGGCACTTATTTTTACAAGCTTTCCATCATATGAAGAACCATTTATATAATGTCCAGCATGTACATTATTGATATCTGGAGTGCCCTCATATAAATACATTCATAACTAAGTAAATTAAGCACTTAAAATAATAACTGTGTGGCCTTGACAGGCCTGATGTAACCTGGTGCTAAATTTAGCTTTAAAAGGTTCACAGTCTGCACCAAATGCTTTTCATTATAAACCTCTCTCCAAACCTCTGATCATGACAGTGGACAGTATGTCTATGAACACCTGCTCTGTGTCATACCTGCAGACACAGCTTCTCTCGTATCTTCTCATACATCACATTGCAGCACCACCAAATTAGAAATATGTATCCAAAGTAATTATACATATCCACCAGTCCAGAAAAATATAACTGTATAAAATTCCATCTACTGTACTGCATATGAGCCAAAATCATAGCCACTTGACAACATAAATGAATGGATTACCGCTCTGGAGATACTGAGTAATAAGTTATCAATTTATTAGAAAGTATTTAAATGCAAACCTACTCATTTACATGAAATGTAGATGTTATAGGCTATACTATATCTCAGCAAATGTTTCGTATCAAGTTATCAGATACATATTTTATAAATTCATCAGTTTATTAAATGTAAAACATTCAACAGATGTGTTCTTTTACTGGACAGTCTTTTATGGTTAAATTATCCACAATAATTTCACTTTGTTGCTCACAGGGGGAAAAAAAGGCAATTTGATTAAATATGTCTTATATCAGAACTGATTACCAGTATAAAAACTGTAGTTAACAATTCAACCAACTTAATTTCTTGAAATATTTATTTGTAATTTATCATATTTACAAAAAAAAGTAATTTATGAAATGTATTGACGTTGCTCCTTTTTTCATATAAACAGTGTTATATACACAGCTGTGGATAATATTCTTTTTTACCATTCCACCATGTTATGGTGTAATATGGGTTTTCCTACCATGTTCATATTTGCTGTGATCTGTTCAGCTGCAGCTCATAGTGGCAACATCAACCCGTCACAATAGTTTCTTCTTTTGGTTCCCGTAGTTACCACGTTTTATCGTTTTTATCATTTTTCACAGCAGACGGAGAACACCAGCATCAGCTTGTCTGTTCTAAGCAAGTCTCAGTACTGGCATTATTTATACCTGAGTTGATTTTGAGTTTGTTTCCTTATGTTAAGCCTATTTTCAATGACCTATGGATTGACTGGTTTGTTCATTCGCATGTCATAAAGCTTAAAGAACCATTGAAGAGCCTTTTAACCACTTAACGAGCCTTTAAAAAGCACTTAAAGAAGCACTTAAAGAGCCTGTGATGCCTACACTCTGTAAAACAAGCCAGCATCATGGGTGCTCATGGCGTCTGGCATGACATGGTGCAGTATGCCTGGACACCTGTAGGAGATGAATATGCCCATGGCAAAGGTTTGTGTTCAGATGACCGATCACTGAAGATCTGTGAACCTGCATGTTTAGTTTGACAGTGATCAGAGCTACATTATGTAGAGTGTATATGTTCTACTAACCTGGGAGATCAAATTAATTTGATCAGATTCATTTGATCCTGTGTGTCGAGGATCTCCCCTTGACTTGACTGGATGACGAGACACCTTCAGTGGGTGGAGTAGCTTTTGGCAGGTGTATTGTCTCCAACAGCACAGACAAATTGGCATCTTAGTTCTAGGAGAACAGTCACTGGCTTACGCCACACCTCTTCCACCCCTGGGATCCAAGAGTCAGTCGGGATCCCAATAGAGCCTGGGATCCTGAGGATCCTTATTCTGTGGGTCAGTGTCTCATTCACCAATGAGATGCTAGAACTGCTTGGACTGACATCTAGACAGCTGATTGGTTGATAGCTGAAATTTTTTTTTTTCATAGCTGAACTATTGTTTTGTGGTGTATTATTCACTTATGCATTAAATCCCTACTTGGCTGGCTATCACAAACCAATAAGATATCTGGTCTTGCCCTGAAATAAAATGTTTTAAAAGTTACAGGTAGAAATTCTGGGGAACACAGGGCTAGACAATGACATGCAAATTTGGTTATGAAAAAAAATTTCTTTGTAGCATGTGTGTGGATAAACATTTCGTCATCAGTTATTTATGTAACCATTCTCCACCAGACATGCATGTTCTAAGCTTCTTCCCCAAACTTAAATGCACTGTACCATTTCATCATTTGACCAAGTGGAAAATATCACAGTCCAGTGGTACCCGAACACATTAGTGGTCATCAGTTTCAGACTCTTGGGTTCGGCAGTCACAGATGGATGGCAGAGCGTTCAGACTGCTTTGGATCATCTGGGACGGAAGACTTCATTGAACTCGTTGAGAATGAGCTCCACAATCTGGTTCTGGAAGACCATGTAGACCGTTATGTTGCCCGTCTCCTCTTCAGGGCGGAGCAGAGTGGGCCCAAACACGATGGCCATACTCTGGACCGACATCCGGTTGGACTCCTTGTGCTCGATTACCCTGGCGGAAAGAGGTCTGGGTGTCAGCAACGAGGCTCTGAAGATCCGTAGCATAATCAGAACAGGAGTCTATGTGTCCTCGAGAACAAATGACTCCTGTGTCTATGTTTGAATCTGTGTGAAATGGGGCAACCTTAAATTTTTAAGACCTGCCGTCGTTTTCTCCTCATCGAATAGGAATAAGGACGGGTGCATATTTTGTAGACTTATCAAAATGCTTTTTCTAAATCAGAGGACGCCAACCAAGTCCTTGAGGATCCAATCCAGATCTTTGCTTTGATCCAGTTGCCAATACACCTAATCTAGCCAAACCATGTTCAGAAGATCTTGGGCTTAGGTGTACTGGGAGCTGGAGTACAACACAAAATGGCCTGCACCATCTGAGAAACCTCAAAGAGCAGACAAGGAGCCTCAGCTCCAAGCTAAACTTCGTCATGCTTAGGAAAAACACGACCGATTCAAAGACCTGTAGGTTGGAGTGTTGACAGAATGGTCTTACTTTCGTAGATGCCTGAAAAGCACTTCCATGGTGTTGTGGTTGGGCAAGGGCAAAGCTCTCACCAAGTCCTGCATGTACGAAACCTTCTGGCTATAGTCAGTAATTTCTGTAAAGACAAATGAGACGTAAAAAACAAAAATAAGCAGGCATTCTACCCCTTGTTTGTCAGGTACTTGTGCATGAAGAAGAGACGCTACCGCTCCTCTAGTGCGGCTAAACTAAGTCGGTTCACTCACTGATGGCAGCGATGAACTTGTCAAAGAAGCTGTAGGGGAAGAGAGGCTCTGGGAGCTCCCTGAAGAAGAGCTTCAGAGCTCCAGTGATCACATGGATCTCCTCCCACTGCCCGTCATCCAGATCCAGATCCTCCTCTACACACGGGGCACAGCGAAGAGAACAGTTTAAGTGTGGATTTCATTTGTCCAAGCTAAATATTCTGAATTTCAGGATGATGTTTGTGCTGTGCACTACACAGGTTTTGCAGTTCTGCCCCAGGGGGGGCACATTTAGAGGTTTGCCTGTTGCAGCACACCTGGGCCCGGTCATGATCAGGATGCTCGAGCAGAGGGCAGCAGGGTCTCGGGGCTGGAGACAAACCCCCACCCGATGTGCTGTACATCAATATTTGGAAAAGCTCAGTGGCTGTGCTTACCGCGGTCAACGTTGTACCGAAGCTTCTGGATGACCGCTAGGTTCCCACTGACTCTGTAGATACCATCAACGTTTAAACCTGCACATGACACAGCATGGATCAGAACATGGATCAGAACACGCAGGATGCTTTTTAAACAGAAGAGTTTGTTCTCCCGCTGGTTCATCATTCTTACAAAAAGGAATGTGTGCAATGTTTCTCATAAATGGGCCACAGGGCATCTGAGTTGCTTGGCAAAGAAAAACTGATTGAGGATTATGAAACAGTGTCATCAATGACTTACTAATGTCAAAGCTCAAAAGTGACAGAAATGTTTGAGATTTTGGAAGTTCACATGGGGAACATGCCCACCAGGGCCCCCATTGCCCACCAGGGCCCCCATTGCCCACCAGGGCCCCCATTGCCCACCAGACCCCCATGCCCACCAGACCCCCATTGCCCACCAGGCCCCCCATGCCCACCAGGTTGGAGCAGCCTCCCCTCCTACCTCTCCTCTCCACCACCTTGATGCATTTCTCCACGAATCTGGGAACATTTGTGTTCTCTCGATGACACAAAGTGTCCAGATGACAGCCAAATACATTATCTAATAGGCACAGGATAACAGAGGAACACAGAGAGACAGAGACAGAGAGAGAGAGAGAAAGACAGAGAGAGAGAGAAAGAGAGACAGAGACAGAGAGTGAGCAAAGCCAGCAGAGACCTGTCCGCAACAGACATTACAACTTTAAAATGACACTAAATACTGAAAACAAACAGAATGTGATGACTTATGAGAATCATAAGTGGCCACTTATAGGCTCAAGTTCAACTCCACTGATCACAAGCCAGTTTTGCTGTTATTCTCTCCTTTGATTAAAACTAGTTGGAGTTGCAGCAGCTGGTCTGAGAGCTGCCCATAACAGCACTGAAGGCAGCCGCGCACCCTTGATGTAGCCCTTCTCCTTCACCGACTGCAGCGTGGGCCGCCTCTGGAGGAACTTGCGCAACTTGGTGCGAACGCGGCCCTGCTCAGTGTCCGCAGCAGACGTGGAACTCTGCCTCACCGCTATGGGGAAACACACAAACATCTAGAAGACCTAGTCCTGAACTTAAAACTGGAGGAAAATCAGGATTCATTAAAATCTTCACTAAATCTTTATTTAGTGTTATTACGTGTCCAGCCCATTGTCTTCATGTGTATTTTGGGTGTGTTTCTGAGTGTCCTCATGATCCATGTGTCACACTCACCCGTGTTCTTTCTCTCTCTGTCTGCAGGCTGAGGAGATTTCTCCATGACTTCATCTTCCTCTTCCTCTGAGTAATGGTCATGATCCTACACACATGTTTAAGAGTGCAACACACCACATCAGCTTCATAAATATCTGTAATCTATTGAGTCCACCTAATATATAAACATAAGCTAACACCAAAGTTGGCCACATGGGGGCGCCCACTCACCAGATGTCTGATGGTGTCCTGGATGATCTTGTGCCAGTCATGAATGATGCTGTCTGTGTCATACTGTATTAGATACTCTGAGCCATGGCGAGTCTTGAGCTGAACAGGAGACAATGTACAATATATTCAAGACTTTTAAGACAATTCTCCATTTACTAGTAAAGCAGATGAAAGCCATGTTCCATACTGAACCTCTAGAATGTTCTTTAACTCTAGAGTCATGTTCCATACTGAACCTCTAGAATGTTCTTTAACTCTAGAGCCATGTTCCATACTGCACCTCTAGAATGTTCTTTAACTCTAGAGTCATGTTCCATACTGCACCTCTAGAATGTTCTTTAACTCTAGAGTCATGTTCCATACTGCACCTCTAGAATGTTCTTTAAGTCTAGAGTCATGTTCCATACTGCACCTCTAGAATGTTCTTTAACTCTAGAGTCATGTTCCATACTGCACCTCTAGAATGTTCTTTAACTCTAGAGTCATGTTCCATACTGCACCTCTAGAATGTTCTTTAACTCTAGAGCCATGTTCCATACTGAACCTCTAGAATGTTTTTTAACTCTAGAGTCATGTTCCATACTGCACCTCTAGAATGTTCTTTAACTCTAGAGTCATGTTCCATACTGCACCTCTAGAATGTTCTTTAACTCTAGAGTCATGTTCCATACTGCACCTCTAGAATGTTCTTTAACTCTAGAGCCATGTTCCATACTACACCTCTAGAACATTCTTCTTGCTGGACTTCTCCTTAGACGCCCAGCCCACCGTGGCACCTTTCAGCTCCACTGTGTACTCTGGGATAATCTGATTGGTCTTGGACTGTGAAGAATAACCAATGACAACTTAGAGAACTAATCCGAGTTTTCCACAATAGCTCTAAAATAATGATCATTGGTTGTGTTAATAGTACAATACTCAGTAATGAGTATGTCAGCTTAGATACAACCATAAAATTAAATTTGTGGTCTTACAACAATTCCAGCAGGAGTGGACTTGGGGTCTTTATGAAAGGTAAGAATGCCACCATGAAGCACTGTCCATGACTGTGTCCAATTCTTCCTGCACACACACACACACACACACACACACACACACAAACACACACACACACACACACAAACACAAACACATGCACACGGTTAAAGTCGTATTGGATGAACACTTACCAGAGCTCTCAAAATGAAGGCAAGAATGACTGAGAAAGTATTATGAAATTACAAAAATAATTCTTATAGTCTGCTTTACACAGGCTTACACTACCTCAGTCTGCTACTTTACACAGGCTTACACTACCTCAGTCTGCTACTTTACACAGGCTTACACTACCTCAGTCTACTACTTTACACAGGTTTACACTACCTCAGTCTGCTACTTTACACAGGTTTACACTACCTCAGTCTGCTACTTTACACAGGCTTACACTACCTCAGTTTCTTCCCATTGTCTGACACTTTGGTCTTGTTAAGAATGCCAGCCTTCTCTAGCAGCGACGCCTGTGAAGGACAAAAAGTAAAGACTTTCAACAAGAACACGGCAAACTTCAGTGCAACCCCAACAGTGCTGTTTGTTTTAAAGGTGCCGTGCTTTGGGAATGTGATAACTGTGACCAAAAATAAAACAAAATGTAAGGTTTGTCTTTAAGGGGTTTTTGCCCCTAGTATTTTGCCTTTTGTGTTCAGTTTGCTTCAGTGTGTTTTGTGAGGGGAAAACAACAGTATAAACACGACACAGACGCAGAATGAAACCATCAGGTGTCAGATAGTGCGAAATCACGCAGCTCAAACACGTCTGTCACAAGCACAAGTTCAGCCCTTCAACACCCACCAGCTCACAACGGTTTATGGTAAACAACAAACACATAAAGAAACATAAGGGATCAAACACACAACCGCCACCGTCTCTACAGTGAACCCCATGCTAGACTCATGCAGCCCTCAAAGTCGGTGTTAGTGAAGCACCAACTGCATGTTACACAGATCCAACAGCCACGTAAGCTAGGGAAGCGAATATTAATTAATTAATTAAACAATGGTAGAACCATGTTGCACGGAACATTTTCAAGGTTTGGTAAAATCGTTTTTTATTCTAGACAGTATGTTTTTAGTTGTAAAGCTGATCTTTCTAGACAGAAAATGTCCTGGTTCCTTTTTTAAGAATTCCACCATTGTTATCAGTGGTTGTTGATAAATGTTTTTGTTTATTTTAAGTTTTATCTTAAGTCTTTAGTGCTGTTAGTACTGTTACTCTGGTTTTAGAAACATAATTTCCCATAATCTCTTGGAGCAGCATAACCCTCTAGCCTGGCAGGACTGAGGAATTCAGGCTATACCAATTCCTCTCATTCTAAGTCTTTGCTCAGAGCCACGCACGTGATGGTGGTGTGCATCTGTGCTGGACAGGTTCCTCCTCAGCCTTGACTTCTCCTCCTTTGTAGGGAAAAACAAAGTTTGGGACACTCAAAATCCCAACAAAGTTCGTTCTGGGGCAAAAATAAAACCCGCTTGTTTGATCTAATGACATCTGCAGATGTTCTACAAATACTTTACCTGAATACTGTATAGTGTCACAGAATGTGAGAAAGTTAATACTAATATTAAGATAGAAACTATTAATTATTATTATTATTATTATTTTCAGAGGCTGGTTAAACCATCAAGGTGATGATCACTGTGGCGAGCGGCAGATGAGAGAGGTCACACCTGATGATGTGTCTCCGGGGAACTCCCTGTGCTCGCCACGTCACTGACGTGGTCTGACGCAATCCTCTGATGTGTTGGGAAGAACCTCTGCTGCAGGGAAAGGATGGAAATGAATCGTTTGTTTTAGCACATGACATTTCAGATCAGGTCACAGACCTACCTTACAGATGCTTAGTATTATGCAAATAACATGCAGATTAGTGCTCATTACATTACATTTAGTGGAGCACTTAGCACTATGCAAATAATATGTAGACTAGTTCTTATTACATTAAAGCTGGCTTCGTATTATGCAAATACATGCAAACAAGGTCTTATTAGCATTATCACTGAACTGCACAGATTAGCACATCTCGTGCTATCTGCTCAGTACTGCTCTCACTGGACTTGCTACACTCATAGGATGGACATAAGTCCAGTAGATGTTTAAGCATTGCCGCCACCTCCTCGTGCGTGGCGTTATGCTGGCCTGCGTGGGGTCTGCAGTTCTTCTGGGGGTCCTGCTCCACGCCGTTCCCCAGCGGTGGCTGGCCTCCTGCCGCTGGTGCCTGCACATGGTTTACACAGAGTTCCAGGGTTACAAAAAGGAGACTTTTACTGTTTATAATAGTATACAATGAATTTCCCATGCACGTGCACGTACACACACTCAGACATACCTCGGGAAGGGTCCATATGGACATAGAGCCATCTCTGGAGTAATAATATGTCTTGCCTTTTTCATCCTTCGATTGGATCCACTACAGAAGGAGGTGACGGTGTTAGCGGACTTATTCTATTCATTAGTTCAATATTCCTGTTTCTGTTGAAACAAGTGTTAGCTATGTATATTTTTACTTTCTATGAAGTAATATGGTATTGGTCACAGATCTCAGCACAGCATGGATGAAAATACACAATGAAAATACTACAAATACCCAGCGTATTTTCATACGCCCGCACATCCAATTTGTGCCATCACTGTTATTCCACAAGATCACCAATAGAGGGCACCAATCAATTCATTGAGGATGCTCACAGTTACTGACTGGCTCTGTCTATTTTACAGAGGTGTATCTGTATGTGTGTATTTTACAGAGGTGTATCTGTATGTGTGTATGTTCAGAGACGTGTGTCTGTATGTCTGTATGTTTTCATTTGTTTATTGGTGCGGATGTCTTCACGTGAGCCATGTACATTCACACGTAGTGTGTAACATTCCAGGTGAACGTGTCCTTTACCTGTTGCTGTGTGTGCTCACTGGTGAAGACGTGTTTGCCACCAGGTTCTGTGGTGCAGGTCCAGCCTGCCGGGGCAGGTGTGGCAGGGACCAGGGTGAGGCGGGGCAGAACTGCGGGTTTGACCTGGGGCGGTTGCACGTCCCTGGAGGGCGCAGGCGGCGTCTCGTGCTCCTCGGCAGGATAGTCCTCCTTAGGCAAGGGGGGCTTGAAAGGGTGAGAGAAAACGTGAACAAGAAAACGTGAACGAGAGAGCGCAAGAGAGAGAACGATGGACAGATTGAGTGTGTTGTGTTACTGGACTTACCCCACCCCTGCCGTGTTCTGTTACCGCCCCTACTCCTTGCTTGGTGTCCGTCAGCGGCGCAGGGGACAGTGTCTCGGGCGCCTCCCAGGACGTCTGCTGCAGCGTGGGATTATAGTAGTAGTGCCTGCCCGTGGTCTCATCCAGGAGCCGCTCCCAATCGGAGCCCTGCGAGAGGGCCGGGGACACGGAGGCCGGCGCCGCTTCCATGCCCGCGCCCGGGGGAGGGGGTGAGCGGGGGTCGGCCCAGCTGCTCTGCTGGGTGGCGGGGTGGTAGTAGAACGCCTTGCCGCTGTCCTGGTCGGTATGCACCTCCCACCCGGCCCCACCTGGGGGGGGTGTCGTTGAGTCTGGGTCGGGGCTGAGGGAGGCACCGGGCGAGGAGCAAGTGGAGGTGGAAGATGGAGCAGCAGGGGTCGCGACCTTCTTTAGGTCAGTGACGTTGGCATACACCGCCGTGGTAGGGTCCTCATTATCTTGCTGGAGAAAAGGCACAAAACCATTACAAAACCTTCAGACAGCCAATAACAGCAACAATGGCTTCTTTGAAAGTCCAAAGAGCATGCTGGGTACTTTACTGTGGCATCCACGTTGCTTTCTTAAGGTTTTATTCAACCTTGATTTACAGTTTTGTGCCAGTCAGGCACAGAGGTCCAGATAACACACTGGTCTCATACATGCTGCAGGTTCTACACCTTCAGCACAGTTCCTGCCCTGTGTGTATTAAACCAGTACTAATATTGTACTAACAAACAAAAAAGACAATGACATCCTGGGCAGGACAAAAAGGTTCGCTGTTCCCTTTAGTCAGCAGCAACAAAAGAGACAGAAGAGGAATCACATAACCCACGCCCCACACACACACACACACACAAACACACACTCACACTCCCCTGGGCAAGCCCCGACCCCCCCGGCCCAAACTGCACCAGAGCATTATACAAGTGAGAAGGCAGAAACAGCAATCAAACCAGAACTACACACTTCTCCTCTACAGAGCAGTTGCACAGGGTGACAAACATTTCCTTTTTCATGCACGTGCGTTCTACATTGTGCACATGAAATCTTACAAGATTGGCTTTGTTTTGGTGGGACACCAACCTGGCTGCTAAACAGTTGCCTAAATTACCCGGAAATGTTTTGTGGCAACAACGTTGATGTCTGACTTCCTGGGGGTAGCAAGTTTTGCCAGAGTGAAAGTGATGTGGTGATATCAACCAGCTAAGGAGGGCCGCCACAAAACAGGAGCAGAAGGAAGACACGTCAGCTGAAGAATCTTCCAAAGTCGCTCTTCTGGGACAGGAAGCTTGGACACACACACTCCAGAGTGCAGGGATGCATATTCAGAAGATGCGTTGGACGCACGGATGTGTTACCCAGACATAAACACCACCAGGTCAAGCACCAGCGTCACCAGGCCAAACACCCCAGACCAAACACCACCAGGCCAAACACCACCAGACCAAACATCACCAGGCCAAACACCACCAGGCCAAACACCACCAGACTAAGCAATGCGGACCAGTCTGGCAGTGCGGGACAAATGTTCCCCAACACAACATTAAGAATGGAAATAAATTCAGGCCACAGACCTCTTTACCAGTGATATAAAAAATGTAGACTGTTATCTTTATTAGGCAGTTTTCAGAAAAAAATGTCAATGGCCTGTGTGATCACAGCTTTTACCTTTGGGAACCCGTGGAGGGTCACCAGCCTGGGCATGAACTTACTGCAAGCTTTAAGAAAAAACTCATCCATTGCCATTATGGCTACAAATCACAAGAATTACTCCTTACACTGGAAAACAGATGAGAAAAACTGAAATCAAAATGAAAAATAGATGTTCTGACCACATGTATTCCCCACTGAGAGACACGAAATCAGAAGATGTGTTTAAAAAAAAAGAAAAAAAACAGAAGTCCAAGATCTTTTTCACTTTTTCTTTCCACCGAACATCAGGTTCAGTAACCACCAGCCAACATCCGCCTTACGTAGAGACACCCAGAGAAACTGCAAAACTGTATTTATGAACATGTGGAGGGGGAGTTTCCTACATAAAAACAACCTATTGCCCAGAGGGGTACTTCAGTCATTTTCAGCGGAAGCCAAGCATTGCAGATACACACGTCCACACACACAAACCCAACCGCATGGCGGCACAAGGCAGATGCCATTACTGGGTGGAGGACTCTGACTGTTCTGCAGTAATTTCCGCTCTTGGAGGACTAATGAGGACTCAAACATAAACACTCTGCTTGGGAGTTTGTGTACATCTTGAGGCAAGGCAGAAACCCCAGTAACAAAACGAAAATGCATCCACCGAAACGCCGAAACCTGGACGAGCTGTCACAGGTTAACGACGTCCTCATAGGACCCTGGACACAACCAACAAAAAAAAAAAGCTCAAGCCCCGCCCCTTTCTTTACTTCCTTCTTTTCCTTTCAGGACAGCCTGTGACACTGAAATGTCACAGTCGTTTGGTGAGAACGACTGTAGTAACAGCTCATCACCACAGCAGTGACTTTGTTAATCAAACGCCACCTCAACAGTCGTACCACACACACCCACAAGTTTCACTCGTCTCCATTGAGCCTCGTCTTCTCTTTCACTTCTCATCTGGACTCACTGACTACAGCATGAGCAAAAAGACATTTGACCAAATCTAGGACTCTCTATAGGGTGATTATAGGTGTGTGGAGGAACAGCAAATCTCTTCAAAGGGTTGCTTTGTGAGATTTCTGTTTGGTGTCTGTGTACACACCTTGAATTTCCAGTTCATAACCATTCAAACCTTCAACTGACTTTAGAATAATACTTAGGCAACAATGACACAGTAAAACAAAGACTAACTGCACACCAACGCTGGAATCGCAGCTGTGTTTACACTCTTGCTTCTCCCCACGCTCGCCTCCACCACGCCTCCACCTACCGTCTGCGTCTCCACTGTTGCGTAACAGCTGGTCATCTACACCTTACACTCTTTATTGTACAAAGCAAGGGGATATCACGTCCTGGGGCCCTGTTGCCTTGCAGCTTCAGGTTCTCTCTATGCTGGGTGGATCATGTACCCAGGGCCAAGCAACACTATAGCGTAACCTTCTTACCCGACTGTGGCATTTCAAAGTCATGCTTTTGTCATGCTTTTTGGTAACTTCAGTGGATTTTAATAAACAATTAAAACAAAAAAAAAATACAAAATGGACATTATTACAAGTAGTATAGTATTAGTATATCAACTAATACTGGCAAGTAAGCTGTTTTCATAATTGCCAAATAAGCACCAATGCACTTTTAAGTGTAATAAACATGTTAGCAGAAAACTCACAGCTAGCAGTTTCACTTTGTAATTTATGAGGTTCTTGATTACGTATGCAAATAAATAAATAATCAGAAGCTGTAGTTATCCCTATCTGTGCCTAGCAACTCTGTCCTATACTGATAAATAAACAGATCCCTACTTCTTGTACCTTGTACTTAGCCGTAAACCGCATCATATCCCTGTTTTGAGTTGCATTCTGTCAATGATTGTGTTTCTAGATAGTGAAAAGTCTCATGACGTGGCATTGTTTCCTGCTGTAGTTTGACCTCCTCCTGCTCCACAGTGTCAGCCATTCTCCATGACACAGCATCACACAGGAAACAGGAAACAGGAAGCACTAATATGGTCCTGTGTACCTGAACACCAACAAGTCAACTGCTGTTTTACATGTTCATCTGAGAAATCTAATACATTTAGATGATGATGTGTAACATAAAATGGTTAAGAGACTGAAAGATTTATTTTGGGGGGGAGGGGGGGTATTAAACAACCGATGACAAATTTTGACCATTTCTCAACACACCCCGTTTGTCTAAATTTGGGATTAATTGTTGCAAAGAGGATGCAATCTGTCTGACTAACTTCATCTAAAAAATCCCACATCTTTTTATCATGGTTGCAGAAAAGTACACCAGAATAACTCTAGAACAATAGGCTGCCTCAGATAGACTACGCAAATATAACCTTTAGTGGATGTGAATCGGATAAGGGTGGTTTAGACTAAACTGATGTACTCATGCATCAGATTAATCATGTCTTTAAAAATACATTGTGTGTATGTGTGTGTATAGAACAGATGACTGGAAAGATAAGATCATCACATAAGACTGTCGAAATCAATATACGGACTTTGTTCTTGGAAAACTGATTGATAATTAGTAATATACTACACGATATAAAATCAGTTTTAAAAAATTACAGGAAAAACTACTTTTGCAAATATCCAGCATGTGTCTAAAAAAACAAAAACAAAAGCGCACAGAGGGTTAATTTGATTAATAGGCCAACGTGTTCCTTATTGTTCACTGCATTATAAATACGTTTATGACGGCATAATGATTACGATAAGGGTAGTCGCATTGTGACGATTAATAGTGTTCCGCGCACTGAAACAGTAAGAAAATACACAAGTATAACTTCGTTTTTTCCTCCCACATCGTATTACTTTTTTATAATGTTATTGAAATTACATATGCTGAACCTGAGACAATCATTTGGAAGACTACATTCCGTGGAGCTATTTAGCTAGATCCGATTAATCGATTAATTGATTTGACTGAGATATTTAGTAGCACATTCAATGATGGTACATTCAGTCGGCCAAGGTGTCTGTGACGTGCATGAATAGCCTGCCCACAGGAAACTATACTTCAGGTAGAATCATGTTTCGTCTGTTGTCCAGCATCCCTAAATCGTGTAAAATGTCAGTCAGGTAGCTTGCGTGTAAAATGAAAGTGTAAAAATAGACGTAACAGCGTTACTAGTCAAACATATTAACACTGCATTCATAAACCCAAGCAAAGCACAACCGATTTCACGACAAACGTGAAAAGAACTGGCTACCTGTGTTTGAAAGTCAGTGCTGAGTTGCAACAATTTTCGGTTTTTCGTGAAGAATGACATCGAAATATAAAACAGGTGCTCCAACGTACCTATGCTGACAGAGGATCGACACCGGCGGCCGTTCTATGCCTGCGCGAGGTAAGCAAAACTAAACGACCCGTTTTGAGGGAGTGGCTGAGTGGCGCATGTTCACTTAACTCTTTGGCACCTGTCTCGTGGCACGAGCTAAAAGAAAACACTTTGTCTGACAACGCCAAAGAAGTCTGATGGAAATTAAAACGGCCAAGAGCGAAGAGTTAACAGAGCACCGGTAATGACATTTGTATGTTCAGTCATGCGCGAGCGCGCTCCCGGGCACCGGAGAATGTCTGCACTTGTCTGCGAGCGGATCAGGAAGGTGAGGTTTCCTGCGCTGTGGGTAAGGGCTCCTGCTGTGTTTTGTATACACAAGTCGCCCAAAGGCACAAGTATGAGATGAGACAGAGGTCACCGCTGTCTTTATGTCTTCAGAGGCTTAACTCTGGACACAACAGAAACCGGCCTAGAATCGACCATCCTTATTATAGCCAGTTTATCTGGTTATAAAAAAATATGTAAATTACATATTTTCAGCACTAGAAAAGGTAATCAGGTAGTTTCGAAGATGTAATTAAGTTGCATTACACACTGAAGAGAAACCGCAGCCCTCCTAATGAGACTGAAGAACTTTATCTTGCAGTGTATCTAATCGGCCATTTCCTCATTTGCTTCGTGCATTACATCAAAGTGTATGAACCGCGACTCATGTGAAGTTTCATGCACTAGCGACTCTGTGTAAGTATTCGCGTGTTTCAGTGTCTAACGGAGAGCGCGACCCATTCATGATCGTCTTGTAATCTGATCCACGCACGCTGACAGCCCCTCCCACTACGGTGTCTTCGCCACAGTTCTGCAGTTCTCAGACCAGGGCCAGAACAAAGATCTTTCTCAGCGGAAAAGCCAGTGTCACGTGACAGTTGCTAGCTAACAGGTCCTCATTGTAGTTTGGGGTTAGGAAGTAAAAGTCGAGAGAGAAATTATTCTAAACTTGTAAACAACAATTATACTCGGTTTATTAAGCGTTAGCGTTGACTACTTCAGCGGCAATAGCTGTGTGGGTTGGTGTTACTGCTGGTGTTTAATGAGATCAGATCAAGGAAAACAGCTAAGTGATGCACATGAAAAGCCTACATCATCTCAACATTTTTCATGTAAAGTGTAACAAAAATAAAATTAGAACTCATACTGTCAGACTGAGACAGTTGAGATACGGATAACATTTACTAAAGATTCCACATCACACGTAACCAGTAATCTGAAGCCTGAAGTAACTGCTTTGTCATCATTTATAGGCATTGATTCAGT
Source organism: Brachyhypopomus occidentalis (assembly GCA_020368025.1). NCBI lineage: Eukaryota > Metazoa > Chordata > Actinopteri > Gymnotiformes > Hypopomidae > Brachyhypopomus > Brachyhypopomus occidentalis. Next base: position 5,857,322 of record JAGXOD010000107.1, read on the forward strand.
TCTCTAATCTCTTTACCTCGACAAATCAAGGTTCAGGAACCACGCGTAGTTCCACAATTTTCGAAGGCAAAGTCAGAGTTAACTGAAGAGAAGGTGCCACTGATTATTCCACTGTGGCAAATGCCTCTTCTCTCTCACTGGTGGATCTCCACATCCCAAAAGGAGCATATAGAAGCATATCAAAAACTTGCCGATACCATTAGATGAGATTTACCTCACAAATCTTTGAGATCAGAGCATGCCTAATGGTGGGATTAAAATGACTGTTAAAAGGACGTCAGACTTCTCTTGCTAAAGCTGTAAACACAGGCCTACTCCAGCTATGTCGCGACTTGCCCTTTAACCTCAAGCAGATTTTGGAAATCTTGCTTTGGTTCTTCGTTTGTTTCAACAGGCTTGTTGATGCCTCACTGCTACGTGCGCTAATTCACGCAGCCGTTCGCTTCGTGGGCCGTCGAAAACAACATTTCTGCATGACTCGTCCTTTCTCATTCACCACCTGCTGTACTGGCTTAGGCAGAGGAATACCATCAGCACCTGTCAGAAGCACACCGAGTCTGACCTCCCAGTTCCCGGTCCAAGATCCAGGAAGTGGCTCCAACGTTAGCTGTGCGAGTTTAGCTCACATTCCACGTTCACTTCTTTAAGTAGCTCTTATCACATCCCTAGTTCCAGAGCATGAAAACCCACGAAAAGGTCTGTAGTTCCACCATGTTCTGGCTAATGTTAGTAAATCTATATCCTCTAAGTAATGGAACATCTGCTAATGTAAAGCAGGAGATTGAGTTTCAGTCAGTAGGTTTACTATTGTTCCAAAGCACCTGTTGTTGCCATGGTGACTTCCACCAGCCGAGAACTGGTTTAAGTTTGCCTACTCAGAGACACTGGCCAGCATTGGCTGGGGTCTTTATAAAAGGGACTTGCAGATAAGAGGCCAGAGTTACTTTGCAGTGATCTCAGCAATGCTAGACATCGTGTGAGCACCTCCTAGATTATATTAATATTTTTAAAGTGCACATGAAATACTTGATAGCTTTTAAAAACAATTACCAGCCAAATGCTTATTTTGAGTGTGCGGAAATTCTGCCTCACAGACACTCACACACACACACACAGTCTTTGTTTGATCTCCCTCATACTCATCATATCCTGCCGTCACTGGAGAAAAGGCTGTAATATCCTGTCCTGAAGTTACATTTACAGCAACAACCGGGTGACACCTCCCCTGCACTGGCCCTGTTTTCCCTGCTGCAGGTTTCATCTTGTGCCCTAACCCTTTATGTCAAGCACTCTAAGCAAAACCAACCTGCAGAATGGGTAAAATGGCACGCATTTGATATAAATGGTGTCTTTTTCCTATTCACTTTTGACTAGGTTTAATTGTGTTGAACATTTGTCACTCACACACGTAGTATATAACCAGGAATGTGGCTTTGGCTAACAGTGATAAACCCCCTAAGACCACAACCTTTTTTTTAGCAAACAGCGCCTCCAAGTGGTCCTTCATACTTTAACTACAAAATAAATACAATTATTTGGTCGTTTGTTAGAGAGAGAGAGAGATGCCCATGCAAACATGCTCATAAACATGGCTGTTTTACAGGCATCACAACGACAAATCTCTTATCTGGGATGCAAGACCACTGACCTAAGTGTGTGTGGATGGACTCTGTCCTTTTAAAGTGTCAGGTTTGTGGCTAGATGTCCATAATAGTGAGAGGAACTGAAATAGACTCTTTTGTGTCACAGAGAGTTTTTACAGGAAACAGATGCACCTAAAAGGATTTGAAAACAACCAAGGTAATGTTCTATAGTGGGATTCTTAAGAGAGACATCCAATCCAGGAGCTCACAGTTTTGCGCTTAGTGTGTGTGATTATATGTGTGTGTGTGTGTGTGTGTGTACCTTGGCCTGTGGTGCAGATGGGGCTGTGCTGGTTGTAGACTCATGCAGAACAGTAGGACCAGGTTCAGCGTTTACCAAGTCATCAAGTTTCAGGTCCAGTATGGACTCATAAATGTTCTCGGAGTCCGGGGAAGGCGTCACCTCCGGACTGGGCTCCTCCTCTGGCAGTAGGAGCGGCTCTGGCATTGGAGGCAGTCCGTGCTGCCTGGCCTCCTTGGGGTTCTTGACCTGGGGTGGCTCCACGGCTTTGGCCTGGCGAGGGACGGGGTCGGCCAGGCTGAAGCTGGGGGCGTGGGCCTTTGGCGCCGCCTCGTCGCCCGTGGCCCCGCGGGAGCCGAACAGCAGGCTGGGGGCCAGGCTCAGCCTCTTCTTCTGCTGCTGCTGCGTCGGCCCCTCCGGGGCCGGGTGGAGGGACACCAGGGGGTCGGCCAGGCCTCCGCGCAGGTACGAGGGTGGCTCATGGAGGTCCAGGGGCACGCCGAACGTGGACATGCGGTTCTCTGTCTTCCGACAGTTCCCTGGCGAGCGCAAGCGTATGGTCACCTCGTTGGGCTTGGCCTTCTCCGCCAGGTCAGGGGCGGGCGGCCTGCTCTCGGTTCCCAGCGACCCCGTGAAGTCCAGCGCAGAGGGCAGGCACGGGGGCAGCTCTTTCACATACTTGGCGGGCACGTAGAAGGGTTTGGAGTGCTCATCTTTGCGCACATGCCACCAGTGGCTATTGGTCTTGGCCAGAAGGGTGTAGCGCTCGTTGGGTTTGATAGACACCGTGAAGCCGTCGCGACCCGTGTACTCGTACCCAAACTCCACCAGCACCAGACCCTCACTGCACACCGTCGTCATCCTGCCCGCAGGTCACGCTGGGGTCACGCTGGGGTCACGTGCTCATGTGAGGCCCTCCTGGGGGATGACACACAAAATTACGGGAGCATCAGAGAAGGTCTTTTACGTTCCACCCGAAATCCTCTCATATGAGACATAGCACAGCACACCTGTGTAAATGCAGTATTAACAGTGACCTGCAGCTGGCCTCAGTGCTAGTCAGCCTAACTAACATACAGGGATTCAGGAGGGCTGCTGTCTCATGAACGTGACCATGAAACTCCCTCGCTGCATGGGACAAACTGGGGGGTCAAGCAAACAAGGACATAGCAGGAAATTACTCTTTCTGTTTTTCTTAAATTAATAATTGTATCAGCTCAATATTGATTTTTGAACTGGGCCAGATTCACTTATTACATATTAATAATATATATGTATGTATATAACTTATCACTTATGACATATTAAAGGTTAAATGCAACAGTACGTGGTTATGAACTAAGCATGATCAGAAGCCCACATTCATGCTCACACACTCCTCCCCAGTCTGTGTAAAAGTGTAAATGGCAGTAGCATTTAAACCACCTGGAACTGTTCCAGGATGCTTTGAACTGTGATACACAGGTAAACTACGCAGGAGTGCCATGGTTTGGGTAATTACACTACACGTGTAATGATTTATTTTTGACTATTTTTTGTTGACGTGTAATGATTAGCTTGGGGTCATCTCCTTGCAGACACTCATTCTACATGAAGGAACAGTTCATTAACATCTTCTTCTTCTTCTTCTTTCGGCAATTCCCGTTTAGGGGTCACCACAGCGGATCAAACTCCTCCATCTAGCCCTGAACAGTTCATTAACATGACTTATGATAAACAAAGGGACAGTTCACTAACAAGGCTAATGGTGAAGGAACAGCTCACTAATATGGATAATGATGAAGGAACAGTTCACTTACACGGCTAATGATAAATTCAGACTTGACAGCAGAAAAATCTTTTTTTGTTGTTCACAATGAGCCACATTCCCATTTTGGATTGTGTGGTAAAACTGTGGAGGATACTGATCTGGTTGCATTGTGAAATGCAGTTTCCCACACACCTTGAGAGCGCTTTTGAACAAACACCAGAACATGTCTGCTGATCCAGCCCACACCTTGAGTCCATAGCTAATATTTAACCTTAAAGAATGTGTCTCATGCGGCGGGGGGGGGGGGCAGCTACGGCAGGCTTCTGTGGACAGGAAGCTGCGGACAAACCGAGCGGGTTTGAGGTTGTTTTCCTAAATACAATTCGGGAAGCATGCTGATTGTGTTCCTCAGGAAAATCATTTCAGACCAAAATCCTGTCTGATCATATTTTCAGGAATTTTTGCTTATGATAAGATCTGAAGAAAAAAAAAAGAATTCCACACAAAGTACAGCCACACATCTGAGGTTACCACTAAACACTTGTGGTTTGGACAAACTTGGATGATTAGATGTTTTCAGTAAAATCGCCCGCTCCCCACCCCACCCCACACACCCAACCCCATACACACACACCCTCCATGTTGTTTATACAGCATCATCCTTGTCTATACTGCTTTAGCTACTTGAATGGATTCCACAGTTTAAGTCGTTATAGAAACAAGCATAATCATCACTGTTGATCGTCGCTGATGAGTATACCTGATGACAGACTGCTTGCTAATCAGATTTTAGAGCCTTTAGTATCATCCTTTAGTTTTTGTTGGTCTGCTCATGGTATTGAGGAAGCCTGATGTTGTTAAAGAGTAAGACACAACCATTTCCCTCGTGTTTCACTGAGATTTGATTTAGGTCTAAAACCAAAAACCTTAGAAAATCTCATGATATATCAAAACATACTAGTTAATCAGAATCATATATTATGTAACACTTTGTACAGAGCTGGGCCCGTTTCCCTGGGGGCGACGTCCTGGAGATCCACAGGCCTGTAGAATTACTTCCAGTCTTCATCAAACACTCCTAATTCAATTACTAAGACACTTTCAGTGCTCCTGGTTTAACTAAAGCACCATAGTACTAAATTCTCAAATGCTGAAGAGATTGACGCTCCACTTTTTAGGATTATTGCATCCAAGATCCTCCAGTAAACAAGAACAAAACATGAACTGACACTAAACACGCTATCAGGATATGGCATATACTGGCTTTGTCAACACTACCATTTTAAAGCATGAAAGCATATTTGATAACAGCTCAGAGTCAACATCTCAAGAACAAAAACCTGCATACCCAAATGCTAATAATAATTTCATGATATACTAGCCTGTTAGTATTTGCAACGGTCATGCTAGTTGCTAGCCATGAGGAACTCAGATTGTTCAGATTCTTTTACCTTGCTGAGATTCTGAGATGTTGAGAAACTCTTATTACGGACCAGCAAATGTGGTGTTGCCTCTTCCTTCCTTGCCGGTCAGCCGGGTCCAGAACATTTATGTGTAGCAGAATTCCTTCCCTTACAGGCCCTTAGCCTCAGCATTTCTCATGGCTATGCTCAGCCATGCTAGGAGCAAGAGTAAACACACTTGCACATGTAATCACAGCAAAACCTTTACAGATTCGTCTTTGCCCCATTGACCTTTTGGCCAAAGTCTATTTCTCATTACGCAAATTGACGTCTATGTTACTTGGTTTTTTGGTGACCTGCTAATCAGACATCTCCCTCCCATTTCAAGAGAGGCAGGATGTGTTTGTGCTACCCTCAGCAACGCCAGCGCATGGCAGAGGAAGAGCATGCCGTACTGAATCTCAACTTCTCTAAAACTGAGTAAGGATTTGGACCTGCATTGGCTGTTCCTGGATCAGCACAAAAAAGGGAAACTGAGATGCAAAAACGAAGCATTACCCAGAATCCACTTTGGGCAGACACAAGGGTAACAGGAAGCTCCTTCGTCCTCGGTCCACTGTCCGGGGTCTGTTACACAAAGGCTTGTCCTGCTACAGTCCCTCCAGCCGTTCCCTCTGTCTAGTGTCTTTCCAGGTTTCTTTAGAGTAGTTACCTGGCTCCTGGTCCTTTAGTGCAACCGCTCAGTTCTCTGGGGAGCTTTAATTCATAGCTTTCATCTCCAGTGTCAGAGCAAAAACCATGCAACAGATGTCAGTGGATTTCAAGCAGAGAGCAGTGGAATTGTTTCTGATTGGTTTAACACGCATGGCTGTATAACCCCCCCCAGAAAAAGCAGGTCATGTTAGATCCAGCTGGAGGAGACATTATCTGGGGGGATCTTACTGCCTTCTTAGAGGGGGTTCGCCAGGGACCCAAGCAAATTACCACTGACCTTCTGACTGTATTTGGTTAAAGAGAAAACTGGTAGAGAGAACATAAGGGAGACTGCTGACCAGGGCATGTGACAGTGCTTGCCATCTAACATGGGAGGGAAGGAGTCAAAAAGAGTCATGGACAGAATGAGATATACATTGGGCGTGTGTGTTTGGCTGCGTAAGAGGGAAACAGAGGGACGGAAAATAGCTCTGATTCAAAGTTCTTGTGATTGTTTGCACCACACACCACTGAAGGCCAACACAATTCCTCAGCATAAGCACATATGAATTGTTCCTGCATTCATTCTGGGACACCCACCGGTTCCAGTCAGTTTTGGGGTGACCTAGTCACGGGGTTGAGGAGAGGGCGGTGCCAGTAAAGTTCATGACTCTGTCGGGGTGTCAAAGGCAGAGTCACGTTACTAAGTGGTATTTAAGTCTGCCCGAACCATCATTGCACAGTCCTCGTCTCTTTCCCACAACCTGCCCCGACATGTCCCACTGTGCTGAGCAGCGGGAGAGGCTTGAAGCGCCACCCCTGAGGGAGGGAGCTGACTGCAAACAACAGCCGAGCCACTGCCTTTCAGCCTACTGCAGGGGGCGGACAGGAACCCGGCGGAATGCCGACCCTGCGATCTGCAACGGGATAATGGTATCGCTCGCGGAAGGCCAGGGACTCCGACACACTGACGAAGCGAGAAACAAGAGTCCTTTTCATCTCGGCACACCTAGCTGAGGGCCCGTGTTTGTGTTTGTGCGTCCCACATAGATTTGAATGGAGTCAGTCAGAACCTGTTTAACAACTCCGGGAGCTGGCGGGTGACTCCGGCTGTCGGAGATATGCAGAGGGGCTGGAATGACAACTACGCTGTCCTGTGCTGCTTCCCGTCACGTTGGAGCACGTCTGGGGCCAAACGAAATAATAATGATAAAGAAAAAAATACCTCCTTGGTATATACGCCTGTTGCGGGTGGAGGCGGAGGGGAGGCTACACGCAAGTGAGGCCACACAATGCGAGAACAATTGGAGGAGGCCGATTCCATTCAGCCGGTGTTTAAACACGGAAACGTCTCGTTTTCCTCTCCGTGACCTCGCAGTCTCCCCTCCGCTGCGTCTGCAGGATGTGCACACGCTGAAGAGAAGAAAAGGCCACTGTGCGCTTTAGCTCAGCTCAGTAAATCACACGTCACCTCCCTATGCTCCTCACCTGTAACACGGGCACACCTTTCAGCTTTTAGAACCAGCTTCAGGTGAAGACCGAAAAAAAAACATTGGGTGTTGCTTCGCATCAGTAGGATGCAACTATATGCATCACATCTGCAGGGTAACAGGGGTTCCGTCTTTAACCTGAACTCCCTTTGGTGCTGAATGAAACCCTGTTGGTGTGCGTGGGTCCCCTTTGAAAACTGCTGTGCATCACCCGTCACGCTCGTTGCAGAGCAGATCAACCGAGGCAGCAGCAGCGTGCTGCAGATCTTATCGAGCCCTCAACAGCTGCAAACGGCGGACAGGAAGCGCAGGGCTGGGAGGGGGCGTGAGCCCAATGGTTCTGCTGCAGGGGCGGGACATCCACGGGCACGGGCTACGCCCTGATCCACACTATAGCAGGGATGTGATTCCCGCGCAGGGCTTCAGGAAAGTGGCGTCTGCGGGAATCTGCCGGCACCAGTTGAGCCAGCGTGCTGCCCCAGCACAGCACCAACACACACACACACACACACACACACACACACCCACCCACACACACACCCACACACACATGCACGCACTGGAGTGGCTGTACGACAGACGCTCAAAAATCAAGGCAGTTTTAGCAGTGCAAGAGTAAAAAATCCTCGGAACAGGAGCAGCAGAGCTGTCCTGGTTATTTGAAAGAGAACCTTCTGGTTACGGGCAGTTAACGCTAATTGCCAAACAAAAAACACCACCAAAAAACACAAGATTTAATGCACAGGAGTCTGCAAACCTCCACATCTGCTGTTCCTGATCCCAAGGGGGAATGTAACAGTGTTTGGGCAAACTGAATCATAACACCACTGATCCTTCACCATCACATCCCTGCTATAGTGAAGTTCATGCACACTCGAGTAGAATTACACAGACTACAAGAACACTGCCCCCACCCCAAACCCCACACTAGACAATGTTTAAGAGTTTGGGCACTACTTGTAAGTCAGAATGAAAAGGTGAGCCCCCCCCCCCCGAGCACTGTTGGGCTGTGGTTCATGGATTACAAGTGCCCACAATTCCCTTCAACCTTAGAAAAAAAGAACTGGTCATGTGATAAAGGCTCTTGTGTTTGTCTGTGCGACTACCCAAAACGACAGGAATGAGGAAAGTTCCTTTTTTTTTTTTCTCTCTACATCATATTTCAGACACTTTAACTTTTCAACTTTTCATGCAGACCAAATCCAGAAAAAGTCAAACGTGCGCTCAGTCACACAGCTGTGATACTGGGCAAACATTGACGAACACTTCAGTATGTGAACAGGAGTAGGAAACCCACGTCAACGGTTAAAAGTTTACCTGGAGGAACAGGACGGTAGCACCATCCTAACCGTAGGTCTCTCTCTCTCTCTTTTCACCAGTTCCCAGGGACGCGCCGGTCTCTCCGTGGTTCTCTTGAATTCCTCTCTCGTCTCTTTCACGGTTCTTTGTGTCCGTATTCTCTGCTTCACAGCTCTCTGTCCACCTTGAGCTCAAAATCCCGGCGCTCGTAAGCTTTGGCACAAGGGCCAGTGCGACAGAGTGCGCGCAAGTGAGTGTATGCGGGCGTGTGTGTGTGTGTGTGTGTGTGTGTGTGCCGGTTTCAGCTTGCCTGCCTCCCTCTGTCTGCACTCATTTCCTGTTTCAGAACACACCACACACCACAGCTTCAGAAGAGAGACAACCAGCAACAGGAAGAGAGACTGAGAGAGTGAAAGAGAGAGAGAGAGAGAGAGACTGAAACAGTGAAAGAGAGATGTAGAGACTAAGGAAGAGTCAGAGAGAGAGACTGAGGTAAGGTTATGATGAGGTTTCATAATCTCAAAATCAGATCTTTATCATTTTGTGCTGTCTATATGTAGGGTGCATAACCCTGCCGACAGGTTTTTATTTTGCAGTTAGAAATATTTTTAAAATATAATTTTTTTAATATATTTTAAAGCTTTTACTTCTAATGAACTGTAAAACTGGTGCTTTTAGTAACAGCCATGTTTGCCATCACAACATCAGTCATAACTTAGGACAGGAAAACAGAGAAAACACAATGGTCACCTGTTTTAAAAGACAACTCTGACATGAGTCATACTAGCCACGAATAACTTTAGGCTTCGGGATGCCACACTTCAAAATAAATTATTAATAAATTAATAATGCAAAAAAGACGGCACTGTTAAAGCATCTGCTGCCACCATGTTTGGTTTGATCTTCTCCTTAAAGGAACAGTGAGGATTTGTTTGCTATGCTTGAGTTTCCATTGTCCTGTCATCTCTCATTGGAGTACATTAAAATAATTGCATATGCAAATATGCTTGCGTGGATGTGCTGGACATATCTTTCTTCAGACGTCCAGCTTCAAGCTGAGTGTGCTCACAAATAGATGCAGATATGCCAGCAACTGCAATGTTTATGAAGCCTTTGAAATGGACTGGAAATCTGCATAAACGTAATGGCTTATCAACATTTCAGTTTTAATGATGAATATTAAACAAGCAGCACACAAGATAATGCCATAATAAACTGAATAAATAAACATTCAAGGTAAATCATGTGAAAAAAATGCACACTCATGTTTTTTGCTTCTGTTATACTGCTGCTTCTGATTTGCGGACAAACGAAACACTTCGTGCAGGTGCTGACCAATCATGCACTGCAGTTGGACACCATTGGGACATGTTCATTCATGCGGAGTGGTTTAGGAAGACGTTCTTGTGGCAGTCTTATGATGACCACTGGGACAAGGCAGCAGGGTTGTCTGTAGAGAAGTGAAGCTACAGAGACCTGCGTCACATGCTGGAGTATCCTCTGGCTGGATACAGTGCCCTCCGTCTGTCAGAGGAGCACAAGGCAGGTGCAAAGTGGGTGCAGAGCACCAAATATTCAAGGATCGTTCCATCAGATCTACTTTAGCCTCAGCCATCACTTCACTAGCGTTCATCAAGCCATACTGCACAATATTGTGACAGATCCCTGTTGTGTGGATCAGGGTGTTAAGATGTGTGTGTGTGTGTGTGTGTGTGTGTGTGTGTGTGTGTGTGCATATTTGTGTCTGTGGTGGGAGGTTGTGTGTTTATGTCTTCATTCTGTCTTTAATTACTAACATATTGCAACGTAATTAGATAGCAACCGTCTTTGCAACCTCTGGTGCTGTGAGGACTGACACCGCTATCGCTGTCAGCCACTGAACTAAAACCTCACTGCCAAGAGTCCCGTGTGGTGTCTAATAATAGCCTGTAGTGGTTGAAACACACCCATTTGGGCTCCAGTGGCTTTTCCACTCCCTGCAGTTGCACAAGCTCTGCACTGAGTCCACTGCAGCTGAGGGAAACTGGAATCAGACCATGGTGAGATGCCCTCCTACAAGGCCTGGATCCAGAGGAGGATTGTCTTTACCACGAAACCCAAAGAACGCGTGAGGGCCAGCAGGACACTCCCCAGCTCGGCTGCCAGATTCAGGAATGTGTCAACTGGGTGGAGTCCTTGAGTTGCTCCGAGTGAACTCTGCACTCTCTGTGGTCTAATCGTCTTCCTGGCATTCAGTATGAGTGCGACGCGGATCGCAGAAGCAAAAACATGGGACTCTCCGATGGACATCGCAGGTGGAAGTACGTTACTCAGCGTTGGCACCATGCCAGATCAAACTGCTTGTTCACGGTACAGCTCCATCCTTACAGATGGAGGCACCAAAGCAGGATGGGAATTCCTGAAAGAAGTAGTTGTCTTTTAAAATGATTCCCATTGACAACACATTCTCAGTGCAAAATGATGTAATAAGTCTCCCAGGGAGATATGTGAGACAGGTTGCATGTATACAGATGCCTACACTTTCAATCGTGGTTAAACTAATAATCAATTAACTAATGAGTATTAGTAAAACTAATGACCAATTAACTCCTCTGCCTGTTATAAAGGTACAGTGACAGAGTTGACACGTTAGCAAGGCACTTCCATCATCTGATTGGTTCTCGTCCTCTCCGTTGTTCCAGCAGTAGGATGATTTTGATTTGCTAGTATTCACTGGCATATCTGACACCTACTTCCTGATTTTCAGGGGCTTTTTGATCCCTACAGACCCTACAACAACATGCAGCGCAGTGTAAAAGTAACATTAAAAAATAACAAAGAGTTTTTGTTGTTGTTTTGTCTGTGTACCCAAAAACAAAACAGTGAAAGTGATGTCACTAAGTTTCTATTTATGGCCCACGCTGCAGCCAACTGGAAATAAAGACTTTAGAGCTTAGATCACCACAGGATTGGTGATAGACATGGGTCATACCACTCAGCCCTATCTTGGACAAAGGCAGACACTGGCTTAGAAAGACTCACAGTAAGACTAGGAAGTGATCAACACCTGAATATAACTCTCTTTCTCTCTCTCTCTCTCTCTCTCTCTCTCTCTCTCCATCCATCCCCTGCTGGAAGGAAACCACCTCCATCCTGTCTAGGGAGGGCAGCTGCACGACTCTTCCCCTGCCACGACTATGTCATTTCCTGCCACAACTATGTCATTTCCTGCACAGGGCTCACACATGCTCACCATGAGCTTGCTCAGTGCGTGCCTCCGCCGTTTTTAAAATGGACATAAAGCAGAAATCACGTTGTCCCGGTTTTTACATTGCTAACGGAAATAATGTGTTTATTAAATATCACAATTGACATAATTGGTTACTGCTTTGTACCCTAAACATTTCCATTTGTGTTTGTATGAAACTTGAAATTTTCCTCATAGTTTAAGGAAAAGCTCTTGTCTTTAGACCTTGTACTATCACCAAGCCAACGTGCTAACAGCAGAATCACCTGTTCAGTGTAATGGCCAAGTGTAAATGCCAAAATGGGAGATATTTTATTTTACATGCTATTACTGAGACATATAAACCTATAAGTCCAACAATACAGAGCTGCACCAGAACAGCAATGAGAACAAATGAACAAACGTGCACGTGTTTGTATTTGTGGACCGTTCACGTATGTTTCCTTTGTAGTTTGTATTGCATGGACCTTTCACTCTATATTGTCGTCGTCTTTAAAGGGTTGATATTACTTTGCCATCTCATACCTGGTTCACAGCTAGAACAGAGCAGCGATAAATGAAGTGTATCTGCTTCTCTGATCGCGCGTCTTTATGTCCATTTTCATCGCGAGCGTATTACTGCACCGAAAGTTTTCATTTTTTTCCACAGCGTCATTCACTGAGGTGGAACTTTGTAAAAGCTAGAAAAAATTTCAAATATTTATTATATAACAGACGTAGTTATTGCACACGGACATGCAGTTAAATGGTATTAGCTACAGTTAGTTTTTTAGTTTGTCTCAAGCTTCCAGTCGTTTTAATACAATTAGTACTAAAACCCAAACAGATATGAAATGCAACATTTAGCCTGAATGTTTTCAGCGCACTATGACATCAAGAATACGCTGGCAACACACGGTTGTCATCTTTTCAACTAAGAAGTACTGCTGCCCTCTGTCGGTGCTGTTGTGTGTAACTTTAAACAGGTCCGTATTTTAGCCTATTCCTAGCCCCTGTGACCATACTAATTATTAGGTTAATGTTGCGTAATTCTGGGCGCAAAATGCACATATACAAAATATGTCCTATCTGAGCCGATAAACTCGTTTAGTTTGCTTTTGAGTAGGGTTTACTTTTAACGCATATCTCTTTGTAGGGGCAACCCCCGGCCGCCACACACACACACACACACACACACACACGTTGTGTGCAGTGGCGTCTCTACATTAGGGGCCGGTCTAACCTGGCCCCACCAGATGTCGCTGTGGAGCAGTACAAAACTATTAATAATGCATCGTAACAAGGTAATATACATAGCCTGCATTTTCGTCAAAAGCTGCTAATAGCAGCTAACCATAGCATGTTAGCAACTTCTAGCAAGGATTCTCATGTAAGCAAGTATTGCCAAGAAAATATTATGAATCAAGTCGACGATTTAGTAAATGCTAAATTTAGTACCTTGTCATTACATAAAAAAATTATGGGACCAGCCAAAGGATTTCTCCAGTTTTCAGCCAGCAGGAACACCAAAGGACTACAGGAGCGTTCACTGATTTGAAACGACTAGCCAAACACGAATGTGTTTCACATGCTGAAAATGCTGTTCGACTGTGGTCACGCGGAGGGGCTGATATCCCAGCTCAAACTGATGGCGCGCGCAGACGTGCTACTGAGCTCCACAACCAGCAAACAGAAAACATCGGACAACTCCGTTCTTGGTAGAATAAGGTGAATTGTTTGAATTCATTGAGCAAGCAGGTTTGTGTGTAGTTTCACCAACGACTCGGATACTGCCCAGAGTCTATTGTGCCCCACCGGCTTTCTGCGGAAAGATGCCACGGCTCATTTAGTTCAGTTGTATGAGGAGTGTCTCCCCCAAAGATAAAAAAAAAAAAAATTCCAGCCATAACCAAACACACCTCCAGTTAGTCGAAGCCGACTGGAATGTGTTCGAACGGAGCTCTAAATTGTTGCTGACCGATTTATCTGAAATGCGAAATGGTAAAGCCACTTTTTCCGTGCCAAAACCTTTGCGTCATTATGCATAATAAAGGCCCGGAATACACTAATCAAAAATCAAAACCTAATCCTTGCATGTCACGTCATCAGGCTGAAGTGCCGAAACACCGCGGCGTCGCGTAATTACTTTCACTTGCGCTACAGTCCGAAACTGCACGGGTGTAAACAAATGGATTTCACAGCGCAGGGAAAAGCCCTAATATTATTATGATTAAGATGGTCATAGCAACCGCAATGATAAAAAAGAAATACATGGAAATAAATACCCTAAAGTGGTCACCATGTCTACAAGAAAACATTTAAATTCGATATTATTCTAAATCGTATGCAATTTCTACAGATTACACTGAAAGCACCATGGATATAATCAGGAATTTAGCATCGTTCCACACAAAACAACAGAATTTCGAATTACACCTTGAAGGGCTTCCCACTGGTCCCGAGAATGCAAATCGCGCGTATTGTTTAGCATATATAGACTGCCTTTGTTCGTGCGCCCATTGCAGGCTGGAACTGGCTTGAAATTACATGCTCGGTATTAACACAAGACCAGAACAGTCAAGATGATCACTGTTCGACCATATATGTGGATTATTCTTTGCCCGACTATATTTGCAACGTGCGGAAACGAACGGGAGCAAAAAAGAATAACTGAAATAATCGAGAAGCTCGAATACTTGGTAAGGGTGAATGCATTTCTGTTCATAGGCTAATAACGGGATACTATTCTAATTCTGCGCGATTCGTGGTCATGTTTGTCATGTTTAGCCTATATTTCGTATAAAGTACAGGTTTTAAAATATCAATATTTTGTTTTAAGTATCATATCTCTTTACACCTGCCCTGGAGGAAAATCATCTAAATACAATGCAGTGTTTACGTGGTTAATGCAAGATTATTTCTGCACTGATATATGTGATAAGATTGATTTCTGTAGGCGTCTATGTTTATTTTACAAGGTTTCTTTTTTGTTCCAATTTGCTTCCAATCTTTTTTGTTTAATTTTTTAATATCATATATTATTTTCTCTAGGGGGAATTACGACCGGATCGATGCATGAGAGATGCAGAAAATATGAAAATACCTGGAAAAAAGGACCTGGAGTTCCCCAAAGAGGTAGAGGCAGTAATGGGCAGAACTACTGATGGTGCCTAAGAAAATTATGATGACCTTTATGAAGCTACACATTTGTATCATTCACACTAATGTTTGGCTGTTTATGTTTTATGAATGTATGTGTCTCATATTTATTTGTGTTTTTGCTTGTGTGTACAGAAGAAGACTGCAGATTTGGTGCTGGAACTGTCATTTCAATCTGCCCTTGAACTCTTTGAGAAGGACACAACCTCCACTGCCTGGAACACAAGAGAACTCCGGCAGTTAAAACATCTCCTTGGTCAGCAGAGCGGCTGCTACAAGCAAAACGTGTGTTGGCTAACTGAGCTTATACTGTGTAAAATTGCACCATGGTTTACATGTAATTGATAGGACATAACTGACACGATACGATATCTTGATATTTTTTCTGTCCATCGGATTCAGGCGACGGTCATCAGCGTCGGTCCAGACGTGACGAGATGGAGCAGCGTTTGGTCTCGTTTAGGTGATGCTCTGTCTGAAAAGGTAAAGAAAACTCACTTGGTATCATGTGCGACTCTTTCCTTATTTTCACCATAGCGTCTGTTGCCTTAAATTCATTCCTGATGTTGGGCTGAAGGTCTTTTCTCTCTCCTCCCCAGAGTTTCAGCTCGTGCGCGTGGGAGAGCGTGCGTCCAGTAGTTCTACGAATCATGCGCAGCTTCTCCAAACACAGCAAATTCAAGTAAAAGAATCCCAAGATGATAGGACAACATGCATTAATAAACCTCCTCCAACACACACACACTAATATCTGCATACAGAAGATAATTCTGTGTGTCAGCATCTTATACAATGTGCCTTTCATTTTTTTCTTTTTTAAATAATTTTACACTGTAAAAATTTTATAGAAAATATCTATTTTTTAAATATCTATTTTTTTTTCTTTATTCTAATTGTATACAAACCTAAATGAACATCTGATATTTTAAGTATTGTGCTAATAATTACAAATTGCATGTCTTTCTATAAATGAATACACTATTTATATTCATATTTCATATTAAATTATATACAAATTTATGTAAAATTACAGCAGTTATTTGTATTTGATTATATAAAGCTTTATGACCCTAAAATATTTCTTCTTTGTAATTTGAATGAAAATCTTATAAATTTTATATTTATGTGTACTTTTACATTCAAATGCTGTATTTCTGGATACTTGTTTATTTAAGTCAAATATAATATATAGTCTTTTTTGTTATATATATATATAGTATATATATATATATATATATATATATATATTTATATATATATATATATATATATACCAATCAGTGATGTCACAGTGAGAAAAATCACATGCATTTAAATGAATATAATAAAAGGAAAATGAGTAAAGATAAAGTCTGGAAAACAATGTATTGCAATTATCTAAGCAGGAAGTAGTAGAAGTGAAATACATGTTCAATCACATGATACTGCATAACCTGAAATTCCATAACTGTTGTGTAATTGACCTTGCTGGATAGACAGGAAGGCCAACCAGGGTTCTTGGTCTTGGTTCTTGGTCCAATCAAATGCTAATATTTTAATATGCATTAAATGCATTAATCGGTCAGTATGTAATACTGGAGGAGCACGGAGCAGGAACAGCACAGAGCAGCACAGCACAAATCAGCACAGAGCAGCACAGCACAAATCAGCACAGAGCAGCACAGCACAGAGCAGCACAGCACAGCACAGAGCAGCACAGCACAAATCAGCACAGAGCAGCACAGCACAAATCAGCACAGAGCAGCACAGCACAAATCAGCACATAGCAGCACAGCACAAATCAGCACAGAGCAGCACAGCATAGAGCAGCACAGCACAAATCAGCACAGAGCAGCACAGCACAAATCAGCACAGAGCAGCACAGCATAGAGCAGCACAGCACAGAGCAGCACAGAGCAGCACAGAGCAGCACAGCACAGAGCAGCACAGCCCAAAGCAGGAGGAGCAGAGCACAGAGCAGCACTGGATCTTAGGGTCCCCCACCTGTCTAGTCCCACTACACTGGATCTTAGGGTCCCCCACCTGTCTAGTCCCACTACACTGGATCTTAGGGTCCCCCACCTGTCTAGTCCCACTACACTGGATCTTAAGGTCCCCCATATTCAGTTATTTCAATTTAATATAATTTTTTTTTATATTTACATAATATTATTACATTTCAATTATTTCAATTTTGACACATGCCACAAGACACAGGCCCATTTAATAGGGGTACTAGCCTACTAAAGTTTTTTAAGCATATAAAACTTGAGGACTTCCTTCCTAATCCTTAAAATGTACGTTATCTAGGTGTTATATTCATATTTGATGATACATTAATAAATCAATTTTCACAACTGAGGTATTGACTAAGGTCTCATTTACTTAGATCATCCACCATAAGCCTACATCGCAACTGAGGACTGCAACAGTAGAGGTTTCCAGGTCATTATTTTATATTAGATAATAACTAAAGCAGTATTCAGTTACTTATGTTGAAATAGCTTAACTATAGAAACAGGTCGTGCTGTTTACAACATGTCCGATGTTGTTTGCCCTTTGTCCGTTGAATGTTGGTGCAAAATTGCAGGAATTCTTTTGTGGCTTAGTAACTTCAGTATATGCTCAGAGTTCAGATTCGGATTTCATTTAAATTTCGTAT
The DNA here is from genome assembly GCA_020368025.1 of Brachyhypopomus occidentalis. NCBI lineage: Eukaryota > Metazoa > Chordata > Actinopteri > Gymnotiformes > Hypopomidae > Brachyhypopomus > Brachyhypopomus occidentalis. The sequence continues at coordinate 5,874,846 of JAGXOD010000107.1, forward strand.
TATTGTTGTGTTTTAATTAGTGCTGACAATGATGATGATGATGGTGATGATGATGATGTCGTTATCAGATCTATGCTACATCATGAGCCTATCAGGATGTGTCCCTGAGATTCCCTTCCTGGGAGATCCCTTTCGGGCTTTGATGTCAGTGTGGCTAAAGAGTGTGACAGCTACGTAACATTACTGCAGAAGCTTAGTATTGAAAGCATCGACTGCGTTTTCGTGTTCAGTTCTCGGTGAGAGGCCGAGCGGTAATTACCTCAGGTTGCGCTGAGAAAGAACCGCCTCCGCAAACCAATTCACCACGAGATGATTTCCGCAGAATCTGCTTAAATATATAACTGTAATCATTTTTTTCGACAATGAAAAACGCGTACATCTTAAAACAAAGGAATACTAAAACAAAGAAACAGATAGATAGATAGATAGATAGATAGATAGATAGATAGATAGATAGATAGATAGATAGATAGATAGATAGATAGATAGATAGCCTACCAAATGTACTGGATTACAATATATTCATATGTACAGTACAGTATATTCGTACTGTATGTATGTACAGTATATTCGTATGTTGAAACATCTTGAATGGTTAAACGGGCTTACATATAATTAATAATAACCATAAAGTAAAGCCCATAAATATGATCTTACATTGTCTGGGATCAAACCCATTTTGAACATCTTCAGTGTGAAGACAATCACACCAAGGGACCAGTGACAACCCACTTTCTGTGTATTCCAATTCCTAGGTAAAGGTGTTTAACCTGTCAGGACCGAGTACGTTTGAGATGTGAAAGGTAAAGGGAAAATCCAACTTTCAATTTTCAGTCGGTAACCTGTTATAAATACGAGGGGCTCAACTTAAACGGCTATTCGACCGCTCTGCAAACCGAACTCTCTAAGCTTAGCAGTCTTCTTGACTTTGTGTTTTATTTGCTCTGGTCTTTGTGCTTACTGTGCACGGAAATGGCACCGTTATATATGTGGGTTTTTATCCTGCATGCGATTAGCTGCTGGAAGTGCGCGAGCGGCTGCACGTGGATGAAGACACACAAGAAAGCATCCCTTAGTAATTTCCACATTGTAAGCAATAGCTCAATCTCGCATCTTGAGCTGGCGGTAAGTAATTGAATACTGCAGATCTGTAGAAAAAAAACAGAAGAAATTAAAACGAAATGTTCAAATTAAAGAAATGTTAAAATTAAAAACATTTAAGTAGATTTACACGATTTAATTTCAGTGCAAAAATGCTGTGCGTGACGACACCAAATTGAATTTGGAGTTTCCGAACAAGCAGTATAGCCACATTACTCAACTACAGGTACAGAGAAAATATCAAGGATGTTTACCTCTTTTATAGACATTATATGTTAACATAATTTAAAAACAATAACAATAATAATGTTGCTTCCTTTAAGGACAATCATGAATTATTCATTCTTTTCTAGTCAAAGGATCACATACTGTTTATTCTACGCACTCTGAAAAATGTGATGAGGGTATATGATGGGGAATATGAGAAGTCCGACTGCGACCAACGTAAACTGCAGATATTCCTGCTTGACATTCATCGTCAGATTTCAGAGCTGGAGCAATGTGTATGTCGGCGGTGACGTCAAAGACATCAACATTACTTTTGCATTTGAAACGTTTGAAATTATTGTAGTAATTTCCTTTTATCGTTTTATTTTAATAACAAAGGCACCAAAGATCGTCGTCACTGACTTTAGCAGGAGGATATCTAAAAAGATGGATATGCACTTCAAAAGTCTGGTTTCTCACCTTAAAAATACGGTAAGCATATATTTACAGCAATAATCACTGATGTGTATTGTGTACGTGTGCTTGTTTTATACTGCATCCCCGTAAACCGATCTTCTATAAATACTTCAACTCACTGAGCATACACAGCAAAACACAGATGCAATCCCACAACCCGAGATCTCATCCTGCAGGATTACAGTACAAAAGGCTGGAATGACATCGCAGGCGTGGTGCTGAGACACCTCAGAAGACTCGACTTACTGGCCATAAAAACTAAAAACGTCCAGGCTTTAACATAAGTTTGTGGTGAAGACTGGATTCGTCTCGGAAGAAAATAATCGAATGATTTCACGCTAAAGATAATTAAGCTTTGTGTCTGGGAAATTAAAAGTATTTATTTTTGTTTCGCCTAATTTTAGTATTTATATTTTGTGATGTGTATTTTGTGATGTCACCTTTGACATATTAAATAAATTAATTTATATATTTATTTTGTTGCTGTATTGATATATTCAGCACGATCGGGTAGCCTATCCATGGCCTATATAACTGATTACATTTCACACTCACGTCGACTGGATCCTACACGTAAATTTGCGCGGTGTCAAGTCGTAGGCAGTGGAGTCGTTCAAAATTAAAGGGAAATATTCCGTGCAAATATAGGGGACACAGGGACACAGGGCGAAAAACATAAACGAGCACGTTTGAATATTTCGCGTGTGTAAATATGCAACTCGCGAGGGTAAATGTGAAACTCGCGAGCACAGAAAGATGAATGTCGTGACATGTGAGCCCTCGTGCGTTTTTGGCATTTTGGCGGCTCACGGTTCTCGCGAGTGTTGACAAGGGCTGGTTTGGCACTTTGAGGGCTGGCTCATGGGCGTTTTTGGCACTTTGGGGGTGGGTGCATTGATGTGTCAATGCAAATGTAAATACAGTATTTTTTCTCAAGACAGACATATAGTTAACACTTGTTTGGTCTATGCAGACCCAAGAGAAGCTTGACAGACACTTAGGATAGCTAGCTAATTAGTGTGTAGCTCGTGTGTGCCGACATTGCATAGCAGCGAAACGGGCATATCAATGACCTCACAGTCGAAAGCATAATATTTCCAAAATACCAACGTGGGGCCTAAAAAATGTTTGCAATGGTTTTAAAACTCACGTTCCTTATGAAGAATGATTAGGACAAACAAAGGAGTGTTCAGGGGAATTCTAACAATTAATAATAATGTAATAATAATTTTAATTTTATAATAATACGTTGACAGAAATTTAATTTTGTTCTGTACCTATTATGTACTAAAATATTTTAAGTTCGGGTTAGTCATTAGCGGGGAAGAGAGTCTGTCACAGCTGAAGGAAATAGTGAGACTCTACACTTTAGTCTTTAGTCTTTAGACTTCAGTGGCTGCCACGCAAATCACCAGGATACCGCAAACAATGGTCTTTGCTGCTGAATAGAATAGATACATGTGAAATGTCATGCCAGGTCGTAAGGAGATATATATATATATATATATATATATATATATATATATATATATATATATATATATATATATATATATATATATATCCATCCTGTATTACGTATTGGGTTTATATTTAGGAATATTTACACTGTGTCTGGTAAACCTGGCATTAAAGCTGTAATGTGGTCTTATAAGATAGTTCCTTATACTATAGGTCCTGTTGGAATAGATTCAAATATGTGAAATTTAAATCTTATGTTACACAATTGGTACTTATACAGATTTTAATAAGAGATAGCGCCTGTATTGCGTATGCTATTGCATTTACGAATCGGGCACACAATGTCTTTATTGCAGTGCCTAAATCTGACCAGAAAGTTGCAGTAATACCTGATGCGTGCACCTCATAACATAAAACGTAAAGGGGAATCTAGCTTAATATATATATCCTGTATTACGTATTGGGTTTATATTTAGGAATATTTATATTTAGGAATAACCTGCAATATTAAGAGCAGAAACTGGGTTCTGACATGACGTGGAGGATCCAGCAGATGCGGCATCAAGTTCAGTTGATTGTTTTTTATCAGAAAACGATGCATTATACGTTTGCATCAGCCGTCATAGCTAACGGCTAAGATAAACAACAAAATATTAAACGTAAGAAATATCAAATAATAAATGACCCAATTGTGAATATGATTTTAAACGTGTAAAAGTTAAAATTACACTAAAAGATAGCTAGCTACTTCTGTTTGCATAAACGTTTAGACGCTGTCTACTCTTCTGAGCTGCCCATCCCAGTCTGCATTTTGTTATTTTGTTAAGAGCCATTCAGAAATAAGTAGGCTAAAGAAATAGCTCTACACCGAACAGCGAAAACACATTTTTTGTGATTGTTTCAGAGAGACTGGAACAAGTTTAAAAAATCGCCTTCGCTTGCTTTGCGGTTGTGGGGGGGCAGATAGTAATTCATTGTAATAGTTAATTGCAATTAACATACGACATAAAATGTAAATACACGTATCTCCCATCTTTTGGTTCGCGGAGAGTAGCAAATGGAGAAAAGAAAACGGCATCCGCTTACGTAGAATCTGAAAAGCGCCCGTGCCTGTGAACAGAAACTGCGAAATAGCGCCCTCTGCTGTAACAAAACACGACGGTCACAGAATTCGCCCTGCCGCCGAACATTATAGACAGTTGCTGACGCAATGTCAGTTACGTCTGGGAACTCCCAGCCAGCGGAGTCTCTTCGCTTCGCTTTCTGTTTTTTGACGCATAGGTTGGGGAACACGGTCTGCACAGTCCCCGCGCGCGGCTCCTATTTACCTACATAAAATAGGTAAGCTTGAATAAAAATGTAATACAGCTATTTATATATCTTTATATTAGCCCGTCTTTGTTCGTTCTGTCATATTCGTTCTAAGTCGTAATGTCTATGCTACACTAAGTCGTAATGTTTAAGCGTACACGTTCACTGACAAGAAAGAAAATGTAGGTGATTTAACTTATTTTATAATAAGGTTGTCCTGTTTTTGGATATATTTGTCCTTTTTATACTCTCAAAAAGGACAGGGAGACATCGGTAGTCTTTATGCCTACAATACCTACAGAGCGGAAAACGAAAGCGATTAAGCGAAGTGGGAATTTCAAACATCAGTTTTCCTTTTCTAGTCTCGTGAATAAATCTAGGATACGGCAACATGTCTCCACAAAGAATATTCTGCAAACAACGGCGAAAGCTTGAACGCCAATATGAACGCCAATATGAACGCCAAACCCGTGTGGATTTGCCTTTTTCTTGTATTTCACAGCGTGCAGCGCCAGTGCACTGCATGCAGATGGATCAAGAGCGGAGAATACGGAAGGAAAAGTGAAGAGAGTCTGTCACAGCTGAAGGAAATGGTGAGACTATTACATTTAGTCTTTAGACTTCAGTGGCTGCCACGCCAGTCACCAGGATACCGCAAACAATGGTCTTTGCTGCTGAATAGAATAGATACGTGTGAAATGTCATGCCAGGTCGTAAGGACATATATATATATATATATATATATATATATATATATATATATATATATATATATATATCCATCCTGTATTACGTATTGGGTTTATATTTAGGAATATTTACACTGTGTCTGGTAAACCTGGCATTAAAGCTGTAATGTGGTCTTATAAGATAGTTCCTTATACTATAGGTCCTGTTGGAATAGATTCAAATATGTGAAATTTAAATCTTATGTTACACAATTGGTACTTATACAGATTTTAATAAGAGATAGCGCCTGTATTGCGTATGCTATTGCATTTACGAATCGGGCACACAATGTCTTTATTGCAGTGCCTAAATCTGACCAGAAAGTTGCAGTAATACCTGATGCGTGCACCTCATAACATAAAACGTAAAGGGGAATCTAGCTTAAAAACGTCTTAAAGTTGGATGAGTGGAGAACTGCTACATGTATGTTGAATATTCCCATGTTTACATGTTTCTAATATCTCTTTTTAGGGGGGAGTGTTTTCTCGAGTTTATAAACCGTTTCCGTCTACATTATATGGGACAATTACGATGGCCCAGGTAATCAGCAATTTTAAAAACTTAAGCACAACCTGAATGGTTTTCCACAATTACAGTAATTCTTAAATTGAAACGCTTTTGAAGAAGCTCTTATATAATTTCATGTTCTCACGTTCTAAGCACAATTTATTCTCCTACAGGCTGAAGACCAGGTGATGTTTCTGGCTGAAGTCACAGAGCAGATCGCCGAACTCTTCAATGCCGATTTAGACGCCGTAAAATGGGACAACCGGGCAGTGGATAATTTCCTAAACATCCTCAATACCCGCCAGCTGAAAGAGCTTAAAAGCTGTGTAAGTTTTGAACAGAAAAATTACACTGTCAAATGTAAACCAGAGTCTTTGCCACTCCACATATATGTAACTCATCACTGTAAATACTGCGAGCTCTTTATCAGTGTATCATGTGTCGTAGTCAGACCCGAAGTACCGTTAATGGACCATATATACAAGATCGAAATGTGCTGTAACTCCTGTATAAATTAGGCTGGTATTAGATCTGGTGTATAGACATAACGTTATAGTGCACAAAGTCGCGTGCTTTTCACCAACATTAAAGTTCTCTCTCACAACAGGCTGCAAACTACCCACATACAAAAGAACAACGATTCATCACGACGACACTTAAAAAACACTTCAGAAAGTTAAAGAAGATTCTGAAAAAATCAGTAAGTGTTTTATTTTGTGGTTTAGTGTTTTGAGGTGAAGTGACGAAATCTCAAAGAGCCATGATACATTATCAAAGAGCCATGATACATTAGCATGGCGCTGAACTCCTGCTGTTTTCCCACGTTGCATTGTGCCATTATTTATTCACTGGTAGTGTTAACGAGTAGACTAGTTTTTCATAGTTATGGCAAATGAAAAGGAAAACGCGAGATCCGCCGCGATGTATTAAACGGTAGGCGTACCCAAGTGCCAGCCCACGTAAAATTGAGAACAGAAATCCCTGTTAGCGAACACAGGAATAAGAGCAGGTAATTCACTGCCGTAGTACACGCAGAGTGGGGCAGAGTGGCGAGACACCCAACACAACACGTTACCAAACAGACAGGCTGAACGTTAGCAGCAACGACTACAAACAACTCAGCAACGAGACCGTGCCTCTGTCTTCCTTAAGAAGCAAGGAAGGCAGGTGCATGGCATGACTGGCTCGTCGGCTCCCCCCGGTGGCGGCAGACGGAACAGCCCTGACAGAAGATACTCAACATACACCCATGTTAATTATTTATTTTAATTTTTTTGCAGAACTACAGCGCTGATTCTTGGGAGCAAATCAGGGGACTAGTGCGTACCCACCTTCAGCGGATGGATGTTATCGCTAACAACTTGAGGAAAGGCTGAATAACTCAAGCAGATCGAATAAAATGGACCATATGGCTATTTTAAAATATTTTTTATCGATATAAAATGCAGAAAACTGACATCTCTATTTATTCGTTTATTTATTTATTTAAGCTTTGGTTTATGTGTATTAGTCTGTGTGCATGTACGTTATTATATAACAATGTGTAATTTATCATATCATCAAATCTTATGATGAAATTATCTGTTGAATTATTGTTACTGTAATAACAAGAATTTCAATGTGTTATATTTTGTAGTAATAAATGACTATTTTTTCTATTTCTTTGGTTATTTATATTTTTATGTATTATCATTTGATGTTTATTTGGTGTACTTTATTTAAAAATACTGTCACTGGTGACAGGAAAAAACAAAAAATCTTTGATCATTTTGGTACAAATAAAATGCAAACACAATAACCTAGCCACTAGGGTGCACACATCAGTGTATTTTAGTGCCGGTCCCAAGCCCGGATAAATAGGGAGGGTTGCGTCAGGAAGGGCATCCGGTGTAAAAACTGCGCCAAATCAAATGATGCGGATCAAAAAATAGAAATTCCATACCGGATCGGTCGAGGCCCAGGTTAACAACGACCGCCACTGGTGATGTTGTCCAACAGGTCATTAGTGGAAATTGGACTACTGTTGGGACAAGGAGGAGGAGGAGAGGGGGGAAGAGGGTTCTGAAGCTGAAGGAGAGGAGGCAGAGCAGGAAGGTGGAGGTTAGAGTTGGTACGTTGAATGTGGGCTCTATGACAGGTAAAGGGAGAGAGCTAGCTGATGCGATGGAGAGGAGGAAGTTAGATATACTGTGTGTTCAGGAGACCAAGTGGAAGGGGAGCAAGGCCAGGAGCATTGGTGGTGGCTTCAAACTCTTCTATCATGGAGTAGACAGGAAGAGAAATGGAGTAGGAGTAATCCTGAAGGATGAGTTTAGTAAGAATGTAGTGGAGGTAAAAGAGAGTAAGTGACAGGGTGAGCTGTGTAAAGTTAGAGATTGTTGGAGTGATGATGAATGTCATCAGTGCTTATGCTCCTCAGGTAGGTTGTGATGTGGAGGGAGAAAGAAGAATTCTGGAGGGAGTTAGATGAAGTAGTTTTGCAGGTTCCTAAAGAAGAGAGAGAGTGGTTATCGGAGCAGATTTAAATGGACATGTTGGTGAAGGGAACAGTGGTGATGAGGAGGTGTTGGGTAGATATGGTGTTAAAGAAAGGAATACGGAAGGACAAATGGTGGTAGACTTTGCTAAAAGGATAGACATGGCTGTAGTTAACACCTATTTTAAGAAAAAAGGAAGAGCACAGGGTGACATATAAGAGTGGGGGAAGATGCACACAGGTCGACTATATCCTCTGTAGGAGACAAAACCTGAAAGAGGTTAGTGATTGCAAGGTGGTACCAGGGGAGAGTGTAGCTAAACAGCATAGGATAGTGATATGTAGGATGGTTTTGAAGGTGAAGAAGAGGAAGAGAGTGAGAGTGGCACCTAAGATCAGGTGGTGGAAGTTAAAGGATGAGGACTGTGGTGTAAAATTCAGGGATGAGGTGAGACTGGTACTGGGTAATGGTGGTGTTCTGGGTACCTGGGATGAGACTTCAAATGCAGTGAGGGATGTGGCTAGGAAGGTACTTGGTGTGACCTCAGGACAGAGGAAGATAGACAAGGAGTCGTGGTGGTGGAATGAGGAAGTTCAGGAAAGTTTGACAGGAAAACCGGTGGCTAAAAAGAATTGGGATTTTCAGCGGGATGAAGAAAGTAGACAGAAGTACAAGGAGATGTGTCGTATGGCAAAGAGAGCAGTGGCAGAAGCTAAAGAGAAGGCATATAGCAAGCTGTATGAGAAGTTGGACACTAAGGAAGGGGAAAAGGATCTGTACAGATTGGCCAGACAGAGAAACCGTGATGGGCAGGATGTGCAGCAGGTTAGGATGATAAAGGATAAAGATGGAAATGTGTTGTGTAGTGAGGAGAGTGTCTTGGGAAGGTGGAAGGAGTATTTTGAGGAATTGATGAATCAAGAGAATGAAAAGGAAAGAAGGTTAGAAGAGGTAGAGGTTGTGAATCAGGAAGTGCCCCAGGTGAGCAAGGAGGAAGTAAGGGCTGCGATTCGGAGAATGAAGTGGTAAGGCAGTTGGACCGGATGATATTCCAGTGGAGGCATGGAGATGTTTGGGAGAGACAGCAGTGGAGTTTTTGACTGGGTTATTTAACAGAATCTTGGAAGGCCAGAAGATGCCTGAGGAGTGGAGACGAAGCATAATGGTGCCGATCTTTAAGAATAAGGCCGATGTTCAGAGCTGTAGTAATTACAGGGGAATTAAGTTGATCAGTCACAGCCTGAAAATCTGGGAAAGAGTAGTGGAAGCTAGGCTTAGAGGAGAAGTAGAGATCTGTGAGCAGCAGTATGGTTTCATGCCAGCTAAGTGCACCACAGATGCTATGTTTGCTTTGAGAGTGCTAATGGAGAAGTATAGGGAAGGACAGAAGGAGTTACATTGTGTGTTTGTTGACTTAGAGAAAGCTTATGATAGAGTACCGAGAGAGGAGCTGTGGTATTGTTTGAGGAAGTCAGGAGTAGCGGAAAGGTATGTGAGGGTGGTGCAGGATATGTACGAGAACAGTGTGACAGCAGTGAGATGTGCGGTAGGAATGACAGACAGGTTTAAAGTGGGGGTAGGACTACACCAGGGATCAGCCCTGAGTCCCTTCCTGTTCGCAATTGTCATGGACAGACTGACGGACGATGTTAGGCAGGAGTCCCCTTGGACTATGATGTTTGCTGATGACATTGTGATCTGTAGTGAGAGTAGGGAGCAGGTGGAGGCGAACTTGGAGAGATGGAGGTATGCTTTAGAAAGCAGGGGAATGAAAGTGAGCAGGAGTAAAACAGAGTACATGTGTGTGAATGAGAGGGCAGACGGTGGACAGGTCCAGTTACAAGGAGTTGATTTGGTGAAGGTCGACGAATTTACCTACTTAGGGTCGAAGGTACAGAGTAATGGAGGAAGTGAAAAGAGGTAAAGAAGAGAGTGCAGGCAGGGTGGTGTGGATGGCACAAAGTATCAGGGGTGATCTGTGATAGAAGGGTGTCGGCTATAATGAAAGGTAAGATCTATAGGACAGTAGTGAGACCTGCTATGTTGTATGGACTAGAGACAGTAGCACTGACAAAGAGACAGGTGAGGGAGATGGAGGTGTCTGAGATGAAGATGTTGAGATTCTCACTTGGAGTGATGAGGAAGGATAGGATCAGAAATGAGTTTATTAGAGGATCAGCTCATGTAGCTTGTTTTGGAGATAAGGTTAGAGAAGCGAGATTGAGATGGTTTGAACATGTACAGAGGAGAGAGGAGACGTATATTGGCAGGAGGGTCTTGAGGATGGAACTTCCTGGCAAGAGGAGGAGAGGTAGACCTAAGAGGAGGTTTATGGATGCAGTGGTAGAGGATATGAGAGTGGCGGGTGTGTCAGTGGAAGACACTCAGGACAGGGCTAGATGGAGGAGTTTGATCCGCTGTGGTGACCCCTAAACGGGAATTGCCGAAAGAAGAAGAAGAAAATGCAAACACAATAATGGTAACGTTGTCCAGGGCAAGTCAGAAACGGGGACACAGTTGCAGGAGATTTTTAATAAACTTAACACGAAATACTAAACCAAGACTACATGGAAGAAGGATGTTACAAGGGAGGAATCATCCGTTACAATAACAACTACAATCTTGCTGTAATCAGTATATTTTTATTTTCTGTGCTGTCACTTAAAGATCCAAAATACATTGACAACAGCAGATACTCTCACTACTGGAGCGTGTTGTTGAATGATGATAATATCGCTATAATAATACACCTTACTGAATTAGGATGGTAAGGTCAGGAGGTACAGTAAGATGGGTAAGATGGTAAGGTAAGGTTTTAAATTACTGTAAGATGGTACGGTAAGATGGGTAAGATGGTAAGGTAAGGTTTTAAATTACTGTAAGATGGTACGGTAAAATGAATGTAAGATGAATCCAGCAAAATGCAGGAAAATCATGTAGGCCAATGAGATTCAGATTCAATGTTATTCATATTTTAGTTTGAACCAATGTAAGAGAACAGAGAATGTGTGGATAGACAGACAGACAGACAGATCTGTCTGAGAAGTAGAAGCAGTAGGAGGTGATGGTGGCAATGGGACATCTTTAATATCCACATCGCCAAACCAGGACATAAAGTTACATCTCTGTGGTATTTCTCAAATTGTTGTTTTCCTAAATATTGTTTTATAACTCCAGATATCTGCAAATTCAGAGTTGACCAGCACAACCATGAGAATATATCCAAGGACTTAACCTGCAAGAATATATTGATCTGTTTGCAAGAAGACAGTTAATAATATAGTAAAGCAAATAGCACTAAAGTAAAGACACTGAACGGTGATCATTTATTGGTCTGTTTTTAACAAAACTGTATAAAAAAAATAACTGGAATGATATTGAATGTTTACTTTTGTTTATTTAATGCCGGCACCATAAGGTAAGTAAAGTAATCGACCCCTCTAACAGACCCACTGGTCCCAATTCAAATGGTCTATAACTGCCATTAGCGAGAGCATTGTCGAGACTGAACTGAAACTTTCAAGTGTGATCTTATGATAAATAATTTGCGCCGCCTAAAAATAAATTGGACCAGTACTTTCCAGAAAAAAAGCGCAATTCAGGATGAGTGAATCAGTTTGAAGGTTGCCAGCTACCTCCTTGCGTCAGATGTGTGCGTGGTCTTTTGCGCTATGTAGCAACTACGGAACAGTGTTATTTTCGTATCGTGGTGGTCTCTGTGCTCAGTTTCATGACATGTTACAATAGAAACTAGGCAGAACTACCGAACACCCTTGGCGTCCTCTAGGCAAGTAGCAATTATGCAATTATGCCCCACACACGTTGGCAAAGTTAAACGCACGTAAACGCGTGTAGCTCCGCCCAACCCCATGCGCTTGAGTCACACGTTCGTTTTCACTTCCACCACGTTATACCAACCTAAAATGCAGTAGCGGTAATAACATGGAAAGGCATCGGCATCTTACGTAAAGATTACGATGGCATATGCCATTAACATCGACGTCTAACGTACAGGTGACAGTGGCATATGTCACTGTTATCGGCATCTTACGTACAGGTGACAGTGAGACATGGTTTAACTTTAAGACAGTATTCTTATTTCTGCCAACCAAAACAAACACCTACAACTTTAGGAATAGACGTATTTTAAATTGTAGACAACACGATATTTTAAATGCCCTACTGTCACCGCTGCAACGTCTAAGGCACCGTCTACAAATTACCTTAACACGGACGCAAGTGGCGGTCGTAAAAGCTCCAGAGCACTGCGCCTTCTGTTTTTTTGCAATAATTTCAATAGCTATTAAACTTTCCTTCATAAGACTACCAAACAAGTTGTATTACGTAAGGTGCATGATGTACGACAATCTACTCTTAGCTGGGTATTTATACCTTGCACCCATTTGTGATGGTAAGTTTTGTGTCTTAGAATTTCAATAGCTTTTAAATGGTCCGTCATAAGTCCACAAACAAATTGCATTAGACTATATAAAGTGCATCTTAAACAACAACTTACAACTCTTTGGTGTGTATTTATACCTTATTTATAAATTTCAGTAGCTTTGAATGTTTTAAGACCTCTTATAAATTGTTTTTTAAACTAACTCCATTTTAATTAAATGAACAAAAATATTTTACACTTCCTCCGGTAAACAGAATATATATATATAGTGCCGCTTTAAACTAAACATAGCTGTATGGATAATACGTATTCCAATCCCAGCCAACTAACTGAACTAGTACAGGCATGAGCCCACATGTGCTCCCTAGGCCTCCATGAGCCTGTACGCTTTCACCATTAGCTTTAGCCTATATCTCATCTTACGGACATAAAGCAGCCCCGGACCACGAATTCCCATTTTCACTGCACAAGGAACTCACGAATCAATACTGCTCATTCTCACATTCTATATAATTTACCACCCATCTTACCTGCACAACAGAGAAAACTGTTCTTCTTCTGTCGGTCAGAGCGTCAGCCAATGGCGAACACGGTACCGAGGGCCCTCCACTGGTGAAACATATTAGACTGTTAAATAATACAGTAAGAGTGGCCTTAGACATAAAAATAAAATGGGGGGGCTACTATTCCCATGTATTCCACTATTCCATGGTGCCACACAAGGATCTGTGGAAATGTTTAAACAAAAACTGACCACCACAAATAGAGATAAAAGGTATTAATAACAATTCAAGAGGTTGTTGTTTAGGATGCACTTAATTTAATACAACTTGTTTGGTGGTTTTATGATGGAGCGGTTAAAAGCTATTTTAAAAACAGTGCGCAGTGATCTGGGACCTTTACGACCTCTTTAATCAGTCCCTGACCATGTCTGCTGTGCCAGCCTTGCTTCAAAACCTCTGTCATCACATCGGTACCCGAAAGACAGAAGGTCTTCTGCCTGAACAGCTACAGACCAGTTGCCCTAACATCTGTAGTCATGAAGTGCATCTCAAGGCAATGACTTACGCCCTCCAGGACGCCCTTCAGTTTGCATATAGAGCAGACAGGTCTGTAGATAATGCCATTAGCCTAGCTCTCTCCTGCATCCTGCAACACCTGGACAGTCCCAACACTTATGCCCGAGTGTTGTTATAGATTTCAGTATTCCCCCCCCTCTGTATGCTACTGGATCCACAACTTCCTGTCCAACAGGAAACAGTATGTCAGGTTGGGTGATCACATGTCGGACCTTCTCTGCCTCAGCACAGGAGCACCACAGGCCTGTGTGCTCTCTCCACTGCTATACTCTCTCTACACTAATGACTGTGTCTCTTACAGTTACTCTGTTAAACCGATCAAGTTTGCAGACGACACGACTCTGATCGGCCTCATCTCAAACAACAACGAGTCCATGTTTCCGGGAGAAAGTGTGACAGCTAGTGTCATGGCGTGGGGATAACAACCTGGAGCTAAACACACAAAAAACTGTGGAGATGATCATTGATTTCAGGAAGAATCCCACCCCTCTGCCTACACTGGGAGTTCGCAGATACGAGAGCTGATCGCCCCAAACGTCTGGGCACCACCATCCAGCAGGACCTCAGATGGGACAGACGCAGCACCGCTGTTATGATCAGCCCATCAGCGCCGGTTCTTCCTGCCACAACCAGTACTGGTCCAGTTCTACACAGCTGTGACAGAGTCCACCATCACATCCTCCATCTCCGTATGGTTTGGCTCTGCGCCACTGATGTCAGCTCCCCACCCTTGAAGATCTCTACGCGTCTAGGATGAAGAGGAGGGCGGGAAAGATCACGACTCACATCCCGGTCACTAACTTTCTCTTTCAACGGTTTCCATCTCTGCAGAAAACAAGAGCGAGAGCCTTAAAGACCCGAACCGGCCGCACCTCCACAGCTGCTTCTCATTTTTTACATTATGTTTGAAAAATGCAGTGAAGAACAGTTGACAACACTTGAAATTCACTTGAAATTTTAAGAAGTGAGGGGACTTCACTAATGGAAAAAAGTGAAAGTGATGATTCTTTACAAAAAATAATAGAGAAAATAAAGAGAAACCCCACCCCCCCAAAAAGTTGTAATAAATTAAAAGACCAGGACCAGTATTCATTCACAGCGTTTCAGACGATCAACTAAGTCATTCATTAATTGTTCACAAACACTTTAGCACAGACTCAGACTGTAATGGATGGGCTAAAACTGCTGACCGCCATCCTGGCTGTGTTCAGTGTGGTGGGCGCTGCTGTGGTCCCATGCAAGTGGACACAGTTCAGACTTCAGTACTTAAATGAGAAGAGCATTGAGCTGCTGCAGAACATGGTGAGGCTCTCTCTCTCTATCTCTCTCTATATATATCTCTCCCTCTCTATCTCTCCCTCCCCCTCTCTCTCTCCCTCTCTATCTCTCCCTCTCTATCTCTCCCTCCCCCTCTCTCTCTCCCTCCTCTCTCTCTCTCTCTCTCTCTCTCTCTCTCTCCCTCCCTCTCTCTCTCTCTCGCTCTCCCTCTCTATCTCTCCCTCCCTCTCTCTCTCTATCTCTCCCTCTCTCTCTCTCCCTCTCCCTTCCTCCCTCTCTCCCTCTCTCTCTCCCTTCCTCCCTCTCTTCCCCTCCCTCTCTCTGTAGATAGATAGCACCACTGGTGTATCCCAGGAAAAATATAGTAAAAAAAAAAAGTAAAAAAAACGTTTAGTGTATTGAATGTCATAGTTCCTTAAATGTTGGTTATATGGCATTGGTTTGGTGAAAATTACATTTGGTTATAACTAAAACAAAACTGACATTTGTAAGGGGAAAGGGAAAGTGCTGAGTTGCAAACCCTGAGTTTGTTCTGTGAGTGTCCAGTTGTTGTGAACAAGAAAGAGAGAAAGAAAGAGAGGATAGACTGGTTGAAGAAATTATCGAGAAATTAGCGAGACAGAGAGTGCTTTCACACAGAGAGGCCATTACACTAGTGTGAACTGATGTTTGTCTGTTGTTTGTATGTGCAGAGTGCTCCGATGCCATTGAAGTGTTTGGAGGAAAATGTGAAAATGGAGGTTGGTTTTCCAGAGGATGTGTTCCAAGAAGCACAGGTATCAAAATGAGAAGATAACAGACTGATGCTAATGAAGTTGATAGTTTCATTTGAACCAGTAAACCCTAATTAGAACATTTTGCCCTCGTTTTGCAGAATTTAGATGTAGCAGTGGTTGCCCTGGAAACTCTGACAGGTGTTGGGAGAATCTTCCAGAACAACCACACATCTGTCACATGGGACCATGAGAAGCTAGGATACTTCAAGCATATTGTGTCTTCAAGACAAGTTGAAAACTTAAAGAAATGTGTGAGTCAAGTATGCTCTATCTCTATGTACCTGTAACATTGTATTAAGATGTGTAGCATCATGCTGAATAAATCGATAAATACACAAGTAAATCCCCCAGATATCATCCGAGGTTAAAGGTTATGTAGGTCTGTCTGTAATAAACATTACGCTTTTGACCTTTCAAGGTTGGACAAGACGCACCTCAGGATGCACCCGGCAGCCTCGGTAAACTTGGGTCCTTCTATGACAGGCTGGAGAAACAACTTAGGCTGAAGGTTAGTTGTCGCTGCAATGATGCTCCCACAGCTAACGGGCACATGGCATATGTTGATTAACAGCAGAATGTGTATGTCTTTCTTAAAGGAATTCAGCGAGTGTGCTTGGGAGATCGCTCGTGAAGAAGTTAAAGTTGTTCTCATGAAGTTTCACGAATTTCTGAAGAGCCGATCTTAAGGAAGGCAGTGAAGATTCAACTATTTATTTATGTATTTATTTATGTATTTATTTATTTATATTTATTTATCTATGTTTATTTATTTTTATGTCGCTGGTCTTCTGATTTAAATAAATTTTGCATTCTATATTTGATGAGCTCTGTGTCGTAATTAAAACACCTTCACCCATGGCACCCTTAAAGTGGCGGCAAAAGCCATATGATCAAATATACCAGCATTCAGTAAATTGAATTTAATTTGTTATTATCAATATTCACACTAAACATTTATTCGAGAAAATGATGTCGAGTACTAACAAGCTTCGCTGCTAAGCAGCACAACAACAAAAATGTCTTTATTGAGTGGGTGATCAGGTTTTAGGTCCAGAAAACTAAACCTGTTACACAGTCAGACTGAACTAAATGACCAGGGTTTGCTGAAGGGCAGCTGAATCTAAACGAAATGAATCTGACTAAAACTGAATTTGTTCACTGAGATTTACAGTATCTGGACGTGTTTTAGGAGAGAGGCTGGGTGGGACAGGAGCCCGGAAGCTTCTCTCCCATGTCACGCGTGTTTCATTTGTGACTGTTTCCATTACAATTTTACATCATGTTGGAGCAATTTACAGTTTAGGGTTAAGTCCATCTATAATTCTTCTGAACGTCTGTGTGGCTGTGTTTCTCCATCCCATGGTGCGATGAGCACAATGCATCTCTGTGGAAGCACCAAGGTCAGGAGGAGATAACACTCCCGTAGCTCCAAGGCCACTGTGCAAGTGCACATAGAGGAAACAGAAACATAACCGTCAAATGACATCATCCTTTTTTTTTAAAAAAAAAGGAAAATCTGCCACAGGGACACAATAGTGTCAAAATTCAATTTGCATGATGTTGAATTATGAATGTTTTGGATATAATGGTGAAGTTTTCAAAGACTGGAATGGTAAAAAATCAAGGGGAGGAGCCGATCTGCCTTTGTCAAAATGCACCCATCCTGTCCACCCAGATGTGCAGTGTCTGATGTGCAGTGTCTGAAACACAGATGTGCAGTGTCTGATGTGCAGTGTCTGAAACACAGATGTGCAGTGTCTGATGTGCAGTGTCTGAAACACAGATGTGCAGTCTCTGATGCGCAGTGTCTCATGTGCAGCCAGTGGCGTACAGGCTATATCTAAAGCTTCAGTTAAAACAAAGATGGAAAGACCTATTTCTATGTTATAATGTGACAATAAGTCTGATATTTTATATTCGCTTTTATGACTTTTATTGCACAGTAGGCGTACTGCAATTTATGGCACGAGCTATTTAGTAAGGCAAGCAGACGCTTAGCAACGAAGAAAGTTTCTGCGGCTGACAGGGTTTGTGGTATCGCTCTTCGGTTTCGGTTCAATACGGGGTTTTTAGTAGGGGAAATATAATTTTGGCAATGCCATTACGGCACCTGCCAAAATTATATTGCAGTGTGTCATTAAAATTTCATTTATATATGTGCTATGTCTTGATGTGTAAGTTATATATAATGTACATTTTATATGGTTATACCATATAAAGCACATGGAGTTTTGGCAACGCCATTACAACCAGATCATCTATTTTTAACTCATTAAACACATTTAATTTTAACCCCGTTGAAATCCCCCTTGTTGAACTTAGAAACGTTTGTTTTATTTGTGTAACGTTTCGAGGTGAATTACATGATGTCGAGGCGAGTTACGTGAAACACATACTTCTTTACGAAAGTTAATGACGCAAAGTTTTTTATATTTTTCCATCTATCTCTTAATCATCTGTTCGTCCGTTATGTAAGAAAATGGCACGTGCGCTAAGCCACTTTCTTTAGAATCTACGATATGAACGCACTAGAACTGAAAAATGATTGCGGAATGCCCATTTTCGCTTTTCAAACTTCTACACTACAAAAATTGCACGTTGGCATCAGAATGAACATATTGAAGTTATCCTAATACTTCATCACAATCTATGTGCATTTCTGATCACAGCTTCTTTTATGTACCGCAAAATCTAAAAGACGTACCGTAAATTCTTACCGTAAACAGCTCTGTCTAAAGCTCTAATTCAGCATGACGTTTCAGGGTTTGACTTGGATCAGCGCCTTGCTCTGCGTTTCGCAGGTTTGGTCGATGCCCACAGATTGCCGGCTTCATTGGACGCTTATAACAAGGACACACAACCTACTTTTGAACGTGGTATGTGCGCCTGCCATGCTGAGGAAAATCCATGCAATGCCTCGCTGAGTTTACTTATACTCTTCTTCGCTGTTTTTGTGTTGTTGTTTGACTTTATCTTGTCTCCTATTAGAATGGCCCGTTTCCTGCTCAGTGTCTGGACGACAAAGTTGAAATAAGTTTGCCAGAGTCGGCTTTGCTGTACGACGACTCAAAACAGGTTAGTGCCAGCGTCTGCTGAAACTCACTGTCTGAGGTCCAGAACCTCGCCCCGCGTGCATATATGGCATAACCTTATATGGCGCGTGCATATTCAAGCATGGCGGTTTTTTATATGGTACATTTTTTAATCAGATATTTAGTTGTGTCCCCAGTAATGTTAGAACTAATAAGAAAAATATAATTTAACTACACAGTTAAAAGTAGAAGCTGGAACATCTGTGGATCTAGTGAATGTTTCTAATAAATGTTAGAGTATGTTAAACTTATTTAACATTTGTCTTTTTGGATGTCAACAGGACGTGGGATTTACAAAAGCTGTTTATAAAACCTTAACGAAAATAGACACTCTGTTCGAGAACGACAGTTTCCCACAGTCCTGGAAAGGACAAAATATTGAAACCTTTCAGAACGTCGTGTACCGGCAGATTGAAGAGAGCAAATGTGTAAGATAGTTTAAGTGATTTTCAAAATATATATTACAGCAGGATGTCCACTGGACGAATGTGCACTGGACGAGTGTGTGTTGTATTAAACTTATCAACTTGTTGCAGATTTTAAGGAAAACGCAAAAAGGTGAAAACGACTTTACTGCGAGAGATGCTGCCCTAACGGACTATTTTGAGAAACTGACTAAACTATTGAAAGACAAGGTATGCGTTCTCTCAAATGAAGGCACGGATGAACGTAATGTGACTACATTGATTTTTATTTATTATTTTCTTTGCAAAACTTTGTGACGTAACAAAAGCAAATGTCTGGTCTTTCGCAGGAATTCAATTACTGCGCGTGGGAGATTGTTCGACATGAAGTTCTGCGTATTTTGCAGTTCATTGTGCTGGAGAGTTCAGACAAAGTGTTCTGATCGAGAAGCGCGTCACCAGCGGGAGACCATTTTTTTTCATTAACTATTTATTTATTTATCTATTTATTTATTCGCGTGTTTATACGTTTATACATTTGTTATTTATTCAGTACATTAAATTCGTTTGTTTGATTTATGTTGATTTTGTGGAACTTATTTTATAAAAGTGTTTGTGCATTTCCATGTCATTGATCTATAACAAAGATTCGTTTTTATTCATGTTAATCGATATTAAGCATCGTTCTTTGCGACTGTATTCAGACTACGCGACTAGTTGGTTAGTGTCACAGCTTTCTGTTCTTCGGTGAGCTATCCAGTGCTGAAGCTTGAAAGCTACATCTAAGTAGAAACCAGGGCTTAAAAATAAAATCGTGGGTTGTCGAAATAGCCTACAAAGGGGCGTCTACAAAACAAACAAACCCAAACTCGTTTTCTTTCCTTTAATTGGTCACTTTAAGCTTGCTTGACCTGCTCGGTGAACAGGCCAAGCGACAAAATGTGTTTACAATGAAGATTGTGTACACGCAGGACAGTCTACAGGACAATTTAAGATTCTGAATTTAGCTTTCACATTAGTAGATGTAATTTCCTCATCAATGCGCAAAATCAGCAAATATACAAGCAAATAGCAATTTGGATCAAATTACACATTTCAAATATTGTAGGAAGCATTACTACCATCAAACTTCAGCCTCGACTGAAGAACAGGCCGTCAAAGTCTGTCTTCAGTATAAACAGTAGAACGTGTTGTATCTCATTTCGCACGAACTCCCACGCGCAGTATTGGAAATCCTGAAGGAAAAAAAAACGAAACTTGGATGAGAAACAAGTCAGAATAACAATACGATTTAATCCCACTATCCTTAGTCCGACTCGATCAAACGCAAACGTGCCCGACAGTTTACGAAGTCCTACCTTCTCTTGTAATACGGTTGTGAGTTTCCCAAAGTACGCTCGGAGCGCAGTCTCTCGGCTAAAAAAGTCCTCCAGTGATCCAATTTTTCTGTTGTTCCTGAACTGAAATTGTGATGACGAAAACATAATGATTTGGAATGGCAGCCTACCTAAACAGATTATCTTTAATATTGGGACGACAGCTAGATTTCGTCCTTACACATTCGTTTTCCTCAGTCTGACGAAACACAATGTTCTGAAAGTCTTCGAACTGTTGGACGTCCCATTGCTCCGGAACTTCGTCGTTGTCAAACACGGAGTAGATGTACTTGAGTGTTACATAAACAGATTGCTTGATGGCGCCGGCCTGTTTTGTTGAAACAAAATTATGAACCTCTGCTTCATAACGAGCACGAAGAAGAATAAATATTACTGTTGTTATAAAAGGAGCGGTATCATTGGTTTAGTGCACAGGTAGTACTTCAGCACATAGATAGATGTGTGGCGTGGTTCTATTGCGGTGGTACCGGTGAACGCACTAGGTACCACTACCTATTAAAATCAGACTACTCCACCCCACTTTTAATACTGGGTAGGGGATCCCAAAAATGTTTCTCAAATAAATTAGGTACACGGCTGTTTCGTCACAATACACTTTATTACGTCATTCAAAACTGTTTCGTTACGCACTTAAAATAATTTAAGTTAAAACAATTTCCTATAGGTCTACTCTAGGACCAACCATTACTTCCACAGCCCCAACATTGATGGCCCTTCCCAGCGCTATCCCAGATAAAAATAAACCAAAACGTGAGGGATGCCTCACACGCCTCGCCACCTCCCCACATAACTAAATAATCAAAAACCATAAACCCAAAGGAAACTCACAAAATAATCAACTACAAACCAAAACCCAACGAGGGGAGTGAGAGACGGACACCCCCCACAAAATAAATACACTACACACTCTCTGGTTAGCGCACTAAAATGAGCAATCTATAATAGAGCTAAACGGAAACTATAGTATACCGCCGATGGCCCAGCCATCGGTATGGTCGGTATCGTCTCAATAAAACCCAGCAATAAATACTAAAAAGAGGGGGGAAACAACGGCCACCAGGCAACCGGCGCTGATTCGCTGTAAGAGAGGCAGAACATCACTTTTAAACATCTCTTCCCACCAAATATTTCTCATGCACCGTAGCCACACAATCTGTACGCACCTGCCTAATTGCACTCCGACGCAAGCGACCCACGACAATAAAATCTATTCATCAGGTAGTCAGAGGTAGTCATTAAATAGCTGGCTCACCATACCCGCAGCAACAGTCACGATACGTCCACGAACCTCTGTTAGTTACATTCCAGCAGAATAGATTTTAGTGAATATAATCCTGTAATTTCTGATGTAACCACAGAAGAAATTAAGAGCCTGTTTGCTGGTTAATACATTTGTCCAACTAAGCGGTTCGTGGTTTTTGCGCGTGCTCATCACATCCATTTGGAGTACCCGTATAGATTCAGAGTGCATACAATTACATCAGGGAACAAATTATTAGGCTGTCATTATCTACACGGAACGCATTACATGTCTGTGATGATACTGTGATGATACCGATTGCTCAAATTGTAAGTTGATCTTTAAATGGACGAAAGTGCAAATGCCAAGCAAGCATAAATCTTACAAATGCTTACGATAGATATATATATATGTTTCACCTGGTGGCTGGTGTTGTACTCGAAAGCGGTCTTGGGAAATGCAACCAAAACACGGTCGTCGATACACATCAAAGGAAACCTGTCCCCCTGTCATATAACAAATGAGGAGATGTTTTGGGAATATTTCTTCTCCAATCAGGAAATGCCTCAATTAAAGCTTTATCTTACCATGCTCATCAAAAGACTGTAACATGCCTCCACGAGTCTCCGTTTAAACCGGCAGTTTGTGGGATTAGACCAGACCCGCGAAAGGAGAAGACCGGCGCTCAGCCAGGTGAAGTGGGTAATCATTCTGTTGATTCCCGGGAGAATAACTAAGCTGACGCAGACAACGGTCCTTTTAGTTAGTCCGTTTTGATGCGTCATTCATTATGAGCAATTCTATTACTATGTCCTTATCTTACCTTAGAAACATACATCTTTTATTACTTTTCCAGTAGTTTTAGGAATCTGTTTTAGTCTGGGAATCGATTTTTCAGATTAAAGGAAAAGTTCACATTTGCAGCATCCGAAGGTTCAGGGTTCAAGGTTCATATAATAAGATTAACTAACATATAATAACATATACCAATATAACTGCAATCAGTGTGCAATAAAATAGAATCATATAATAATAACATATAATAATAACTAAAGTCATATATAGTGTGCAAAATACTATAATCATATAGTAATAACTCTAACATATAATAACACAGAATAATAATAACTATAATCATATATAGTGTGCAATGGTCCCATACATTTAGTTCATTATCAATAAGCCTTTATTTGTGGTTCATTCTTTCGGGCTTCAAGCTTTTACCTGTTTCCCTTGTCCTAATAATGTCACTCCCATTGTTGGAGTGTGTCTCTGCCAAGTGTGTCTCTGCCCAGTGTGTCTCTGCCCAGTGTGTCTCTGCCCAGTGTGTCTCTGCCCAGTGTGTCTCTGCCCTGTGTGTCTCTGCCCAGTGTGTCTCTGCCCAGTGTGTCTCTGCCCAGTGTGTCTCTGCCCTGTGTGTCTCTGCCCAGTGTGTCTCTGGGTCTGTGTAAGTCAAACCTTGAGGGCTTTTCTGAGCCATTGGTTTTCTCTACTCAGTTATGCAGCATGATAATTAGGATTAGAATAATTATTATAATATTATATTATAACAAGGATAAATAAGCCTAATTATGCAATTTGGTTTTCTTCTTTTGTTGTATTTATGCAAAGTTAAGTGATGTGACAAGAGATGCAACAGTGGAAGTAAATGAGTGTGATGGTGTAATGAGCAGAACCTTGTAGAGTAGATGAGCACAACAGGGGTACTGTAACACACAGCTACTGTAACACACAGCTACTGTAACACACAGCACCAGAGTCCCACAACAGGGGAACTGTAACACACAGCTACTGTAACACACAGCACCAGAGTCCCACAACAGGGGAACTGTAACACACAGCACCAGAGTCCCACAACAGGGGAACTGTAACACACAGCTACTGTAACACACAGCTACTGTAACACACAGCACCAGAGTCCCACAACAGGGGAACTGTAACACACAGCTACTGTAACACACAGCTACTGTAACACACAGCACCAGAGTCCCACAACAGGGGAACTGTAACACACAGCTACTGTAACACACACACCACAGTACACAGCTACTGTAACACACAGCTACTGTAACACACAGCACCAGAGTCCCACAACAGGGGAACTGTACAGCTACTGTAACACACAGCTAATGTAACACACAGCTACTGTAACACACAGCACCAGAGTCCCACAACAGGAGAACTGTAACACACAGCTACTGTAACACACAACAGGAGAACTGAGAACTGTAACACACAGCTACTGTAACACATGGCACCAGAGTCCCACAACAGGGGAACTGTAACACACAGTAACACACACTGTAACACACAGCTACTGTAACACACAGCACCAGAGTCCCACAACAGGGGAACTGTAACACACAGCTACTGTAACACACAGCTACTGTAACACACAGCTACTGTAACAAACGGCACCAGAGTCCCACAACAGGGGAACTGTAACACACAGCTACTGTAACACACAGCACCAGAGTCCCACAACAGGGGAACTGTAACACACAGCACCAGAGTCCCACAACAGGGGAACTGTAACACACAGCTACTGTAACACACAGCACCAGAGTCCCACAACAGGGGAACTGTAACACACAGCTACTGTAACACACAGCTACCAGAGTCCCACAACAACACACTGTAACACCAGAGTCCCACAACAGCTGAACTGCAACACACATCTACTGTAACACACAACAACTGTAACACACAGCTACTGTAACAACAGCACCAGAGTCCCACAACTACTGTAGCTACACAACACACTGCACCAGAGTCCCACAACAGGGGGTAACACACAGCTACTGTACTGTAACACACAGCACCAGAGTCCCACAACAGGGGAACTGTAACACTGTAACACACAGCACCAGAGTACTGTAACACACAGCTACTGTAACCAGAGTCCCACAACAGGGGTACTGTAACACACAGCTCCCACAACAGGGGAACTGTAACACACAGCTACTGTAACACACAGCACCAGAGTCCCACAACAGGGGAACTGTAACACACAGCTACTGTAACACACAGCTACTGTAACACACAGCACCAGAGTCCCACATCAATCTGAGAATCGTCCACCTGCTTTAGTCATGTGCTTTTGACAACATGTCATAACATTTTAATCCAGGTGCCTCAGAGAAAGAGGAGCGACAAACATTCATATTTTCTTGAATATTTCTCAAATTAGTGCTTTCAGGTTTAAAATCAAATTTAATTTGAAAAAAAAAAAAATTACCAAATTTATGTAATTTGCCATACTCTTTAAACATGTAAGGACATCTGCTCACCCTGAAGCCACATTTTAACAATCCTTCCAGTCTGGCACGCAGGAAAGGCCCTGTCCTCACAAGCGTCTAAGAAATGCATCCATGTTTTTTTAAAAGCTCTCCATATTTCAACCTGCCCTCATCTTCCCAAGCTACTGAGCATGCCTGGAAAAAGGATCTGGGCATTTTGGTTGACGATCTAGACTGGCAGAAAGTGTGGACTCATGCCATGCATATATCCATCTGTAACAGAGCTAAATCTGCTCAGTTTAAACTCTTAGATTGAACATATGCAACATGTTTTTAAGAATCAGGTGGATTCCACAGTGTGTACTTTAAATGTCATTCCCAGCTGGGTGACTATATTCACTGCTTCTGGTCATGGACGAAGCTGCAAAGCTATAGGTCTGGTATTGTGAATAAACTATGGAAAATCAGCGCTGCAACAGAACTGGACCCTATGTGTCTCCTTCTTGATCTTCCAGATAGTTCTGTTGTAAAAAAAACTGAACGAGACTTTTCAACCTGCGGCCCTTTGCAGAGAGGAACAATTTGCACTTCTGGATGAAGAAATCATGGCAGTTTAAGAATGGAGTGCATTCCTGATGAATACGTGTTTCATGTTTGCTTCACTCCCATGTGGACACCTAGAAAGATCCGTCTATATACAACATTGTGGTGAGTAGTGAGGGCAGAGCATGGTGTTAAAGCCTACTGCTCTTAATTTACTGTATTTATCTGTATTTACTGTATTTATTTATTCTAATGTATTTATCTTACCCAACTTTATCATGTCTGTGCCGATCTGTTTTGTGTTAAATATGGAAAATGCAATGAACCCCCCCACCCAAATAACCCAATCATTTCAGGTGAGGTCAGTCAGAACAATGAATTGCTTTCTATGAGGCATCTGTTTACACAGAAGGTGATACATGCATCCACACCTTACATAACAAAATGAAGGTAAAAAAGCTTGCATGAGTAGTCTTTGAGTCACCTACTTTCTGTTTAGCCCTCAGGGATAATGGCTAATGCTGCTATGCCGCTGTAAAATATGTTACCTGTCAGCGCAACCCAAGGTAAAATGGGGTCAGTCGAGAGTTCTTCAAAAACACGGGCAGGTCCTGCAGCCGTCTGCACTCAACACTTGGGACGTATGCCTTACCGACACAACAGAGTCTAGAATTACAAAAACAGAGCAGCTTAGTACAGGCATGTCGTGTTCCTGCCAAGACCAAGACACACATTTGTTGTTTTTAAAAAGAGGACACTGTGTAGACGAATGGGCATTTACTTCAGCTGAAAGCACTCAGTGCAGTGTGGTGAACATGACATATTTCAGGCATTAAAAAAAAAAAGAATGCATTTATTTCCCTTTGAGGTCAGGTGTTAGGGCCAGACTACATCATAGAGTTCACATGAAATGAAATACTGAGCAGGACTGATGATCAAGAAAGAAAGAGAGAGAGAGAGAGAGAGAGAGAGAGAGCAGAAACTAGTGCTAGAAAGACGGGTCAGGTGATAGGGAAGCGAAAGCTGTGCCAGCGGTTAACAGACTGGAGACCAAACCCCCCCCACACACACACACACGTTTGTGCAGGTTTAATACCCCATGGGTATGTCTGAGTACAGACTCATGCAGCTGCAGTTTTCATGATTCACAGGTAGTTCACAATTTTTGTAGCCTACATCCAAGCAAACGGAGCTATGTCACACCACACCACAGCTTATAGGCTTAAACACTGTGTCCTAAAATGGTGTTTAGAAATATGTCTCATTTATTTACCTGGAATGCCAGATTTTGCCTTAAAAATATGTAAAACCATTTAAACATAACATATAATTCTGAAAGCAGTCGTGTAATTCGTATGATTCTCTCATAAGAGAATGATTTGTAAATAGTACCGACTGTTACCTGCTGGTGCGGATGATGAATTGTGGACCACTTTTTGCCAGAATGTTTATTTGGATTTAAAACATACATAATCTTCAGGACATAAATATAAAATACTTACATTTATGGGATTTTAACAGGTTATTGTGATAATTTTTTAAACTACTCACCTAAAGGAAACTACATAAATACACAAGCACACTGCTTGCGTTCATAAACAGTTAAGTATCTTCTCTCCCGGCACTCGAGGTTTGCTCCTTGACCTTGGTCCTGTGGAGCAGGATGAGGAGAATAGCTTCCATCTTATGAACTGCTGTGATGGTAACAGCTGAAGGCTAGTGGGACATGTCTACTGTGAAGTCCCAGGACAACTCTTCATCCTCCAAGTGATCAGGTCCCAACTCATTCCAAGAGATGTCATTCACCTGTAGGACCCATTAACCCAGGAGACAGCAGACCTGGTCGTTAACCACCCGAAACACAGCAGAAAACAACTGCTCTTTTCAGTCAGCGCCAAAACATCAATCTGATGAGTGATGAAAATTAATTAATGTTAAGTGATGTGACGGGTCTAAGGACAAACACCAACACTAATGTTAAGTGATGTGACGGGTCTAAGGACAAACACCAACACTAATGTTAAGTGATGTGACGGGTCTAAGGACAAACACCAACATTAGTTTTTTTTATTTCAAACACTGCTTTTCTGAACACACACATGATTTACAGAAGCATTATGGGATTTTTGCAGTCGCTGCAGTTTTCCATAAAACAGTTAGAAATTGCGCTCACCCGGATAATTCCCTCGATATTCTCATCCGGAAGAATTTCATCCGGATCGAACCTGCAATCAACTGCTACTTTCCCATTGCCTGGAAAGCCCAAGATGTAACAGATTTTATTACTGCCTAATGCTAAACAGTGGAAAGTTATGAAGATGCAGGAAAGGTGTTTCATAAAGCCCCTCTTAATGAAATGTAACTGTTATTTTTTCTTTCTGCGATGTGGGGGATTTCCACTAGGGGACTTGGATCTCTCTGCATCTGCTGTACTAGAGTGAGGTTCTTTGGAAAAACCCTCTTTAGAATGAACAATGTGCAACATGCTAATCATGATGCTAATGCCATTTAAACATTGTAAACCATGTCACCAGCATGTTTATGTTTAAAATGAAGTAATATTTGTATTCTGGGTAAGCATGACACCTACCCAGTAGTATTATTACCACCTTCTCAAATGCCCCAGCTGCTGCCTTGTCACGTGCCCACCTCATCAGCTTACCCCTCTTCCACAGCTTTACTTCTGGGCCTGAAAAACGACCACACAATGACCTCTGTGGTAACACACAGGTGGAACAGTGATGCCACCTTCAGACGGTGACCTGGCCTCATATGTGCCCTGACCTTTTTCTGGATCGATGACTTCCTCAGCAACACCTACGCCACGACAAGTCACCCCATGCTGGGGAATCGTGAGCTCCACCACACAGCCGAACTTCAGCAGCTCTCCCTGAGGGTGGGCGTCTGGGCTGCAGGTGGTGCCTGTGCTGAGGGCCTTCAGCTGAGGGTGGAGGGATGGGTGGTTGTCATGAGCAAAAGAAGAGTGAGTCTCATGTCTGCCTTGTGAGAAGCTAAGAAAATGGCTATCCATAGACACGAAGGATTACAGTGTTGTTATCCAATGTTTTGTATTAAAGGACTGTGTGTGGCATGGAACGCTTCTGAACGTATATATCCGTTATATATTCTGAACGAGTATAGCTAACGGCCCACTGTGATTGGCAGTACCACACGGATTGGTTTTGCTGTAACTGAAGTTCAGATGCTCACAGTGACGATGCGAGTGGACCAGCCGTTGTAGCCCAGGTAGTGGTTAGCCAGGTCCAGGCACTTAGCATGACTCAGAGCTTTAGCTCCAAACAGAAAAGCCTGCTTTTGACTTGTGCTCAGGCGTACCTGGACAGGGCAAAGAGGGTGTTCACTCGAAATATCTAGAAATATAGAACAATACTGTTACTAAACACTGAAATAAATGTCTCCTTAATAATAGTAAAGTTTCCATTGCCATTATGATAAACCTCAGCTAAATTACTTATTCCAAAGTGCGACCTCTCACAGGGGAAAAAGCTTGGCTGACATCTAGTGGTGATTACGAAAATGCCACAACAACACCATCTCATACACTTAAAACACATTTAAGATTGACATAAACATTCATGACTATATTAACGTGATCTGTATTATGTATTTCTGAAGGCAGCGCTGTACTTTGAGGGGCGCGTTCTGGAACAGACTCCGTTTGTCCGTGGCACGCTGAGCTCTGCACGCATGTGCGGAGGAATAGAACTTCACCAGCGCGTAGAAGCCGCGAGCGGCCACCGGCGCGTTGGGACACACCTTCACGAGGTAGAGCGCTCCGAACGCGGAGTACACGCGCCACAGACTCTCCTACGCAAAGAGACATGAGAGAGAGGGGGGGAAAGAACCATCACATTCACACGTTATAGTTCTTGCACATCACACGAATGTGCTCTCGCGTTTAGCCTGTTAACTTTGGTGAACAATGCATCCCTCTTGCCACTCGGTGATCCGCGTTTCATTGTAAACCAGCCTCTTCTAGGTTACGAATGCAAAGAGATCATAACCACTACATGGCCACCGACACTGCAGAACGTTTTCCTTTATTCTAACTAGGTTAACAAAGTCCCCCCCCCCGAGTCCATTTGCCTGAAGATAACCGGACAACGAAAGTAAATTACATTTTATTGTGCACGTCCCTCACATAGTCTCGGCTACTTACATAAATATACGCTTCCGAAAACGATGGCTGTATATCCCAAATAAAAATGGTTTTGTTGTTTTCAATGGGCACTTTGAACTCAATGACGTCAACCTCGATGTCCATTGAATCACAAAGTTAGCTGTCACATCAAAGTAATCTACTTTTGATTTACTGCGTTACAGTTTTATAATCGGGGACACATATTCAACGCGAATCACACGAAATGTTCACTGTCACACGGACGGTGTTCTGTCTTAACAGCAAGCGGCATCCTAGACGGAATGCGGAAGCTTCTGCAAGTACAATGGCGTTTCCCGCGCTGTTGCGTAACACAGCGCACGTGCTTTACGTACGCCACTTTAACGGTCAGATCCGGAATCGCGCGTGAGTGTTCGCAACCAGATGTATATGTCTAGTTTAAATGTTTTCTTTCTTTTGTTATACGTTATTTTGATATACAGGAAAGTATGTAACGCCGTTGAATATTACGAGAATTGACAATGAGGCTTAAATAGGTTGTTGTCTCGTAATCAGACCGCATAGGACCCGTTTGTGGAGTAAATCACACAATATAATACTGCAGACAACAGCTTTATTGGAAAACATCTAAAACATTTTCACATAGGTTTATACATAAGAATAGGCGGAGGTGATTAATAAGTTAAGAATATAGCTTGTGATAAGAAAATAAAATTTGAATATGTTACACATTCATTTATCCTGGAATTTTTTTTAACCCAAACATTAATATGATAGTATATTTTTTTCATGAATGTCACTTTATATTACCCAGATAACCCAATTCAGTAGTCACCCGCTAAATAGATATCATCTGGTTATTTTTGTTTTGGCTATTATTTCATATAAAGCCATATTTGCATAGCACCACTGTGAAATAGCTTGTGTCCTGTTTACAACCGTATGGTTGCGCAGATAAAGAAGTTACATTCATTGGTTCGCTATTCTTATGAATGGACGAGTCACCGTCGTTATATAAACACCAAAAACGTTATAGTGAACCTTCCAGTAAGGGACAAGCACATTTAGCCATGCCTGGTCACAGTGGTGGTCAACTGGGCTTTCACAGCTGGTCTGAGAACAGGTTTTATTTAAAGGTAAAAGTAAGAATCTGGAGATGGAAAATCTTTGTCCTACAGCAGCAGTGCACACAGGCTGTGACTAATTGTGCTTTGTCTGGTCCCTTACAGAGTGCAGTTGGAGTCTAGGGATCTCCTGCAGTTTGCCACCCTCAGGTAGGTCTCCACTTTGTGCATGTCCTTCTTGAAGCAGGCCAGCAGACGGAAGCTCTTCCTGAGGTTGCCGTCACCCAGGGTCTGGTAGAAGTCTTCGAAAGGTAAGGGTAGCGAGTCGTTGTCGTCCATGTTGGGTTGACCATCCAGACAGCCCTGTGACGTTTACAGAACAGCCATGCTCACGTGTTTTGGTGTTAGACTTTAGGTTGTCAGTGACAACCCTAATGAAGTATATTGAATGTAATAGCATTACTGCTCTGACTGAAGCAACTGTGTGAAATGGTGCATAAATATCACAAAGGGGCAAAAAATATTTGTTTTCATATAAATCCAAAGATTGCAATTAGCATAAAATAAAAGGCCGTTCCCACAGCCTGGTAATAAATCAGATTTTAAACTGACAGTTACATTTATGTGGATGATATCCTATTCAACATTGTTAAATATTTCAAATACAGTGCCGCTTGTAGAGGGCTGATCTGATGTAAATACAGTCCCATACCGATATGACACGAGCGAAAGTCTTATAAACTCTCACTTAGCACTTCATGTGAATTCCTCCTCGCGACCGGTCACTCTCCCTCTCACCTTGATGAGAACGCTGAGGCCCACTTTGAGGTCGGCCAGCTTGTCGGTGATCTGGTTGGGGTTTCCGAGAACAGTGCTGGGGTACTCCCAAGACTCGATCAGGCGGTAAGAAAAGTGCAGCAGGTTCAGCACCTTACACAGGACAACATGCTCATGAGGTCAAGGGTCACACAAGTGCATGACATATGCAGTGTTTTAACTCATGTTGTGGGACGCCGTCTCCTGCTAACACCTTACGAGCCAAACGCTGGAAACGTTATCTAACGTACTGTACGTGGTACCTTTGGCTTATGCGTCAGTGTGGTGCGGTGCTTTAAAGGGTCAAAGGTCAATGCTGGTGTGTTTCTGCAGACTCACGGAGCTCCTCTGGGTTTCGTCCTTGCCGGTGGGAGCTTCAATGGAGTCCGAGTTGCAGAACGACAGGGGGAAGATTCTGCTCAGCTGCCTGCGTTCTTCGGGTAGCAGGGTCTCCTCCTTCAAAACGAGCCAAACGGGATACTCAGCTTTCTCACAGCTGTCGTTTAGAAGATCCCTCTTTCAAACACATTACTTTATTTACTGTTACACACCCTTCATTGCAATTACCTACCTGGCACATAGACTGACTGTCCACTGTTGGGATTTATATTTTAATCCTTTATATTTTGCTAGCATTATATTACATTACTAATCAACTGCGTAGTATTAGGCATTATATTTTACTATTACATTATTAATCAAGCATATTCTCAAAAGTGTCTGACAAGCATATTCTCAAAAGTGTGTGTGTTCGATATCTGTAACCCTTGTGTAATTCCACGGTGGGAAACTGTTTGAGGAGGAAAGCATCTGTGGCCTCGACCTGCTGATAACAGCAGCTCCTTCGCCCGAGTCTACTAGTCCATTAAGGTACACAGTGAGCCCAAGTTCAACGTAGGTCCTAATGCAGTGGAGTGTGCAGCTTTGAAGCAGCGCTCAGTGAAACAAGGCAAAATGATCTTACGAAGTCGGTGATCATCTTCGCAGCCAGCTGGTGGAGGTGCTGAACGCGGATCACCGCGTTGTTGAAGAGCCTCTGGGTCTCGGAGGTCGCGGCGTGGTTAACAAACAAGCTCGCCACCACAACACTCAGCAGCACCAGTGCTTTGAAAGGAAGAACGGCACCGTTAACACATGGAGCGGCTGTGGACTCAGTGGAGACTCTCCCGTAGTAATTTAGTCCAGTCCTGATTACTCCGATAACATGGGTAAAATCACCAGAATTAATGTAATTATTTGAGCTGATCAGGACTACAGTGGTGGACTACAGCATGCAGGGGTTTTTCCTGCATCTAAGCTCAGTCCGTGTGCAAAAACTAAGTTACATTTCATTGCAGCAAATTGTGTAAGAGGTTGTCCAGCAGGTGATGGAACTAAGGTGAACCTGGACAGAGGAAATAACCAAAAACATTCACAAATGTCTCTTTAGAAGAAGCACTTCTTTTGCAGGGCAGAACTAGCTTCAGACAGAAGACTTACCTTTAGCCATGTTATCTTACCTACAGAAGACTTACCTTTAGCCATGTTATCTTACCTACAGAAGACTTACCTTTAGCCATGTTAGCAAATGAGCTGTAGCCTCGCAGTATCAGTTCAACACACCTGAGGGTTTGTGCCGCTCACCCTCACGGGCTGATATTTATATGTCCATCACGCATGTTTAAATGCATCTACGTGCATCTAGGAAATGCTATCCCCTCCATAAGATTACTTCATGTACTTCTCTATTCATTTATTTATTGTATTTAATTGGCAAACTAGCGTGTTTTGGGGGCATTTTTGCACATAGCTGTTTCCATGACGTCAAGAGGATTGATGCTGCCACTGGGAGAACGGACCGAGTGTTTGTCAGCTAGGAAACGTGCGTGAGACAAGCTGCGTCTGCTGAAGAGTGTCTTCGTCTTGTCCTGGATGTGGAAGACATCGTGTACAATTCTCTTCGTCCAATTTTTCAGACACAAATCTCTCCAGACGCTCAAAGGCGCTTAACAGTGGTACTTCCTTACGAGAATGGCTTGGTGTAGCACTCAAGCAAGCTAGGCTCCCCACAGAGGGGATGTCTATGTTTGAGAGCGACATTAATTTAGCACATGCAAATTTTCAAGTTGTTGTCCAGTCCTCTGCGCACTGATTCAGGTTTGGTAGGAGAGGCTGAGCTCAGAGGCGCAGCGGAGAAGCACCTGGTGGAGATGAAGTGTGGATGTTCACAAAGAAGCCGGGTCAGCAACGTAACTGTTAAAAGCCTTCTGAGAGGTCCTGTCCTTCCACATAAGACAGTTTATGAAACCTTGTGTTACGTCCACAGAAACCTTCAGTTGTAACCGTCTACCCAAAGACATCTAGAATCTGGGTTTCTGTTAGTACATTAACAACATGTAGACATCCCCCCCCTCACCATACACCTTCAAATGGTGTCACCTCCACCAGAAAGGTTACTTCATCAATAGTGATGACTGTGAATCAGATCGTGTGCATATGGAGCTGTGACCATACAGGCCGAGTTTCCGACAGGGGTGTGATGGCAGTTCATATGTAATATTCAGTATGGAGAGGGAGGGAAAATGTCAGCAAGACACTAAGGAAGTAATCCCTCACTGTGAACAACACAATCCCATCTGTTTACGTGTTTTTGTTCCTCGGGACCACGTCTGTGCTCAGTACCAGTGGCTTGTTTTGGGACAAATGTATTCCCGTGGAGCTGTGGATGTGGGCAGATCGGAAGCACTGATCCAGGACCTGTTTTGAGTTTCTGCTGTATTATGTATGTTTGTGCTGTTGCATTGTGGGGTCATGGCAAGAGTACATTGTTTACCAGGACTTTTAATGCAATTTTAAGCTGTTTTTACAAGTTTACATACTTCTAGGAAGCAGCTGCTGCTGTAGAGATTGAGGTGAAACTAAAAGGCCCAAATACCAACAATTTTAGTTCGTACACTAAAAAGCTAAAAATATATATTTTTTGCTAAATAATGCCTCATTATCTGTAGATACAACTGTAGAAACAGAAAGTGAAGGTATTGAATGCTGTAAATAATCTTTGTGAGAAATGTGAATCTGAGAATGCTGGACAGGGCAAGCATTTTCACAAATGTTATGCTTCTAAAAATTAAAAAAAAAGTTTTTTCACATATAAAAATTCTGAAACATTTATATGTGAAATGCTACGGCTTGTGCATGGTGAAACAGTAGATAAAAACGGAGATGAATATCTATGAATGAGTGATTATTAACTACACTCAGTACTGAATGTTGGTGCTGGGGGAGATATGCATCATACCCATCAGCCATACTTCCTGTCTTCTGCATCTATCCAACAACACTTTAATAATGTGCTTCCTCTAATCTTAAAATATGCTATCAAAATATGTGTTGTGCTGCCCAGAGGTGCACGTGTTCCTTATGGAGCTATTTCTTGTTCAGTTTTCAATTTTGGGTTGCTCAGTGGGACTCTAGACATGGATTATTGTTAAAAAAAAATGTTAAAAGTTCTAGATAAGAGCGAGTAGGTGACTAATAATGTATTAAGAAAAGTGACAAGGTGTGTGTAATCGTTTCCTTCTGACTGTGTTGACAAATGTAGCCACATGAGGGCGCCAAATGCACGGCATTGCTACAGCGTTTTATCAGCAAGTCCGAGTTCCAGAACTAAGTCTTGAGGAATCTATCCATTTTTAGGAATAAATAAATTAATTAATGTTGGGTTGTTGTAAAGGGTTAATTGTGACTTATTCGTGGTTTGTTCTTGGTGAATAAGTTTTGAATGTATGGATGGTTTATTGACCTACTGAACAGTGACAAATTAAAGTCAAATATTTTACGTTTAACTCCACTACACTATGCAACTACTACCGTCATTCCTTCAGGCGCGTGTTAATTTAAACATTAACGACAACACAAAAACGAAGTACGCGCACCAATCAGGTTTCAGTTCAACGGCAACGCAGCAGCGTAACATTATCAGAGAACATGGCCCTACATAAAAAAGGGAAAGAAACTAAATCGCCACTAAACCCATTGCCTTGTCAGAGTGAAATTCTTTTAAGTAATCGAAAAGAAAAGGGACCCCTTTGTTTTCAAGCGTGTCCAACAATATCTTACAGCAAACCGTTTCTTTGTGCATGTTAAATAAGTCCGACATTAGCATTGGTCACATGGTTAGACAGCTTTCTAGCAAAGTATGCAATTGCTAGTACACAAACTGCACTTGGTATGTATTTCTAATTATTTCTTTTACCATAGTTCAGGGTATTTCGAGGTTCTTGCTCCCTAAATGTATTGATATTGTGGAATAAACATTCGACCATTGCACTTTACATTGGAAAACGAGTTCCATTTTGTATGTAAAACCTGTCACAGCATGGTGCCAGAGGAAGGACTGGCTCCCTCATTCGCAAGGCAAAAAACAGAAATAAACTCCCCAACAAAAAGAAGCCAAAAGGAAACCGGCAGAGGACAAACCTTTCTGTTTCCCCTCAAATAAAAGAGTAACAGTTTTAACTGATTAAGAAAGCTAACCCAAATCCAGAGAGAGGGACTTGAGAGCAAGTCCAGAAACCTCTACCAAAAGATACCAGAACCCTGGCCAAATAATTTAGCAACCAACATCTTAGATGTTGCTGCTTATAAAGGGCTGTCTAGCAGGTGTAGCTCCTTTGGCTTGATTAGCCCATTGGCGCCCTCTGGTGGCCGCTGGAGGTATGGCGCTGTGGCCAACGTACTTTTACTCAAATAGAAGACTAAAGGGAAGACTTCTGCTTGTACTGAAGTAATGATTTACCTTGGGTATCTGTACTTTAACTCATGTACGTGGTTTGTGTACTTCGTCCACCACTGGGTAATACCTCAATATTGTATCTACATACTCAAAGTAAAAGCGTATTTTGCTTGCAATTATTGTGTTGCTGCTCTCTGTTCTTAATGTAACCACGTCCTAATTTATGCACCATCACTCGCTAATTCAACCCAAGGGTTCCTGAGTGCCACAGGAGGTCTTCCGGAGTGTTTTGTTAGAGCAGGATTGTGAGGTGAGCCGCAGGGATTAAAATTAAAGGCGCTCTACTAAGAGATCACTTCCTAATCAGCTTCCGCTATTTGATATCACTGTTGGCGCCGCTTGGAAGGTGGTAATCCGGGCGCCTTCCTTGTTCTCTTCCGTTCCGTTTCCCTTACACTTAACCTTCCTGTCTTCTGCCTGCCTCCTTCCTGCTTTGCTGTCCTCTGCTGTTTTTCTAACTTGCCATCACTGCTGACTTGTGTCATGCTAGTTGCACGGCAGCTGGTTTTTGCCATGCGCATGGTGAAGGAGTCCGCAATGTGCTCCTCCCATGTTCTGTATCTTCCCAGCAAATGTCAGGCATGCGGCCATGAGGGGCATGCAAGGTGTGTGAAAGATGGGAGAGACATACTGGGAAAGACACAGTGATTGGGAGAGACACACTGGGAAAGACACAGTGATTGGGAGAGACACACTGGGAAAGACACGGTGATTGGAAGAGACACACTGGGAAAGACACAGTGACTGGGAGAGACACACAGGCTGCAGCGTTTACTGCCACGGGCGGACCTGGAGGGGGACCTATCATAGAAGACCAGAAGACAACCTGATCCTTCACTGGTATTGGAAGTAGCACTGACAGAAATTCTAACAGTCCAGATAACAACTTCATTACTGCTCTAAACCAATATAAACCACGAGAGTAAAACAATTAAGATAAGCGCCCAGGAAACGGCCAATAGGAAGATACACGTGTGTGTAGCTGTCCTGCCGATCCTTAAATATGGCTGCCCTGTGAATTCTGTGGAAAGGAAGCGGAGATGCCCGTGTTGCACATTCACACTCATGACACAAATAACACGCTACTTCATTCAGCAGACGCCTCCCTTTTTTTCCTGTCTCCCCCTTAAGATCAGTGGTAATGTATGGTACCCTTCTTGGACAGATCCACCAAGGCTATTTTCAAATGCTATCATGTATCTCTCCTTTTAACATCTGAATCCCTCACTTCCGTAGCTCTGATGCCACTCATCTGTAATATTTTCATACTGGTGCCAAAATAAAGGTGGAGTTGTTACAGGGGCTTGATTCTTAATTTCATTTACACAGACAAACGTTTGTAAGTTTGTTCAAATCTCAGTACAAGAGCTCAGTATAGATCGTACTGCAGTTCTTCGTGCTACCGAAAAGGGTAATTAAACAATAAACAGACACCAGACGCATCACTTTCAATTAACACTGTTAACAGCTTCTGCGTATAGACAGATTAATAAGGCTTTTGTGGAATCCGTGGCATACAGCTCCTTCACTCTATTTCTGTTAACCAGTCACACTGTTGCTTTCTACTCATTTGGTCTTTGGTCTTCTTAGTCCTTCTGTAGATCCACCATTATTCCCTTCATGCCACTGTGAGGCACCTGCGCCCAGGAAAAATCCACAGTATGTTTGGAATCTCCTCTTAGAACTCTCCAATGACCTTTAACCTCCAGAAACCACAGGGCCTTTGACCCAGCCTAGACTATATAGTGTCTCACCAGGGCAGATCTTCTAATTATTACCATGTGTGGTACTTTTCTGCTGACTTGTGATCAGTTTTGTCACACTTCCTAATGGCAAACCGATTAAATTCAGGCAGTGAGACACAGGTCACAGATCAGCTCAGCAGTCATCATACAGCAGTCTTCTCCTCTGCCAGTTCTAAAATGACACCTTGCTCTTCGTGCTTCAGCCCAACTCCAATTTCAAAGTGGTTCATGCTGCCAGTCAAAAGCTGGAATGTCTCCTGTGCCCCCTAGGCCCCTCCCTCCCCCTGAGGCCCCTCCCTCCACCCTCCCCCCCACCATCTTCGTCACAACCCTTGCAACCTCTCATGTTCTCACTCTTGGGCTACTGCGCCTTCCTGAGCTTGTGCACACTGTTCCCCTCACCACCTCCTGGGTTCACATTAAGACAAAAACACCCTGGCCAAGACTAAGAGATCTCTGACTCTTAAATACACAAACATACACATGCATGCATGTGTGTGTGTGTGTATATATATATAATTTGTTCAAGTTTCTGATTATGTAATCCTTGAGCTCACACTGTACAGAACCTTAAATGATTGACTGTGCTGTATTAAATACAGCGTATGTTTCATAGTAATAATGTTTATCAAGAACCAGGTGTGTACATCATGTTAAACATGCCATGGCTTGTTAAGGCCTTGGTAACGAGGCTGAGAGGAACACGTTCATGTCTGTCTGTTCCCACTCTGCACACGGACAGGGAGGCGCTGAAACATGGGATCCCTGTGTTAAGGTTACAGACCCCAGATGACCCTCCGACACTCAGCTGTACACATGGAAAGTGAGGAGTGGTGGTATTGTGGAAAGTCCCATGTTCCCATGAAGGTCCCCTAATGGAGGCATTCAGGTCTGGATCTTGACTTCAGATCCAATCCAGTTAATGTAAACTGGTTTGGGCATTTTGTCATCACTCGTCTGACTCGTAGGTGAGCCATGACCCTAGGTGATTCGAGTGACCTCACAGATAGTGAGCTCTGGGGCAGTATTTCACAGATAGTGAGCTCTGGGGCAGTATTTCAAGTGACCTCAGGGGCAGTGATTCGAGTAACAATTCCAGATATTCAGAACCTTTAGGAAACTCTCACCTATGGAGGAAATGATCTTATGGTGTCCTAGGACTTGAATACAGTGAATGCTAGCTTTTCACCGTGCTGGGCGCTAGTACAAAAAATGTCTAGTCATTCTGTCGTACTATCATAATGCATAATGAAGGGAAACAGTTAAACTGAATGGGAAGGAAACGGGAGGCCCACGCGCTGAGGTGGCCAATTTGCTGGCAGTTTTAAATGCCTTAAGTGACTGGAAGTCACTGCTACTCAATTGCCTCAGATGTCACATTATTGTCGGATTTGAGAGGAGTGGAGGACAAGTTGGCTTCATCTCCTGGGGTTTGGAGCTGAATCCTTCAGCTGTTCTGAGATGTGAAATTAGAAAACAAACAAAAAAAAAAGCCAGTTTTAAGTCCAAAAAGTGTAACATCTCTGCAGACAATAAGGCCCAGGTCTCATCACTTAATCATTTTTCCCTAACCTTTGCTAAAAGGCAACACAGCTTAGCATTTGCTAAAAATAACACGACGACTCAGGCGAGATACTTGTCTTCTCACCAGCAGAAGCTGTATGCTTTTGGACTGGCAGCTACAGAACAGACGTGGCCCTTGAGTTGCAGCTACAGAACAGACGTGGCCCTTGAGTTGCAGCTACAGAACAGACGTGGCCCTTGAGTTGCAGCTACAGAACAGACGTGGCCCTTGAGTTGCACATTTGAATGAACGAAACTAAGCTGAAAACACAGCAGATTTAAAGAAAGTGTAGCTACTTTTATTGCTTTATCATCAAAAGGCATCAGTTGTATACAGAAAGAAAATTATACAGTGATACAGAACTGTTTTGGCATATATGTCAGCTAGGACGTAGGGCTACAGCCATTCTACCGTGCTCTTAAACTGCAGCTATTTAATATACAGCTGCTAGAGTTTAGTCAGAGTACAAACACACTCGTCTAATTAACCATGTTAAAAGTTTGCAGTTTACACTCATACATGTACACACTCTCAATTTTAAGACCTTGAATACAAATATCTCAACATTACCTGTTAGTATTTACATTCTGCGTTATGAAGTCCCATACAAATAACATCTGCTTTAGGTTACATTTATGTTTTTTCGTTATAGGTTTAGTATTCACACAGCTTGAACATCTGAACAATTCACACAAATGTAGAGCTAAATTCACCCTCACATATAGAATCAAATTCATCTAGATGTGAAAAGCTAAACCAGAACTCTTAAAACATGGGGCAACTTATACAAACACTGACCTCTGAACTGGGCCGCCCATTTGGAAGCAGTGGCTAGAATAACTGCAATATTTCTGCAGAGGAGGAACTACTGTCATACAGAGGATATATTTGGGCTTTTTTGCCATATTCACGTCTCGTTCTGTCAAGTGCAATAACAACAGAAGAACAAGCTTGTGTGTCGGCTCATTGTAAGAATCACATTTACTCAAAAGGTTTTGATAAAAAAAAGTTTTTTTTTTCAAGTTGATGTATTTTTTTTTAATATTGACTGTCAATTATTAGTAAATGTAAACAGGAAAAACATATTCCATGTTATATACCATATTCAGGTCTAACAGAAGTTCATAGTAATAAAAAATAAAGCAATAATAAATACATATATAAAGCAAAATGAACTTAAAATATTTAAGTCAATTCTGAGAGGCCGTTGTCACAGATTTTGTTTTATTTAGAACTGTAGCATTAGTATAAATAATGTAAAAAAGTAAAAAAAAAAAGTATACTCTAGTGGCACTAATGTACTTTTAGAAGGTGGTATTAGAATCCAGTATTTACATTATGTGTAGTGTTTGTCTGTGAATCAAGGGATTTCTTTCTTTCTCCCATGTTTTTAAAAGTTAGTAGTATATTGGAGTCCTTGAAAAATTCAAAGTATCGCTCTATCCATCCATCTATCTATCCATCCATCTATCATTAATACATGCATATTTCCCTCATACATTTTCATAATTTGGACATTTACTTATTTAAAATGATCAACACAATTTCTGTTTTCCTTATGTTAGACTGATTTAGTTTAATTATGTAACTGTTCTTGTTTATTAATACAACTTAATACATGCATAAAATGTTTTCAAGCTTTAAACTCAAAGTTTCAAACCACAAAAATTAAAGGACAGAGTAAAATTTCAGTGGACAAGAAATTCTTTGGATGATTTATCATCAAATTACTAATTACTTAACATCAAATAAATGTTAAGATATCACATGATAAAGCATCTCTATAACAAACTGTATCAGTACCAAGTGATTACAAATGAAATAAGTCATTATCATCATTTCCCTTTTTTGTTCTTTAAGATTATAATCTAATCCTGTAGTCTTAATGTCTCATGCTCCGCAGATCCCAAGAACTACATCAGAGTTCTTCACAGATAACTTTAACTTTCACTTGAAGATGTGGTGACACCGTCCCACCAGGTAATGTAACCAACACAAAATCCAGGTTTCCCATTTGAGATTAAGTTCCGAGTACCACTGATCTACAACCAATGTCCCATGCCTTGAGACCATAATAGTAATCTTGCAGCCTAACAATTAACACTTTCTGAAATTCATTTTCCTTTTACATTACCTGCAAGTGCTAAACTTTTATATTAGAATAAGTGTGAATGAAAAGTTGTCAATTTGGTGCATAATGTAAAACATTATTCTGTAAAACACTATTCTGTTGTTTCTGAGTAAAACAATGAAGCACTTTTTGTAAGTCGCTCTGGATAAGGGCGTCTGCTAAATGCCGTAAATGTAATGTAAATAATGTACCAAAAACACAGTCTCCAGCGCCACAACTGTCCACACAGGCTGTAAGGTCTGGGATGGAGTGGAGAGCAGATGCAAACGTTCCCTATTGAGTACCTCGACTAAAGTGATACCTTCTTTGAGGACCTTTTTCTGTTTTGGCCTTGTTTGCTGGGAGAGTAAAGGAAACAGAAGGCCTCTCCTTCGGTGCTCGATTCATGTAGAGCTGGTTGAGCTCTTCTGTGATTGTCTCGACTGTCCCAGAGGTCTCCTCGTGCCTTTTCTTCAGCTGTTTGAGTTGACGTTTGAGCAGATGTTGGCGGTAGGCTCTTTGGATGACTCTTGCAGCCATGTCCTCTCGTTTGCGGCGCAGAGTGGTGGTGATCGGCACGTAGGACACCTTTGAGGGGTTGTTGGCCATGAATTTCTCCTCTATGCTAAGCTTCAGCATGTCTGTTTCACCTGACTCACCCAGCACCTCGATGGTGAGAGCGATCAGGATGTCAACGCAGTGGATCTTCTCTCCTGCTACCATTGGGAGATTCATGGAGATCAACTTCATTGCGTTTGGCTTGGGGATCCTCAGCGGATCTTTTAGCGCATCACAGAAATCTGAGAGAGCAGTGTAAGAGATGAACTGTGAAGCATCTGGATCAAACTTTTCCCAGGTGCTGTAGAACATCTCGAAGTCATCCTCACTTAAGGGGTCACTGCTCTCCTCTGTGGCCACATTGAAGTTCTCCAGAATTACGGCGATGTACATGTTGACCACCACAAGGAAGGACATCACAATGTAAGTGCAGAAAAATGCTATTCCTACCGCAGGATTTCCACAATCACCCTTGGTCTCTGTTCCGGGATGTTCCTTCAGCGGGTCACAGTCTGGAGGTGAGTTTAGCATAGGCACAAGGAGCCCATCCCAACCTGCAGAGGTCGTGATCATGAACAGACATATGATGCTGTTTCCAAAGGTCTCAAAATTGAACATGTCATCAATGCCCCCCTCTTTTTTAACATAGCCAAAATTGGACATGCCGAAGATTGAGAAAATGAACATGATCAAGAAGAGGAGGAGGCCGATGTTGAAGAGCGCTGGCAGAGACATCATCAGCGCAAACAGCAGCGTTCGGATGCCCTTGGCCCCCCGGATCAGACGCAGGACGCGACCTATTCTGGCAAGCCGGATGACGCGGAAAAGGGTGGGTGACACGAAGTACTTCTCAATGAGGTCTGCCAGCAGTAACCCTAGAGAATACAAATACGTTGCTGATGTGGCAATTTTCAAATTCTACATCATATATGCATATTTTAAACATAATTTTTACATAATTTTTACATAATTGCATTCTAAGGGAAATACAACCACATCTTTAAAAAGACAGTTTGGATGGTCGAATTTTCATTAAACTGAGTCCATGTAAGAAACATGCCTAGGAATAAACATGCACTTTGTGTCTAATGCTGGCTGAGACTTTGCCGCAATGACTCAGACAGCATTAGGACAGTTGCACCTTCAACTTCCAATAATACCGAGGTATGTACCACATCACCACTTTGTTCGAGCCCTACACCCTTCATCCTACACCCTGCAACCCTGAGTTTTCACTTCTGATTGAAACAGAATGCAACCAGCTGTAGATAAGAGTGAACAAAGCTTGTTGCAGGTATTCGAATGATGGTTCACTGCCTAGCAGAGCCCCAACTCTCGTACTTACCTGCAATCGAAAGAATCACCACGATGCAATCAAAAATATTCCATCCAATGGAGAAGTAGTGCTGTCGAAGGGCAATAAGCTTCAGAACACACTCCGCAGTGAAGACCACGATGAAGATGAAGTTAATCATGTACAGAATATTATCGACCTCAGCAGTCTGGTTGTCTGTCTCCACCATCATGGTAACCATGTTCAAGCAAATTAACCCCATTATTGTGAAGTCAAAGAACTGCTTTGTGACAAAGTCAAAGATGAGTCCTTGAAAACAGTTCTTCGTACAGGTCCCCAAAGTGCACAAGAGATGAGGAAACACAAGAGCAATTATTACGTTGACCTCACTCTCCTGACCAAGGTTGCTATAAGTTAGAGATCTCCATATTTTTCACAATTAAAGTTAAATATAAGCAATAATATAATATTTATGACAAATGGATACCTGGGGGCGTGGAATAGGTTTCTGTGGTTTCTTCGAACCTAGTTTCTTCATGGCATTGTAGTATTTCTTCTGTTCCTCTGTCATGAACAAGTCTTGTCCGCCTAAGTAAAGCGACACAGAAAATTATTATTGTGAATGCCTTCAATTCTCCTTTCATCAACAGTTTTGCCCTAGACCACTCCATTCAAGTCTACTGACAACACTGGTTAGCACCTTTAAATACTGCTCCTAGTAATTGCCATGTTTTACTGTTGGTCTTAACTTTTTTTAAAAAAAAGATACTTATCTTTGATTTTTGTTGGTTGAAATTATCAATGATAACACCAATGAATAAATTGAGAGTGAAGAAGGATCCAAAAATGATGAAAATAACAAAGTAGAGGTACATGTAGAGGTTTGCTTCATATGATGGTTGGGACTCCACCTAATTAAGGGGAGGATTGAAGCA
Source organism: Brachyhypopomus occidentalis (assembly GCA_020368025.1). NCBI lineage: Eukaryota > Metazoa > Chordata > Actinopteri > Gymnotiformes > Hypopomidae > Brachyhypopomus > Brachyhypopomus occidentalis. The sequence goes on from JAGXOD010000107.1 coordinate 5,919,567, forward strand.
CCATGAAAAACAGGGATAAAAGACAACGCAACAACTGAATTTATTTTGTAAATCCCTAATTGTATGTCATCTGATTTCAGATGTTTTTCATGTCACAACTGTAGTGTGTCATAGTGATTAATAATTAGGGTGCTAGGAATACTTCTTTAGGGACTCCTTATTTTGAATTGTCTATAATTTATAAGAAAGATGAAAGTATGAATCTTACCTCACGAGAATCCACAGCAGAATACATGATATCCATCCATCCTTTAAATGTTGCCTGTGAACAAATAGGAAACCATAATGGCCAAATCACCGTCACTGCCTTTATCACTCAATCATCCATCCATCCAGCTATCCACCCATCCATCCAATTCATTTACCCAACATTTTTGTATGTTTGAACACTAACCACTTGCAGTAAGGAGAGGTAGCCCATGCCCACATTATCGAAGTTGACCTTCATGTTCTTCCATCGTATGCCTGGATCAGTTAGCATTTGTGTGAGGCAGTCAGTTTTGTTGTTTACTGTATAATCCGAGATTAACTCCTCTGAGGTTTCATTAAAGCAGTAGTAGAACTTTCCAGCAAACAGGTTCACCCCCATTATACTAAAGATCAACCAGAAAATGAGGCACACAAGCATCACGTTGAATATTGAAGGGATGGCTCCAACCAGGGCATTGACGACTACCTGCAGAAATTTGCAAAGTTTAGCTTCAAGGCCAAACTGGAATACCATACAAAATAAAATACCAAAAAGGCTTAACTGCAAAACCCAACTGAAAACAGTAATTTTAAGGTGTGGGGGCTGGACCTTGGGCCAGCCCTGAATTGCCCAATTGTATAACAGCTACTTGCCCTCATTCCCTCAAATCTGGATAAGGCCCGAAGTGGCCTCAGGGCTCTCAGCGTCCGCAGGGACTTGATGGGACCAAGGTCAGAGTAACCCAGAATGTTAGCCGTCAAGCTGATGAGAGAGACCTGTGGGACAATTTGAAATGCGTTATGTCGTGTTTGATAGGTGTTGCCAGACTTAACGAAGTAATAACATTCAGCAAAAATGTTGACAGTAACTTACAAGGAACAGTAGCTGCTGATTGTAGTAAAGGCTGAAAAAGGCTCATAAAAACGAGCTCTTGTTTAATGATTGCCATTTCCATGCATTGATTATTGACTACACTGGCATTGTTGTGTGAATTATTATTTTAAAAGATGCTGCATTATCTACCATTGAATTGGACTGAAATATTAATGGACAAAACAAAGAAACTCTCCAGCGCCAGTGGCATTATATCTGTTAATATTGTATGCATTCTTGAGATTTTACAACTATAACACAATTATCACTTACATCAACAATCAGGAAGTCAAGCCAGCACCATGCATTTGTGAAGTAAACTTTGAAACCATAGGCAGCCCATTTTAGGATCATCTCAACAACAAAGATATAGGTGAAGATCTTATCTGCATATTCAAGGATGATTTGAATTGTTCTTCGTTGTGAAATGTAAACATCCTCAAAAGCCTTAAAGATAACAAGAAAATGGAACAAAGTAAACAAAGGTGAACAGTGACCATTTTATAATACGATTCTAGCAGTTCTGATTGCATCACAGATTTAGTGATGGTATGTATCATTTTAGCTCACCAAAGCACCACTGCTGAGAAGAATCATGAATATGATAAAAGTCTCAAAATAATTGTGCTCCACAATCATGAAGCAGGTCTTGCGGATGTTCCACCATAACTTTCCTCTGCCCTGGGTGATGTCCACATCCAGGCATGGACACCGCCTGATGCATTCTAGAACAGCAAAAACACTTGGTCATGCAGAATCAACTAAACATAATTAGCTTCGATTGTGTAGTTTTGGCAACCCTCCCACCAAAAAAAGAGCACAGTGACTTGCACATATGGATGCCTTATGGATGTAGGTGCCATCACTGGGAACTTGAGTGACCAATGATAGATCCTGTCCTATCTTACAATTTTGTACAATAGCACTTTAGCTTGGCTACTTAGTAGAGCCCTAGTGACAGATGTGTCAATCCTAAAGGCTAGGGTCCACTCTGCACACATGGGGGAGGGTCTTGGTGTCTCTCTCACTTTCTGTGTAACAGTCCTCTGGGTTGTCAGATTCTTCCTCTTCTTCACATACTTCCTCCACCACAATAGGCCGTATGTCTACTGTGCTGCAGATGGATGAGCTTTCTGCGTCTGCGTCTTTCAGCTGTGCAGCCCATGGAAAGACAGAAATGTGTCAGGACATCATACCGCCATTCTTTAAGAGGAGCAACATATGTAAAATGTTGAAAAGCACTTCCAGTGGTACGATGCTAAAACTGTGGGCAAAAGACTTCTGGTTTCAAGGATTGTGTGTCAGATCTGTGCCAAACAGTCAAGCAGTTATTCATGTGGACTTGTTGAAATGTGATTTGTAGTCGGTCACTTCTGGCATATGTGTTAACTTGAGCACCAAGGACATCTTGTACAAAAATATGTCTGGTTTTACAGGCGCAGTATGAGTTATATTTAGCAATATGAAGACGCTGAATGATAAGTGGTGTGTATAAATCTATCCCTCAGATTCAGATGACATTAACTCGTGTAGCTCAAACCGCACAGACCTGACAAAATGCGATTCGATTCGCTGCCATGAAGTTTATTCAACAGCGTAGTGTCAGCTGCCATTTTGTTTTTTTATTGCATCACATTAAAGCTTTTGCCACTGACTGACATTTCTTAGACAGAACAAATAACATTCAAACAGCTGCATAGCTCAATATTCATTGTCCAGTATTGAGCCTATAATGAACCCATGTTTAATTGCATTTCTATGTATTGGTATTGATTGTAATTTAGTAGCATTCTGATTCAAGGGATACTTTCATTCTGGCCTATCTACTGTACTATCTAATTTGCATTACATCTGAATATCAAATTAGCAGACAGATATACATACCATCAGCCTCATATGCCGTGTTTTGTTTTACTCTTTAAAAAATTCTAGTTAAGCAGATTACTTAGGGTGACTGCCTCACCTTGAGCAGTGAATTCCTCCCCTGCGGAGAGGCACTGCAGAGGATGCCAGACGTTGAGACATGAGAGAGGATGTGTCACATGAGCTGTGCAACTCGACCCAGTTGACAGACATACCAACAAACAGTTGCCTAATGAGTCACAGCTTGTGCTCCTCAATGAAACAAATGTTTGACAAAATGTCTGACCCTTAATACAGCAGTGCTGCATTTCCCATTTGTGAAGCCCTTAACGGTACGGAGAGGCACATTTAGAGGTATTTGGGTTCACTGGTGACCGTGGAGTGAGAAGGAGGAGACGGGTCAGGTAGTTGTCAATCGCGTTAATTAATCACACTGTGCTGGTGCCGTTTCCCACGCTCTGTCACCGTGACCCTTGACCCCTACGGTGCCTCTAAAAACACAATCTCTATATCTCTCTCCCCAGTCATACACATATGCTCTGTGAGACCCTAAATTGGGTATATTGCGTTCATAGTACTTACAAGATCACTTTTAGGTGAGTGAGGTGCTATGTGAAGTTTTATGAACCAATGAACTATAAACTGACACACAGTACTGTGCTAACATCTTAAGCCATCATTAGATTTGTCGTTTTAGCAATGGTGATATATTTACTTATTTATTTGTCTTTATTAAGCTACAAAAATAGTGGAAATATGTACGCAAAGTACATATTTGGTAGAATGGCTCCTACGTGCAGTTTTTTGGGGACTAGATTTTCTGAAGTAATCATCTGGTACCATTCCACTCCGGTTCCTACAACTGTTCAAGTGTAATGGAAGGTCAATGTTTGACACCAGCCTAGAGAAGCTGTTTTTTTATATAGCATACACATTTCCTGAATTTTCAGATTGTATTCTATTGTATTCAGATTGCACACACACACACATCGCGTCATTCTGTTGGCGGTAATAGTCAACGTTTGTTGTATGCTTAAACAGGAAACTCACATTGTCGTCTTCATCTGTAAGAGTGCTGTCATCATCGATAGTTCTTTCAAAATCTGACTCAACATTTGCCATTGGAGCTCCTCTCATTGGGACCATGACCATTTCAGAAGTTACCCTCCGCTTTCTCGCCTCCCCTTGATCTTCCCCAGAGTCCATGTGGTTCATGACTACGTCACTGCTGCCTTTAAAGTCACCATGGTTACTCTCGTTCTTCTTCTCTTCCTTAGGTTTCAAACCTAACAAACTCCTTGTATGTCCAATAATGAAGGCTTTCACCCAGTCCGTAGCTCTGGTGATTCTTGCAATGGCGATCTGCAGGTTGTTCATTTCACCGTCATCATCTGATGATGACAGATTATCTCCACTAAAGGAGCTAAGAAGCAAGGCCAGGAAAAGATTCAAGACCTGTAACACAATGATCCAAACCACAGTTAATCCAGGAAAAGATTCAAGACCTATAACACCACAATGATCCAAACCGCAGTAAATCCAGGAACCAAAATAAATGATAATCAAAAATGGATTGTTTTTTGTTGATTTTTTTAAAAGTGTGGCATTATAAAGGTGTTCTTTTTTCCTTAAGTTAAACCATATGTATTTATAATACACATTATGTTACAATACAGAGAATGATCTGCACTCTTTACTTTTTTTAATCACATATTTAATCAATCAAACTAATGGACCAAAGGTCATCGCATATATGTGTCAGCAAGGCAGTTGGTGTAAAAGAAAACAAAACATGGCTGTAAGTAACTGAAGTCTTGCTATCTAGATAGTTGTTAATCGTAGACTTGTGTTGAGTCATCTTACTTCTCTAGAACCAATTATAGATATGTGTGTTTCTCATCCAACACTTATGTCTCCTAAAATGGGACTTCTAATCATTTTAGCTTCAGCACTGACTTTTTTTCTGATTGCTATTGCTAATGAAAATAATTTCCAATAAATATGGACCTTGATGGCAGCTTGGCTCTTTAATCCAAATTAAACCTTTTGTTTGTGAAGCATCTTAATTTACTGCCCAGTATTCATCACCTCATCACTTATTTCCTTGTTGCTCTATGAAGAAGTGAAATGCAAATCCACCTGGCACAATTTAAAGCAAATGACCAGTTGATACTATATGTACCTAGGAATGATTTATAATCAACTTCCAGCAAGATGACAGCATGGCCTTATGCTATTCTACAGAACTGTATTCTTAACCATACTGGATCTCAGCAGTCATGCAAAAGGATATCACGCTTGCGAGAGAGTGTCAAGCATGAATGCCATCTCATGATTGAATTATCCAATAGAGACATCACCTATGGCTTGGATTTATCCAAAAATGGGCGGCACATTCGCACCTAGTCTATTGATAGCTCGTCCATATTTTATGTAGGTGTTGAAAGGTATATAGGACTGGATAAAGAATGTTGTTTTATGTGGGTCAGAGCAGAGCCAAACTCTTAACAGGGGCTCATGTGCTCAGACAGTTGTTGTTGGAAGAGCAAATAGAAATAATTTATCATCAGTATGCAATTTGCCAGTACTGTAGTGCCAATTTAAATACGTGGTTCAACCAAACTAACACAAAACACAATGTCTTTCTTGTGTAGGCAATAGAGATGTTCACAACACCACCAAAATATGACATCAACCTGGTTCATCCGTGCAGTATCGAGTCAAACAGCATGACCAAGGAAACACTCACCACCAGGTTCCCGATCACCATGACCATCATGAAGACGATGAGGCACATGGACTGGCCGGCCACCTCCATGCAGTCCCACATGGTCTCGATCCACTCGCCGCACAGCACGCGGAACACGATCAGGAAGGAGTGGAAGAAGTCATTCATGTGCCAACGTGGCAGCTCGCAGTCAGCGCTGATCTTGCACACGCAGTCCTTGTAGCTCTTCCCGAACAGCTGCATGCCCACCACGGCGAAGATGAAGACGATGATGGCCAGCACCAAGGTCAGGTTTCCCAGGGCGCCCACCGAGTTACCGATGATCTTAATCAGCATGCTGAGAGTGGGCCAGGACTTTGCCAACTTGAAGACGCGCATCTGTAGCCAGCATAGTCATCGCATGATCGTAAGAGATGCCTTTAAAACATTTTGAAGCGTTTTCCGTTCTATTTAACTATCGGCAGCTATCAGATTTGGGACGGACGGCACCCCATTCAGGCTGCCAGCAAAACAGTTTTGATCATTAAACTTGTTGGGTAGACAAAATAATGGAACCACAACACATTTTCGATATACAAATAAATTAATTTCCTCTGGTTGTCATAAATACCAAATTTGTGAAGCCCATACTATAGTTTTGGTTGAGTATGAGTAAATTTAGTTCAGCATGGATATATCAAAGTTACTATTAATAAAAGGCATGTATTAATATTAATTAGTTTATTGAGATTTAGTGACTTTAAATATCCTTTTTGTTCCATCTAGTCTTTCCATTGTTTTGTATACTTCCTGCAACTTGTAGGGTGTATCTTAGATTTGTTATTTTCTCTGGAGAAATTCTCAGAAACCTTAGTCTCTGATATAAAGAATTTCTGGGAGTTTGGGGATTATTTGGATACAACAGCTGGGATTTAGTGAAAAGCAGTGACGTGCAGTGCATAACATGGTTACCCCTCCTGCCAGGGGTGTAGCAGCAAATTCTGGGCCCTGTACACTCTCAATGTCAGTAGGCCACTATAAATGCCAAAAAAAAAAAAATCAGGATTTTTATGGGTCCCTGTCTCTAGTCGGGCCCTGGGTAGTCAGGTCCACATCTCCCCCCACTACCACGCCCATGCCTCCTGCAGACGCCCCCCCCCCGACACCACCACCATGCAATAACCATTAATTAATTAAAACAATAAAAAAATTGTTTGAATTGTAAAATATAGTCCTCAACATGCAGCAGATAAAAAAAAAACAGTTGATAAAACAAAAGTATCATAGATGTTAGTTTGTTAGCTAGACATACCAGGCTAGAAGGGCCGGACTGCACACCAAAAGTTAATGAGATGGTAAAATTCTTTTTAAAAATGAAATAGCTATACAGACTATGTGAATATGTTTTGAAAACATTATAACAACATATTCACTAATAAATACATTTGATCTATCTATCTGTTTCCTTTGGTAGGTATATATGTGTGAATGTTAATGCAACATTGTCTAAATCCATCTGGATGTGATGCAACAAACTATTTACTCAACACACTGTGTTAGCAATAAAGGTTAGCTAGGGGCCAAAGGTGAGTTAGCTCAAGGCAGATCTAAAAACATAGATTTCAGAGAACACGTTTAATTTGTGCAAAATGCCAGCTGCAATATTTGGGTGCCAAGCACTGCAAGTAGTAACAGTTTGCTTTTTCCACAACATGTAGGGCCGCATCAGATCTGGAGCTAACGACTCAATAATACGAATACAGAGAAATTAAAATTACATTATTATACGAGTTCTAGAATTACAAAAATAACATTAAAACACCTCCTTAAACCCTCAGCCAAAAATGACTGCTTTAAGTATGTTTCCAAACCCAGCATCCATTGGGTTACAATATGTTCTCACTATGCAAAAACCTTTCAATTTCCTCCCAAACACTGGCAAAAACACAGCATTGTGCCTTTGGCATTTTAACACTGGGGTGTTTTAAGACTGTTCATTCTCACTAAGGCTGAGCAGCAATGTCTGCCATCTTCCACTGATTCTTCCATGCACTCACCAGCATCACTACAGAGAGCAGCATCTTTCACATACTAAGGCAGGGGTTGGGAACCTGTGGCTCTATTGATGACTGCATCTGGCTCGCAGAAAAATCTTAGTTGACATGATGTTTCCCAACATGATAAGTAATGAATAATTCCGATGACATTTTAAAGTAAAACCTTACAGAAATCGCAGTGTTAAAAAAGAAAGTTCAAAATGACTTTTTAATCATTTTAATCCATACATCTATTTTCTACCGCACCTGTTCTGGGTTGTGGGTGGCTGGAGCCAATCCTAGCTGACCTTCGGGGTACGGGAGGGTTCGGCACAAAAACTCTACTTTTATTGGATAACTTGAGTCGTAGTGAGCTAGCCAGGCTACATTTGCATCGAAACATCCAGCGTGGAACAGCAGGAAGAAATTCAGACTTATTATACTCAACAATTGTTGGTCTTACTTTAAAATTCAAGCATTTAGTTGTATTCAGTGTTAAAAAAAATATTGTATGGCTCTCACGGAAATAGATTCTAAAACACAGATTCTAAAAATAGATTCTGGCTTTCATGGCTCTCTCAGCAAAAAAAGGTTCCCGACCCTGTACTAAGACATACGACATCGTTTTCTGCTGCTGTTGGTGTTTTATTTTCGTGATCTCAGTCATATTTGGCATGCTTCTTTCCTTCCTTTGCTCTGACTGCCATCATTTCTGGTGATGAGGATAAAGCCCTTCAAATAATGTTCTTTTTTCTTGGAAAAGCATTTTAAAATTTGACAGACACTTTTTTTGTTTTACAACAAATCATTCCAGCTGCAGGCAGGAGGTTGCGCAGGGCAAGCTTCGGAAAACTCGGCTACTTACGCAAATAAAGTAGCCCAGGCCTATTGCTTCACGCATAAAGTGCAGCAAATCTCTATTTTTTGGGAATGCCAACATCACACTATTTGATCCTTCCCTGTTTCATGTTCAGTTTAGAAAATGTGCTTGTTCCTCAACCGATTGATGCATTTTGTGCCCCGTAAGGAAGGTGCACATCTAACACACATCAGTGTTTTGTGGGATTTGGTTCTTGTGTGTGTGTGTGTGTGTGTGTGTGTGTGTACCGAGAAGGATCAGTCAGTGTGAATTCAACTATTTACCAAAACAAAGGTGTGAAGTCCTCCCATTGGCTTGTTCTCCCCCTCTTGTCCAATTAAAACGTCCGCTGATTGAAGCTCAAATTCTTCATTCTCTGTTCCGTGCTTTTTTTGTTTTTTTACATGAAACAGAGGGACTATTGCAATGAGTCTTAAATAATCAATCTCAGAGGTTTGGATATGAGAAGCAATAAGTCTTTTCTGCAGCTCCACACTAAGACTACGTTCACACTACAGAGTGGAAGTGGCCCAAATCCAATTTTTGTATGTGTGTGTGTGTGTAAAATCAGATTTGGGACACTATTTGGTTCAGATACATATCCAGTCTATGCTCATGTGAAACCAGTGAGAACTTTCAGATTAAAGTTCATTATTTTTGTTTATTTGTTTGTTTGTTTCACACTTACTGTAGAGGAACACATCTCTAACCACACCCCAACCCCACCACATGGCTCCTGTCCTGTTCACACACTTCGATCTGAACTGAAATGGCAACCCTAGCTGCCATGACAACAACATCTATGCCTTTTGTACATTCCTGCCTTTTTGCCCAGATCCTCAACAGCTTGTAATCTCAGGGAAACATTTTTGAGATCTGTTCAGAATATTTTATTTTTTGTGGATAATGATTGATAGTCATGCGATTCTGGTCTCTCCAATTAGCATGTCAGACCAATATCAATCCAACACAGCGTGGTTCTGCTTCATTTCACAAGACTGATAAGGTGATGAAGTCATGATGAAGTCATCTGCTGCCACTTAAAATGAATAAAACACTTTCACAAAGTGTGGACCTCAAGTATCTCATATATACACACACACCCTTCTGCCCAGAATGATCAATAATGGCTACCGTCTTTTGTCCCTTTTCACGTCCTTGCTCCAAATCCTTAACCACGGACAAAACTGCTGCAAATCCCTGCGGTCTCTTCAGCCCAGAGGTCTGCTCTTACATCAGAGACAGATTCAGGTCTCTTACAAGCCTGAATGTGACCCAAACACTAGAAGTAATTATAAGGCCTGTAATGTGAACGCAGCCCTGGATTTTCAGTAGGCTACACACACACGTTGACATGGAGTGCAGTTCGAATTCAGACTGCTGCAGTTCAGTAAGACAATTTACGAAGGACCCTCCTCCGCAGAAGGGCTTATAACTTGAGCTCTTGGCACTTATGGATCAGTTACATACAGTAGGAAACAGCTGTAAGGGGAAGAAGGGGTTACTCACAAGACGGAAGGAGCGTAGCACAGAGAGTCCCTCCACGCTGGCCAGACCCAGCTCCACCAGGCTCATCGTCACGATGATACTGTCGAAAATGTTCCAGCCGACCTGGAAGTAGTAGTATGGGTCCATCGCGATGATCTTCAGCACCATCTCGGCCGTGAAGATGCCTGTGAACACCTGTGAACAACAGGCCACAGCTAGCTCTCCGTTACCCCAGTGACAGGCCTCTCTGGTGTTACCCCCAAGGACAGGACAGGTGCAACTTCAATATAAATGAATTAAGGTGTGACACTCATATTTGGTTACATATGTAACACCTTACCAAGTTGCCAGTGGCTAAGACCGATTCAAAGTCTGGAGACATTGGGTAGTGTTCCATGGCCATGAACACGGTGTTCAGTATGATGCAAATAGTGATGCCGAGGTCCACAAAAGGATCCATCACAATGAAGTGCACCCACTTCTTCACTCTGTTCCAGGGAGCATAGCAGTCCCACTTCAGGAAAATGTTTGCAAACTTGTACCAGCATGGAGGGCAGGGTCTCTCCAACTCCTCGAATTCTGAAAGAGGAAGCAGTATGGTTGTGGTGTTACCTTTGGTACAATCACTGACTGATTATCTAGTGCTTTGTGAAGCCCGTGTTGAGGGACTGAGCCAACATTACCTTCTAACGCACTGCTTGTAGTGCTCACACCACTGGCTTTCCTGTTCTGTGTGCCGGGAGCTTCCAGATGGCCCAAGCTCCCTTTGCAGCCATTCGAATTTGATACCTCAAGAGACGTTGAGCACAACACAGAAAAATTGAATAAATTATGATAAAAATGGAATCAAAATGATGCAAATCATGTAATCATTGCTTTAATGAAAGTGACGATTTGTCGTCATGATGCGCCTAAAACAGATGGATTAACTTAACAAGAGTTTAATTTAGCAATCTTAAACATGCGGTTAAATATGTTATGAAGCTTTTGCCTTAAAGGCATGCAGATCTAATCAGTCATTCTTATGATCAAATCTTCATGAACGTACCGTCCGAGTCTTGCTAAATGTAAACACAAATACATTTAAACCAAGTACCAGCACACTTACCATGTAAAAGTCAGAGGGTCAGTGTGCTTAATCACAGGCGTCTACATACCTTTCCATCTGAAAGGGGCTTAAGTGCAATGCTGACATCCTCCGTCCTCCCTTTGTCGTCATCGGCAACGCTTTGACTGTCATCAGCACAGTCGTGACTCACCTGTGCCAGGTACGGAGGGCTATGTCAGTCAAAGTTAACGCTAATGCTAACGCTAATCTGACAGGAAGAGGATCAGCGATGGCGGCTGGAATGCCCATGCTTGCCTTGACGTGCTTCTGTTTGAGCTGTTCCATGATCCTCGCGTACTCCTCCTCTTTCTCATTAGCCTCGGCTATAGTGGCCTCGTTCTGCTCGGCGTACGCCATGGCGACTACCGCCAGAATGAGATTAACGAGGTAGAAGGAGCCCAAGAAGATGACCACTACAAAGAAGACCATGTACGTCTTGCCCGCTGACCGCAGAGTCTGAAATATGCAAGACACCGTTAGCCGGACGTGAACGACTAGATCTACACTGAGGGTAAAGATGAATATAGGGGCCATTAACAGTGTTTTAGGACTTTCTCAAGAGCATTATAGTAGGTCATTCACAAGTGACTTTCCAGACCAGGTGTCAAATCATACATAGTTCAAATGCAGTCACATTTGGGATCCAGTGAATGACTTATTATTTTAGGCATGAAGGTGGCTGTGCACTTACATTACTTAACAATCGCGCAATTCCATTACTGAAGCATGACAAAGAAAGAATGCAAGACGGTTAGAGGAATCAAGTGGACCATCACATTAGAGTACAGAGTCCAAAGTGTTGAGGTACAAACCAATTGGAAGAGGTTTTCCCAGAAGTCCTGCGTCATAAGGCGGAAGAGAGCCAGGAAGGCCCAGCCGAAGTTGTCAAAGCTGGTGTAGCCGTAATTTGGGTTCCTGCCAGCTTTCATACATATGTATCCCTCAGGACACTGCCTGTCAATATTACAGCATACAGTTCATTGATAGACACACTGCATTGGGTGTTGACCATTGTATTGAGTCGTAAATAACTGATGCCTTTATGTATGTGTTCTTTGGTTTCATGTTTGATTTCCTAAACACTTTGTGAAGCATATATATAAGCATATATATTTAGAGTATAATATGTCAAGCAATATCCTATGTGAAGGATACTTTTATTTTAAATATTTTTTTTAATAAAAATAATTCTGGGACACCTGGATTTGAGGGATGGGGGAATCCTAGATTGAGCTTTTCTGGAAGTGGAAAACTGTGGCATATTTTAGTAATTCGTAGAGTAGAGTAGGTTTCACAAAACAAATCATTCCTGTCAGTCCATAACAAATAATTTCTGTCAGTAAATGGTGGTTTTACTAGCTCCAGAGATGTCCATCACTCTGTTCGAGGACCATGAGCCCAGGTCTCATATCAGAAATATGGGTCATTTATTAATGGAAGGAACGGAAATGGTCAGACATACCCAGAATCAGAACTGTTTCCACAGAGAAGTGCATCCACACTACCTGGAGGAAAGTAGAAGTTTTCTGCACAGAAAACAAGATTTAAAGTTTTAAATAAAGCAGAATGAAAAGTGGCCAACTTGTAGTCACATTCTTCCCAAACACAGCTATGAACTAGCCCTCACATTCTTCCCAAACACAGCCATGAACTAGCCCTCACATTTTTCCCCCAAACACAGCCATGAACTAGCCCTCACATTCTTCCCAAACACAGCCATGAACTAGCCCTCACATTCTTCCCCCAAACACAGCCATGAACCAGCCCTCACATTCTTCCCCCAAACACAGCCATGAACCAGCCCTCACATTCTTCCCCCAAACACAGCCATGAACTAGCCCTCACATTCTTCCCCCAAACACAGCCATGAACTAGCCCTCACATTCTTCCCAAACACAGCCATGAACTAGCCCTCACATTCTTCCCCCAAACACAGCCATGAACTAGCCCTTCTGAGCAGAAGCTCGGCTCACAGCTCTGCAGGTACCTTCGTTTGAAATGTGCTCGTTCCAGTTGAAGGTGGTGTTTGTGTCGTTAGACGCGATGTTGAAAGTGGGCATGAAGACGCACTTCTGTCGTAGCATCCCCATGAATAACTGGAGGCCGATGAGGGCAAATACACTGAGGCAGAAGACGGTCAAGATCATGACGTCTCCCAGCTTTTTCACAGACTGGATCAGCGCACCAACAATGGTTTTCAGACCTGCATGTAAACGGAAGGGGGGTGGAGGTGGTTGGAGGTGTGGGTGGAGAAAGTGGCTGAAACTCTTGAGTCGTGATGGCATGACACTCTTATTTTCCTACGTCTAATTATGTTGCCCCCAAAATTGAAGGAAACACTTAAATCATACACCAGATCTCACTGAAGGACAGAGTCAAGGTGAAAATTGTTACAAACCAAATTCTTCAACCCACTGAGGTTTGGCGTGAGAGTCACACTGACACTCAGGCTGATCCAGTTAGCGTGAATTTCATCCTACAAACTCATAATGTGACTCAGTGGTCTGCAAGTGCATGTGCCCGTTTGTACTCTTGTCAATGTCTGGGCAGTTCATTCACCAAAATTTCACACCTTATGCTAACTAGCATGTGCTTTTGGGACTGACTGACAGCAATTGAACCTTTGAAAGTTTTAAGTCCAAAATGACTTCTAAGAATGTCACATCTTGCACAGATATTTATTATATATCTGTGATTCTAAAGCACATATTACAAGCAGACGAAAAAAAGAACCAGTTCAGTGAAGGAAACAGAACTTTAGTGTCTCTTAAATCCTCTCCCACCAAAGTGTGTGGAGTGATTAGTACTGACTCAAGTCCAGCACCCACCAGGAATGACGGTAATTGTTTTCAGGGCTCGGAGAACACGGAAAGTCCTCAGAGCTGAGATGTTTCCCAGGTCCACGAACTCCGTAGTGTACCTGTGGAGGCAGGATGCTATGAGTCTGGGATTATCATCATCATCATCATCATCTGATTCTAATCATGCTGGCAGAACCTGTTTAAAGCCAATTGTACTTTTGCAGATAAGAAAGCCACCAACTTAGACATAAAACGATCCCCCATTTCTCATAGCGGGGCTTAAAACGTGTGCCTTAAGGTCAGTGGACACAACGCTGCGTTTCTTCAGTGTTGGCATTCATTTTGTTCTAATGAAAGTCAGCTATTGCTCACCATAGGACCTTTGATGGTGAATCAGTAGAAAATGGGGAAAGTTATTTGTGCACAGTTCCCCTTTAAGAGCACTGTGAGTACTTGATGTGTGTGTTTGGAGGTTAGGGGGCAGCGCTGGTGTCCAGCTTCACAGTGCAGTCCCTCAGGACCACTTCAGAAACTGCAGTGGCTGCTCCAATGAGAACGAAAGCCTGAGATGAACAGCTAAATATAGCCTGGAGCCAGTAATGGACCTCTGTTTACACGTGGACAACCGTTTCCATTGTAAATCTGAGGGGGAGAATCTTGAACAAGGACTTTACGGATGTTCTCCAGTAACCCTGATGTTCTCCAGTAATCCTCAGTGTATACAGTAATCCTGATGTTCTACAGTAATCCTGAGTGTATGCAGTAATCCTGAGTGTAATCCTGTTGTTCTTGAATATCCACGGCATCTTATCCAGTGGCCACAACAGAAACATTGCTATTGGGAATTCCTGATTGTGTAATTGGCAGCTGTGTTCCAGTGTAAATAAGTCATGAACGTTACTCATGCATTACTCACGCCATGCTGATCACCATGAAATCCAGCCAGTTCCATGGATCTCTAAGGAATGTGAAGTGTCCAAAACAGAAACCTCTGGAGAAGACTTTAACCAGTGCCTCAAAGGTATAGATACCTGTGAAAACGTACCTGTAACACAAGAGAGTACTCCGACCATGAGAGGAAAGTCCATCATTTAACAATAATAAATGATGACTGTATAATATTGAAGTATATAGACAAGCAGCAGAGTGTCATGTATTCATGTACATTTTTGTTTCTTTATGAAATTGTATTACTAATGTAATTCTTCAATAATGCTAATGATCATGGCAATAAATGATTATTGTTGTCGTTAGCTACTTACTCTGCATTTTTGCTCCATTGTGGGGGGTTGCTCATAGTCATGAACACACAGTTTGACAGGATTGTTACCATGATAAACAAACTGAACACTTTATTGCACAGTCAAGGAGAAGCGGCTTGGAGACTGGGAGCCCTGCGACGCAACGCTGGGCGCTCTGCAGTGTGTCACCGTCACAAGGGCTCTTCCTATTCAAACACAGCTCATTCAGCACGGGCCATTATTTACTGTGCGTAATGCCTGGCTGTGCAGATGGCCAAGTGCATTTACAAGACCTACGGCGTGTTTGCGCCATATAAATCACAAATATGTTCTTAAGAAATCAAACAGCCGTGGGGAAGAATGTGTGGTGATGGTAATCAAAAGTGTTTTACAAAGTGGAGCTTGGTGGTTTTAGTTTCTTATTTCATGTGTTTGCATGATATCAGAGTACCGATACCCATACTGAGCTACTGAAGATATATACAGTGTGTCCCCTGTTTAACTCATCAGCTGACAGATGGATTCCTAGTTGGTCCAATCTTAATGTTTTAGATGTGATAAACACATGTTGTTTGGCATTTGTTATTCAGCATATGTAATGCAACTTAAAACCCCACTTAAAATGTCTCATGTTGACTTAAGTGCATTCAAAGGATATGAATGTATAAGTATTCTGATGGCTGCTCTGCGAATCGGGTTAAAAGGACTTAGAATGTAACAGGCAGGCTCAGCGTTGAATCTGTTGATCGTATTCCCCTTGCTGATGACGATGAAGGTCTGCAAAACACATCAACCATTTAACCTTGAGATTAAAAGTTATAATCCAACAGTTAACCATAATAACCATAATGCAGTTGGCTTCAGGATTAATAGTGTTATCTTAGACAGAAACACATTTTGTGGTATAATAAGAATCCACGGTGAGACGCTGGATCTTTTTCAGAGCATGGTTTGTGAAGACACTGACCTTCTTGGTTTGGTAGTAGGGATCCAGCTCTTCCAGTGGGATGTTGAGGAGCTCTGGTGGGGGATCTCCATAGATGAAGGGCAGGGGCTTCCCAGCTTCCAGATCTTTACAGGGTGTGGGCAGCTCGTCCTCTGGGATCTCTGTCTTCTGGGTCTTCCTGGACTGCTGCTCAGATGCCTCCGCCGCCGCACGCCGCTCGATCTCCACCAGCGTGGCGGGCGTGAAGCGGCGCAAGACATCGGTGCCTGTGGGGGGTAGCAGACGCACCATCTTTACATTCTGCTTCAGGAGGGACGTCACCACCTCGGGGGCTCTCAGGCGCTCCCTGCCGAGAGAGGAGGAGAGGAGAAAAGAAAAGAAAAGAGGCGATTTAGTGATGAACAATCCTGAGAGGGACACACTGCCAAACATCTCATTCGTGTTGTGGTCCAGACTGTAATAATTCAAAGCCAGGTAAAAAAAAAAAAAAAAAAAAGAAGAAAAAAAAAAGAACAAACTGCTTTTTCTCATTGAAGTTACAGAGCCCTCTGATTTCAACACCGCCATACATTACAAATCCAGTCAATTTCATTTCAGAGCCAAAGGAACAAATTGTGAAAAAAAAAAAAAAAATAGATCCCATTATTATATTACATTAAATAGAACCAACTATTGTATTATATGAAAAGATCCCATTATTGTATTATATTAAATAGATCCCATTATATTTAATATTACACATATATTACACATTATCTATTAAATATATCACATTATTATATTTAATATTACACATTTTATTTTAGTTTAGCTGTTCAAAACAGATGCTGAAAAATCTTAAGATGCTTATTAACGATCATAATTCAACACTAAATACTGAATTAGATATTTAACGTGTTGTTCACAGGTGTTTTGATGCCTTGCAAAAAAAGGCAGACAATGCAAACACAGATTAGAATGGCACATCTACTTAAACATACGAACATGGGTCCATGTTAAAGAAATAAGCATTTCGAAGATAAGCTGTCTTCACTTTTTCAACCTGTTCCTCCAAAAAAACCCCAACATCGAACCCAAACTAAAGCAAAATAACAACAATAACCCCATACAAAAACAGTATTCCAGCATCCACAAGCATTTTTGTACACTTACAACTGATGCGGCCATAGTTTGAGGCTTTTGGAGTGCTTCACACGTGCTGTGCGATTCCTCTGCCATACCTCCATCATGGAAAGCTCTTTCCTGGGCATATCTGCCAGAAAGCCCGCTTACAGATTCGAAGCTGACCCAGAATGCAACACTGACCCAGGAGAACGCAAAGCGGACCCGGGAGATCAGTAAGTCTCCCACACGCTTAACTTATTACGGTAAAGAAGATGCAACTGATCAGTGAGACCAGGGAGTCTGCAACACATCTAACTGCTTGCTGTGGTCTGCACACAGTTTTAGTCAGACAGTTGGATCAAACACCCGCCCCTCAAAACCCCTCAAAACCTCCAGAAACAAAGACTCTCAGTCCTCTGTAAGAGCATGACCAGCTGCAAGGATTAGATGTTCCCAGTGAGTCTCTCCTTTATCTTTATGATTAATCATCATTTTAGTCGTCACTTAGAAAACATGAAATTCCTAAAATGTTAGTTTGAGACCCTTAAAAAATTATGTGGTGCCAAAAGGGGTAAACAGAGATGACAACGTTGTCCCAAGGTGTCCCACAGAATGTGTGAAGGGGTAGAGGGAGATGGATTTGACAAGCTGACATTCATTTATTTACACTTATATATTTACATATAATGTTCTCTGCTTTGTAAACAATATAACCCCACTTATCTCCCATCACAGTGGGGTTCAGTAGTTAATCGAAGGACAAACACCTGAAGGGTCTAATCTTTACAGTTCAGCATGAACACACTGCAAATTTCAATTTACGTTCGATTATGAACAGTGACATTAAAAATCATTGGATGAAGTTATAGATTTCAGAATGCTAATATGAAAGCAATGCTAATGTAGAGAATCCACAGTTATTTCATTTTTCTGTTGTAATCTCTAGTTCTCTGTAGTTCTACTCCACTGAACTACTGCACTACTGCAGGATTACAGTGTTGTTCTGTGTGGCCGGCCTTGCACAGTCTTGCATTCCTTTAGTTTTCAGTTCCTTCTTTTTTTCTTGACTTTTTCTTCTTCTTTCTTGCTCTCCAGAAGTGAAGGAGACTGTATCAATAGGGCTCTTTCTCCTTTTGTGCTGCTTTAGTGGAATTCTGGGAAAACTCCGAAACTTTCTCATCACAACAACGTTCTAATTGACTTGGAATGCGTGCAGGAAGAGCTTCTAGCCCTGATGTCGGAGGGGAGCTCAACGTCCAAGAACTTCCTGGTTCAGGAACGGTGGTTTCTGACTGCAGGACACCCGCACCACACTCTTTCAGTTCTGTATGTTTGTTTTGTTTCTGTTCCTTTGATGGCGGGGCCATTGATGATGCGAGGCTATTTTAGTGTGCAGATGGAGCGTGTGTAGAACAGGTGCTTTCAGCTACAACGCTGTATTCTCTCACACGGGGCTCTTTACAACGTCCCTGCGGACTGCACTTGCATTGCAAGCATTGGTTCGGGGGCACTCCAAGCAGCTGGTGGTGTGAATGCGGTAGTGCATATTCACAAGGATCTTTTAGATTCTGGGTGAAATAATATATTTTTCCATCATATTTTGCTATTTTTGTAGTAAATAGAGCCGTTGGATTACTAGAGTCACTGTAATTAAAGCAAATATTTCAGACTGATGTGGCCTATGGCCAAGACTAGCTCATTAAAACATTTAGAGCTATTTGGTGTGTGTGTGTTCGTGTGTGTGTGTGTTATCCCACATATCCTTATTGAATATAAAACCCCAGTCAGGAAACCCTAAAGTTTCCACACCAGTGTGTTTGGTGCTGGACCATCAGACCTTCTACTTCAAGCGATAAAAGGTTTGTTAACCTACAAAACCTTCAGCCTTGATCCAGAACTCGGAGCTGAGCCCTGGGTCTGGGCCTGGGTCGACTGTGGTCACTGGGTCTGCAGCTCCTGAACAAGGATGGAGTGTGCAACCCCCCTAGCACCCTTGTACGAGTGCACAAGGGCAAAGGGATAGACGGCTGCGTACTGGAACACAGCCCCAGTGAGGAGCGCTGCCATGCGCACCACACGCTGTGATGAACATGAACAAATGCATCGCCACATGCTGAAGCACAGATCCGTCTTAAGGAACCATCCCTCGAATGACACTCGTGCTCACTGAGGCGCGTCTGCAACGAGACGCGTCACTCCCGATGCGCTCATCGGTGTGGCAGTGCTTCCCTGGTGGACGTTGTGAAGCGAAGCGCCGATGAACGGGGTCATTGAAGTAGATCTTGCCATTCTTGCAGGTTTTGCAACGTCCGTCATGGGAGGAGCTGAACCAGGGGCAGCTGCTGCAGGCAGTCATGGTGCCGCACGGCATCAGGTTTCGCCGCTACTGATGACTCGACTCATTCCGCCCCCCTCCCCCCCCCCCCTCCCCCACTCAGCCACACATCCTAACCCCGCCCCTTCACACCGTGCCAGTGCACAGGCCCCGCCTCCCCACATTCCACATCTCCACCAAAGATATCCAGCAAAATCAGATCTCCACCAAAATGTGCACTGCGTCTGCAAAACGCTGCTCCACCTTTAATGAAGGGCACAGTTCCTTGGCAGTATTCTGGTAGTGCGGTAGAGTTACATGCTGAGTCTACTGCCCTCCTTCCACTGAACGTCAGCCCTGTTAGCTGATCCTCGATCCTCTCAGCCAGAGATCGATGACGCATGATATTTTCCCACAAACGTTGGACTTCAAACTGCCACTGTGCTCACCTATGGAGCAGGCAGCACCCCTAACACTACCCCTGTGCTCACCTATGGAGCAAGGCAGCACCCCTAACACTACCCCTGTGCTCACCTATGGAGCAAGGCAGCACCCCTAACACTACCCCTGTGCTCACCTATGGAGCAGGCAGCACCCCTAACACTACCCCTGTGCTCACCTATGGAGCAATGCAGCACCCCTAACACTACCCCTGTGCTCACCTATGGAGCAGGCAGCACCCCTAACACTACCCCTGTGCTCACCTATGGAGCAGGCAGCACCCCTAACACTGCCCCTGTGTCTTATTGTCTCTGTGCCCCTTGGCTAGTCACTCCTCCTTTCTGTCTGACTCTCTCTCTGTCCATCTCTCTTTCTCTGCATGCTGCTATGTACTGATCTCTGTTGAGAGGAATAGCACATTTCACTGTAGCTTCAGATACTCGTTAAGCAGCGAGTTCATTAATCCCCAGGTAAGCTGGGATCAGGCTCATTAATCCCCAGGTGAGCTCTGACCCATCTATGGTACTGTCTGGGATGCATTCTGGGAACAGATTTCAAAGCACTTTGTAAGTCTGCTAAATGCCCAAAATGTAAAATGAGTATTTCACGGTGTGTGTGAACCCAAGTGCCCTGGCGCGGGGCTGCCGCCTCAGAGTACTGCCTCCTGCCCTCCCTCTCCCACAGCGCACTCTCTCTCTCTCTCTCTGCTGACACACCGGCACACAACACAAGTCCCAGCAGCTTCTGACGTCCACGTCCCAAAGTGCAGGAGACACGCTGGGTCCAGACCAGGCCATTAAAACCTCAAATAATCCAATACATCCCACCTAACAATAAACAGAGTTAAGCTCTGTGGCCAGAGGGCTGTACGCGTGTTTTCACCCTACACTGGGGGCAAGTGGGGGGGCTGCGTACCGCTGGTGTCAACTAGAAATACCCCATTGTGATGGCAGTGTCCACAGTCAGAGTACGTGGTTCATATGAGCCCCGGATCCCACAGTGATGTAACTAAACCACAAACTGGGGGAGAGCAAATGCAATTTAAAACCACTGGTTAGTGTTTTTCATGATCTAAATGTGGCCAGTTCACCTCTAATAGCTCTTAATTTAATGCGTAATATGCTGCTTGAGGTCAGTGAAAAAGAGATTTTGCCTTCGAGGGTCATAGGTCAGAGAGTACATGGGCAGTCCACCTTCCTGCACTCCTAGATAACCTGCCTCATGGATGTCCATCCATCCATTGTCTTTACCGCTTAATCCCGCTAATCGGGGTCACGGGGGGGATTGGAGCCAAATCCCAGTATCATAAGGCAAAGGTAGGGTACACCATGGACAGGTCGCCAGTCCACCACATGGCCAACACACGCACGCACACACTCACACCTACGGGCAATTCTGGAGAAGCACACACATACACGCACACACACACACAACAGTCTGTCTGTTTTGTAGACGCTGGGGAAACACACACACACACACACACACACACACCAGCCCCTTGGAGTCAGCATCTCCAGACCAGACCGCAGTCAACAAACTACACTCAAAAGGCAACATAAGGCACATAAGGAAAGCTGTAGCATACAGTAGCAACATGTAGCATAACTTGTATAAAGGAAGAATGTTCAAGTTCAGGGCATTAGAAAGGCAGTGATGCAGGTCTGAACCAAAGTAATAAACTACAATACGTAGTTAACAACTTTCCTCTCATGATATTCATCTGCATCAACTACTAATAATACCAGCTACTTTGTTATAGTCCAATAAAGTGGACTCAGATGTTGTATCTATACATAACAGTTTCTTTTTAACTGCTGATGTATAGTGAATTCATATGAATAATGTTCAGCCATTCATGACTATTACATTAATATGCCAATACGAAATCCGGCTTCATTTTGAAGCAAATGTACTCAAACAATCATCTTTCTGACAGTTTATACACATCATTTGTGCACATAGATTAATCTAATCCTTAGGTGTCCATTTTGTAGACGCATCCATGCTTTCAATGGTAGCAGAGCTTTGACTAGTTAGACAGGATTTCACCTAGTACCCTAGAACGAGCTCATACCCACAACCTTATCAGTGCCAACACCGGCCTGCCATAGATCCTCCTTCAGTAGAGCTGAAACTATGCGAATCAAGCAACACACCAGACTGTCCGGCAATCAGCAATACAGTGTCTGGGGATTTCAGTGGGTGGGCGTGACATTTACAGACCAATTTACTACACACGCACTTCACACGTTCCTCAAACAGGTCATGTCTAGCGAAGAAGCCGTCTGGGGCAATGCAGATATTGCGTGTTATCCTACCCCTGCCAGGAATGCCACAGGGCATATTCCTATCCGGAAGCTAGGTTTCAGAGACGGGGGGACTGAGGCTCCACTCCGGAGGCAATCTGCCAAACTTCAAAGGGACCCGGGGACTTGGGGCAAGGTGCAGGGGCACGGAGGGGCCGGAGAAGTGTCACGGCGTGGCGCTGGTGAAAAAGTCGCGTGGACAACTGGGCAGCTTGTAAAGGTGGAGAGTGTTTCAGGGTACTGTGGCGCACGTGAGCGATGACAGAACGGCGAGGGTTTGTGAGCGTGGGACTTTAATCTGCTCTAACCAGGAGATCGGGGAGTTGCTAAGCAACGAAATGATTAATGATAAAGTGAAGTCCAGCTGAAGTCCAGCAGCAGTTCATGTGCGTGTGTACGATTAAGATAACGCGAGTCCTACTTCCTAATTTCCGGTTCAACTGTGCAGCTCAAGATCTTTAAGTGCTTTTCAAAGGAAGAAAAGAATCATAACGCAGTCAAACGCGGCTGAATTTCAAAAGACTCGGCCTGTAGAAACACGTTATGGCTGCTGTACTTGTAGTCACGAGGGCTGGGCCTGTTCCCAGTGCTACACGTCGCAGTGCCAAGTCATCCATCAGCAGCCTGTCTGAGACCCCCTGGCTGGCCTGATAGTGGGACGCCATCACCACACCACTATCCTGGCGATAGGGAGGCCCTGCTCCATCCCCCCCCCCCTCCCTCCCTCCCTCCCCAGCCAGCTTCTTGCGGACGATCTTATCACATGCCCCCCCCCGGTACCGTCGCGCTCTCTGGTCGGTCGCCACGTCTCTTTGCCCTCGACGAGAAGTGAGAAGTGCTCGGGCGGCCGGAGCAGCAGTGCTAGCGGCTCCCTAACAGGCTGTTCTATAAGCTCCCCACATGAGGCTCGCTAACAAGCATCTGCTCTTCCTGTGACCCTGCATGCAGAGGACTACAATGGAGACACTCAACACGCTTAGTGCGAAGCTCAAGGCACCTACTTCGCTTCCTCAGCCATGCCGCCAAAGGCCATTACTGCATTCATCACTAACCTGTTCTGAGACCAGTACCCCCCCCCCCCACACACACACACACACACACCTCACACCCCTCAAGAATCAGAATTTTCTCTTTAAAGTTCATTCATACCATTCAACACATCTTGTTTCTGTCTAGCAGAGCAAGGTTCTGGCAACATTAAAGTAATGTGTTCGAATTCCCAGGGGGCAACGCATGCTGTGCTGATAAATATACCCACATCACTCTGGCACATACCACGGGCCAGATCCTCTAATATCCCTGATTATCAAGGCCTTGCTGCAGCTGAGGGGAGTGACAGGGAAGTGTTTATTAATATTTTTACAATACTAGTTCAACAGATGTGAAGTAAAACATCTTTCTGATGTTTTTTCTCTGTTTCAATAATGGTAATATTTAAATAGTATTTGGTATGTCACAATGTGCTCAGCGCACACACACACCACACACACACACACACACACACACACACTGCCCCACTCCAGTGCCGCTCTGCTCTATGAGAGCTGGTTTAGTGCTACAAACCTGAACTGAACTGGTATTATAACTGAACTGCTATGAAACCTGAACTGCTATTAAACCTGAACTGCTTTGCTAGCATGACTCTGATAATTACGCAGAAGTTCACTTGCCTAACTTCCTCCAATACCTGTGGTAAAAAATGTTAATATATATTATTTAAAATATTATCTTAATGTTACACAAATTATAAAAACTATATATTGGATAATATAATAAAATTATTAAAAGTATTTAATTGCCTATTAAACATAACTACATATACACAGACCAAATATAAAGCGATGATTTAACTTCTCATCCATTTCTTAGGAATCACAAACTTGTCAGATATGAAATTTCTGTTATCATGTGGTGCGGCCCTTCAGTGGCGGGGGTCGTGGGGTCGTGGGGCGGCTCACTGCGGCCGGCTGGTTGTTTGGATAGGAGGGGGGCGTAACTCTCCTGTTTCACACAGGGCAGCCAAGTGAGCTGGGGGGGGCAGGAGCAAGATGGAGCCAGCAGTGTGGAGAGCGTCAGCTCACATTTCAGCCCACGCACCAGCGGCCAGAGTGATCCAGACCGGTCAAAGTATCGTTACTCCACCCACGACTGTTACTCTAGTAGTCGTTTAAATTATTACTCAAGTAAAAGCTACTTCAACTTATGAAGGGAGAGTGTTTATAGAGGATTTTTGCTGTTAAATATGGGGTTAGTGTTTATAGGGCTATATTTTTTTAAATAGGGGTTAAAGAGGGGGCTAGTGTTTATTAATTCCATCAGGCATGGTTTGATATGAAAGAGCAATTATATATTACCAAAAGTACAATTTTTAGATTTTAAGTTATTACACTTGTATGCGCAAACCTGATTTTTGCCTGCATGTGTCCTGACAGAAGGTCTCCACTCTCCTTATACGGCTGTATACTAAGGATACTGAGGTTTAACCTATTTGTGTAAAAGTACATTTTTTACCTTGCAGACATACTCAAGTAAGAGTATAATCTTTTAAAACAATGCTTAAAAGTACAATTTGTTCAAAATAATGTTATTGAAGTGAATGTCCCACGTGTGGTTCAGCACTTTATTTTGCAATGATGAGGAGAATAAAATATTTCTGTAATGCAATCATCTCTCTCTCTCACACACACACACACACAGGCTAGAGGAGATCACTAATACCTCTTCATTACGTTTCCCTTGCTGAAGGGAGCTGGCTAGCGTTAGACGTGTGCTGCTGCTGCTACAAGTCAACGAATTCCCAGTGAGGAGCTTCAACACCTTCCACAGACCACGCAAGGAGTCGCCATGCCTACAGTGTCACAGGCCTCAAAGTGTCCGTCACCATGGCAGCGACCTGCCGCTGACCTCGCCGGCTAAGCAACAGCTCAAAAGAGCAGACAATACACTCCCAACCAGCAGAAAAACAGACATTCAGTTTCAGCAACAAAAATATCTGGGTGCCATACAAAGGCGGTTTGGTCTTTGCACAGTGCTTCCCTGAGAGGACAGAACAAGACAGTATGCACACCAAGCCCCATTCAGCTCCCAAATGTCACAAAGTGCCTACAAGTGCAAAACAGGCCCTAGAGACACACTGGGCAGCCTGGACACACACAGGCCCTAGAGACACACTGGGCAGCCTGGACACACACAGGCCCTAGAGACACACTGGGCAGCCTGGACACACACAGGCCCTAGAGACACACTGGGCAGCCTGGACACACACAGGCCCTAGAGACACACTGGGCAGCCTGGACACACACAGGCCCTAGAGACACACAGGCCCTAGAGACACACAGGCCCTAGAGACACACAGGCCCTAGAGACACACAGGCCCTGGACACACTGGGCAGCGTACAGGGTTCACTGCCTGACATGCTGCCGAACAGAGTCAGAGCAAGGACACTGCATGGGCACCACAGTGACCAGTCAGGCCCAGTCAGGCCCGGTTCTGCACCTCACACAGGAACCCCTGCTGGGTCCCCCCCCACTTCCTCAGGATGGACTGGCAATTTAAACACATGAACCTATGTGTAACACTGGGGCAAGGGAGGCTGGACGCAAGTGCAGACTCTATAATAAACAAAACTAAAGACACTACAGAAGGTATACTGACATAAAACCAAGACAAACCAAACATTAACCAAATAAACCAACCAACACTAAAGGCAAACACTAATACACTGAACAGGGGAGACATAAAGGCCAGAACTAAAGACGTGAACCAACCAGATCACAAAACAACATTCAGAGTCATAGTACTTACCATAATCCACAACCAAGAGACTAAACACAGGACTTAAATACTTGTACACTGACAAAACAAGCAACCAAACGAAACACACCTGCAAGCAATGATGAGGGGGCGGAGAACAAGGGAGGGGTGTGAAGACAGACACAACCATGAATTTCAAAATAAAGGTACACAAAAGAAACCAAAGCAAACACATGGAAAACCAAACCAAGACGTGACAGACAGGAGGGAGGCGGGACCATATGTGACACTATGGTCTATCTCTGCTCTTCTATTTGCTCTTCTATTTGCTCTTCTATCTCTGCTCTTCTATCTCTGCTCTTCTATCACTGCTCTTCTATTTGCTCTTCTATTTGCTCTTCTTTCTTTGCTCTTCTATCTCTGCTCTTCTATTGCTCTTCTATTTGCTCTTCTTTCTTTGCTCTTCTATCTCTGCTCTTCTATCTCTGCTCTTCTATCACTGCTCTTCTATTTGCTCTTCTATCTCTGCTCTTCTCTTTGTGTTTTTCTCAGTGATCCTCAGTACTCAGAGGAATGGCTAAATAGAGAACCATTTTAAACGGGACTGTAACGACAACCTGGCAATTTAAACGCCTCTTGTGCTATGTAAATGACATGATGCTATTACTAATACATATGAAAGAATAGGATAACAAACCTCTTACAAACTTCAGCCACTGGGCCAACACACAGAGGATGCTGCAGTAAATAACGAGTCGTTTTCAGTATCATAATTTGTCCTTCACTGGTACACACGACAAAAGAACTTCCAAAAACTGCAGTATTTACACTTTACGCATGTTCATGTTTGTAACATCATTGTGAGTATGAGAACTGGTAAACATAACATGAATTATCTTTATGACAGGAAGACACATGGAAAACGACTCTTCTGTCTTGGACTTCACTCCTGTTTCATAGCTCGCTGCATAACGGAGCTACACCGTTGTTACAACTCCAAAGTATGTTAGACACTGCCATGTAGAATGAAATTATATTTTGTTTACTTGGTTATATCAGAAATATTTAGTTAAAAGTATAATGAGGCATATAAAGTCTGAAGGACCATTTGATTTGAAATACTTTGTGTAAACCTACATTAAAATGGAAGATCATTGAGTGTGTTCAGTTATAAGCTCTTAAATTTCAAGCTCTTATTTCACGGGTCAGCTTTTCCACTGACATTAATGATAACAACGTTTGGCTTCCATAATGGAGGTCCTGAACTAGCAGATGAAACCGGCAAATTTCATATTTAATCTCGAGAAATACGCTGACGTCAACTAATTAAAGAAAACCCAGTCACGCGATCCTTACTAATTCAAACACACTAGATTAAAATTGGTTCGTGTGGGAGACCGCTAAGAATTAATCTCAAAATCATCGAAAATCTGCTTTTAAGAGAAAGCCTGTGTCAGAAATAGTGCGTGTAAGTACTCTTTACCATGTACAACTACTGAATAAAATAGTCCCATCTTTCTCAGAAATGTCAGATTTTGCAACAGGTAAATCTTTTCCCATGTGTGAATGCCTCTGCAGTGTCTTATGTTACCGTAAGATCTCTGGTTCTAATAACGGGGCGCTCTGTGACATGCCTGTCACCGGGAGCCGCGGTTCCTTCTCTCGTCACCGGCCGGACGTGTGTAATGACATCGTTCAGTCAGAGTTCAGAAGGCCCCTTCCCTCCGCTCGCGCGCTTCTCCCAAGGCACCAGACAGCCTCGGTGCGACCACCAAATACTACCAAATTATCTAAATATACGTTAATCACGGACACTTTACAAACATAACCAAGTCTGATATACTTACTAGTCAGTAATACTGGACAGTAATACGGGACTAATACTGGAGTAAAAACTGGACAAGCAAATTAAATCCCTGGTGTGATAAATATGTTGTTTGCTTTTCAAATGTTCAAACTCAAGCCTTAAATATACCGCCGCAACATGACATGTCAGAATACTTGACATGAAAGTCTTGAAAAACGTAAAACGTAAACGTGAAAATCAGACTGACAATTGAATATTTTGTGCATCTAATGTCAAAGTGTAAATAGGCCTATGTAAGACAACGAAGCAAAGCAAACTTTTGAGCAGTACTGGAACTTTCCATAAATCATCTACAGAAATCCCAGTTTTATGGTGAAAATTGAAGCTTGCAGAATGTTCTCGACGCGTTTAATTGCATGTACCATATTGCTATTTTGGCTATTTCAGCAAAACTATGAATAAAAATAACAGTAAAGATCACAATTACATTTAACAGGCATAATTAACGCAATATATGGTTAAACCAATGGGTGGATTTGTAAAAGTAATTTCCCGAGTGCCAGAGCATTAGTTACCAGAGTGGCAAAAGACGGCATGAGATGAATAAATTCCTCAAAATAAACAACTCTTTTAAAATAACAACAAAACATAAGCCGTACATATTAAGAACTATCTGACCAAACCCTTAAATTCAGAAACTTAAAATCTTCAGAGTGGTCGAAATAGGCTATTTAATTTACAAAACCATCTGCGCTACTGGCAATGTTCATCTGAGGGGAAGATCATTCCACTGCGTTTCGCGTTGTCTTTTTAAGCACACTGTAAACACTGTAACTACGTACAAGTTCAAAGATCAGGACCAAGTCACACGAGGTTCCTCAAGTTCAAGCACACTTTGCACCCACGGACGCAGCCCTGTGCTGCGCGCACCACCTCGAACCTCACTGCCGCTCTGAAGAGAAAAAAATACATGCGCTCGGTGACTTTTACCTTATCCGGTAAAACAGAAATTTCCTTTTAGCTGTAGTTTTAGACCGAAGGTTAATTTCCTTCTACGTCCTCGGCGAAAACGTTTCCCCCTCAATCTCGGCGTGTGCGCTGAGGGTCAGCTGTTGCTTATGCATTGGTGTCCTATGAAACCTGAGAGTTGCTTCAGGTAGGATCATCACTTCGTCCAAACTTGTGACACGATGCCAGCACCTCGGTTTGTGTGCTCTTAAAGGGTTATTATGAAAACTGAAAGATTTCAAATTTGATAATCTCCAGTAAAGTTTATGTTAAACAACGAAATTATAGCCTACTGTGCTTTTACACTTAACATTTAGACATGTAAGTTCTCCAGATGGAAAGGGATTCGTTCCCTTCTGTTTATGTCCAGATAGCCTAATGTAGCATGTTCTGTTTAGGTGATCCTATTCATATTCCATAAGTTAAAGATACATGATTTTCTATAAGCACCTTCTGGATTTATTTGCTTGTTTGTTTGTTTTTCTTGTGTTTCTTCATAAGTTAGCAACATAAAATGAACAACCTACTGCCCTTGTCATGCAATAAGTATCTAACATTCTGAATTCATATATATATTTAATAAAAAATACAGCACATGTATAATTGATTATTTATTGGTGTCATTGGAAGCGTGTTTTCAGTACACAGAATTAAATCTTCATTCATGCCAATGACTTCAAATGAAATATCAGATCTCTCCCTGTTGGCGGCACTGCTCATCATCAACACTGCTTGGTGTTGGATTTACTGCCTCTAAATTTATGAAACTCAGTGAATTAATAACCTGGCCTGCTTCATCATGGCCTGCTTCAAAAGCATCATGGTCTGCTTCCTAAGCATCATAGCCTGTTAACATCATGGTCTGCTTCAAAGGTTTCATGGTCTGCTTCAAAAGCATCATGACCTGCTTCTTTAAAATTCCTAGCAATTTATAATTGCACATTTGTATTCACCAATTCATTCAAATTTGCACAAATTCAGAATATACTCAACGAGTCTTCTTGTTCAAATGCAAAAGATGAATGCAATCAGAAATACATTTATATGTATTGTTATATTTATTTTATTCATTTATTTTATTTTTTTAGTCCGCTCGAGATCAAGTGTCTTGACCACGTGA
Organism: Brachyhypopomus occidentalis; assembly: GCA_020368025.1. NCBI lineage: Eukaryota > Metazoa > Chordata > Actinopteri > Gymnotiformes > Hypopomidae > Brachyhypopomus > Brachyhypopomus occidentalis. The sequence continues at coordinate 5,949,533 of JAGXOD010000107.1, forward strand.
AGATGTGCACAGGTCTTTGAGACAGTTAAAGCATCCGTGGTGACTAACACTCTCTCTGACCATGGTCACTGTATTATTCTCTTTGTGCTATTACAGATTTGGTTATAGAAAGCAGTGACTGATGTGACTTATCTCATGGACGTTACGACGAGAGTATTGTGCTCCAGGCTACCAGACTGAGAAAAACACAAAGAAAGAGAGACAGAGAGAAGGAGAGAGAGAAAGAAAGAGAGAGAGAGAGACAGAGGGGGGAGAAAGATAGAGTAAGTGAGAGAAAGAAAGAGAGAGTCAGAAATAAAACAAAACTGCATATTTTCTATGCTCTGTAATGACAAATGCACAACTGGAATTTCTTCTTTTTTATATCTGTGGAGAAAAACAGGATGTTGGATGAATGGAGAGTATTCATTTGAAAGCATATGCTTCAAACAGCCTTTCATTCTCTGAAAGCCTAAAGGATCTTGACAGCAAATTCTCTAGACATTCAGTAGTCAGTTACTGAACAGTTAACCACCCCCCCCCCCACAACCTCCCCAGCCCAGCCATACAACTCCTGGTCATTTAAATACAACATGAGACTGAGATGTTAACTTTATGCTTATATGTCTCACCTTAATTTACAGCTTAAGTTTAGATTCAAACCTACTAATGATGTACAGATGCTTACTAGCTATAGAATAACACTGCTAATCCTGTAGGCACATTTTAGCAAAATGCTAATTAAAACATTTATTTGTGAACTCTGACAACAGCAGATAAATAGTTAGTTCATTAATTATTAATAGCTAATAATAGTGTATAGTCTATATCATTATTGCCCATAAAAATTCTATTCAGTAGAATGGCAAACCACAGACTCTCTCATCATCAATATTTGTAGGGGAGTGTGTTTTTGTTTGTTTATTTAAATAAATATAAGCTCTAATATTATTTACAGTAATGCATGTGCTGCTGAAAATGTGACCGTTGCAATTTAACACCAGTTGCTGATCGTGGAACGAGTCCAAGAAGACGCCGTTTACACCTGCTTTAAACACTAGGCCGTTCCATCTAACACTAGTAACACAGTGGCACCATCTACTGGCTCCGTCTCGAAGCACATCCCAGATAGCGCATTATTTTTAAGATAAGAGTAATGTCATGTTTTGTTTACGGTTGCTGCGGTGATTTGGGTTTAAAAGAAGAACGATTAAGGTAAAGTAAATGTAATGCCCATAGCTGTTTAGTTTGATCATTCTCTTCCATGTGAGTCCTCCTTATAACCATCTACATTACGGGTTTGTGTGACTTCTTATTTGGTGATGTAGATGTGCTGAAGTAGTGAGGAGCTGTTTTCTGCATGAGGTAGAACTGGAATCTCACGGTATACTTATTTTATTTTAGTAAAGTAGGGATTTGGAGGGGTGGGGGGGGGGGTCTTGACAGTTGACAGATTCCAGGAATCCACCAGGATTCCAAGACCAGGCAGACCAGTCTGGATCGACCATAAACTAGATTGACTGGATTGATTATAAAGTGGATTGACTGTAAAGCATACGACTCAATGCCACATGCCCAGATGCTTGAAAGTCTAGCTCTGTAAGTCAAGAACATAAATTCTGAAGGTACTGGATCACTGGAGGACCAAATTAGAAGTCAGCGTGGAGGCTGTAGCCCAGATCCCCACAAAGTGTGGAATAAATGAGGGAGATGCAGTGTCCTCACTGCTGTTCTGCACAGGCCTGAATCCTCTCAGCCAGATCATTACTGCAAATGGGCACAGGTACAGATTCAGGAGCAGAACTCCAGTCAGCCACCTCCTGTACATGAACAACACCATGTCGACCAGAAACCAGATCAGTAATCCACCTGACCAGGATCTACAGTTCCCAGAAACGTCTAGGCCATGACTAGACTCTGCTGAGCCCTGGGACTCTACCTAAGACCAGATGTTGCTCTATGAAATGTTTACATCATGTTGTGAGATCATAACAGGAACATGAAATCAGAACAAAAAAATAAATAAAATCAGAGCTTACTGTGATGGCCTTAGCTCTATTGGCACAATTCTTATAGTGATCTAAAATCCACAAAGTCAACAGACGTCTACGGGCTTAGACATGCTGTATTTTATAGCCAAAGCCGGTAGTTATTAGAAGCCAAGCAGTGCTAAATGTTAATACTAGATTGATTATACACTTTATCTGGGGGAGAATGCTGTCATAAATATAGTGTATTGTAATTTCTTTTTGCAAAATTTATTGTATATGTTAAGATCCATTCCTCTTATAAGACATAGTCTCTGACTATAAGAGTATGGATTTATTATAAGTGTGTGGAATTATTATAAGTGTATGGATTTTCTAGCAGTCGTTGCCTGTGAATTTCCACAAAGCCTGTGCTTCTCTAAAATGCTCACGCAGATATCGGTTGCTACGGTGACCACCCTGGCCCCATCTTGTTTTGAAAACGTTGTCTGTCCTTGACTACACAACATCTGTGCACAAGTGCTCCTTTCTTCCCCGTTAGGAAGAAACACCGAGGCGCTGATGTGTGTAGATATATTCTGATTGTGTGGTATTCCTAGCTAAGCAATTTGTAATCTATTTTTATGTCCACCTACCCATTGTTTCTCTTGCATGGGCTGGAACACTTCAATTTCTTTTTGCTAATAAAGGTTAATAAAGTGTTACCTTAGGTTATTAACTGGTCCATCCAGTAGAGGGCAGTAGAGAGATCGTGAATTAGTGTGTCACACAGCTTGCAATACTGGACATTAACGGAGCAGTACATTCAAATTCGAAGTGCAGAGATTATTTTAGAAGCTGCCGCACAAAAGAGTTTGGCAAAAGTGTGTCCCCTTATTCAGTAAACATCCCACTCATTCAATAAACATCCCCCCTATTCAGAAAATGTTCTAACACACTAAGTAGGCTGCAGCTCTTCACACAAGAATCACGGATTTAGGGGTTCGGCAGTGTCACTGCTGACTCCGCCCCCTACCTCCTCCACTGAGGCCTCTCCTGACTCCGCCCCCTATCTCCTCCACCGAGGCCTCTCCTGACTCCGCCCCCTACCTCCTCCACTGGGGCCTCCCCTGACTCCGCCCCCTACCTCCTCCACCGAGGCCTCTCCTGACTCCGCCCCCTACCTTTTCCACTGGGGCCTCCCCTGACTCCGCCCCTATCTCCTCTCCTAGTCTGACCTTGACTCCTCCCTGTGTCACCACAGAAGCTTTGAGAAGGAGCAGAAACTCCTCTAATCACATCCTGCACATGAATACTGAAGAGAGCCATAATCCGCCTCATCATCCACTGCTCTTTCTATGTGAAAAGCGTCGTTATTTTTAAATGGTCCTGCTTGATTCATGAGTTATACTCATGTTTGGGGAATGTGAGCATTGTGTCCTTTCAGAGGTCTGTCTAATACGTACAATACAAGTGTCAGTTTTAACCTATTTCCCCCCAATAAAGCCCAGAACAAATTCATAAACCCAAGTCACCATGTCAGGTTTTGCTTCAAAATATGACTTTTCCCCCTTCTGACTCATTTTTCCTTCATTGAATTTTCAGCTGCGCACACAATGCAGGCCATTGTTATTGTTGCCGTGTTACCCTGGCAACGGCTCTTCTGAAGCAGTCTGTAGAGCCCACAAGGTTTCAGAAACATGACACCACTTACACCCGCCCCACATCCTCCGGTCCAGCATCCTTGCAGGGGAACCGGAGGCGGTACACGGGGCCCACACAGCAGGGGCCTTATGTCATAAATGTCACTCGCTATCCATAGACATCCATATCCAGTTAACCACATGGTATGAAACCTCTTCAGTCCCGGAATGACTCACACACGGGTGTCGGATTTACACCAGGGTAGAAACAACACATAAAAGCTCTGAAGGGAATTTCGAGTTTTTTTTAAGACACAGATTGGATGCCACCTTGACTGACTCACTCTGAAAACATTTCTCCAGATTCTAAATGGCTAAGTATTTAAAAAAACAAATAGTGGACAATGTAGGAGGCAGTATTCCTATATACTCAAGGGCTGTTCGAAAGGCAACTTGTGCTGGTTAAAATGTACCATTATTTATATAAATAGCTGCCAGTGGAAGTACAAAGTTATGGGACAGAAAAGCCCTGAATCAGGCCCTCTGCTCTGAGATGAGAACTATCCAAACTGAGGATAAACAAACTGGACAGTAGGACACAGACTACACGTTTTAGAAAGGACATGTCATCTATGTCAGCAGTAGATGTCATCCTGTCATCCAGTTCATCTTAAATATGGCCTTCCATATGGCCGAGATTAGTAGAGTTTGTGATGTGTAGAGTTATTTCAAAATCCATAGGCTTGAAAAGGAGCGTTTTGGCTAGCGAGGAGATGCGCGAGCACGGTGCAAGTGAGACGCAGCAGCCTCCAAAGTAACTCAGGAATCTCTAAGCTCATCATCCATATACAGAGCAGCTCGATGCAGGACACTGTGGAGAAACTTTGGCCTACTTTTAAAGGTTGTCCTCTTTAATCCTTCAAAAGGAGTAAAAGCTTTAGGGATATGTGGGCAACATGAAATCACTGCGATCCTGCAGCACCGCACAGAGCTTCCGTTCACTCTCCTGGTTGATTCCCATGTGACTGTTGTGTACATTGTAATATTATTTACAAAACCAATAGTTCTACGCATTCCTGATTTAGAAACATATAACCCATCAAACAAAGAACAACATGTGACACAACAATGGTGTGTCTGTCACTACGCCCATGTGGTCATGCAGAGTATGTGGGAAAAACTACCAGGATGTTCTGGAGAAGGTTTTGGAGGATCTTTGAGCTGTGGACACATACTGTGGATGTTTTTAATGAAGTTGTCACCAGCTTAAACATTTTAGGTTAGCAAGTCTACAGATCTCTTTCTTGATCACATGATATTTTTTCAAGAAAAATGTACCGTACAAACACATTAGTATCTGTCACCAAAAGATGAAGCCACTTGAAGATCTGAACCCCAAAACATCTCATCCACTGGACTGCAGTGAGAAGGTCCACTTTATTTCAACTGTACTGACCACTAAGTTCAGAGTCTGCCATTAGCTCCCGCATGAAGTCATCTATAATAGCACAGTTTTTTTTTAAAGCACAGCCGTATACTCTGCAAGGTCCTTCCTTGTTCCACGGGGAGCCTCCATAACTCCAGAATGGTCCCTCAATCATGTGGACAGCCATAATTCCATCTCCATCTTTAAGTCCACAGCACAGAGCAGATCCCAGAAACACCTCCACGCCCGTTACGACACATGCTGTGGGCAAAACAGGCCACACTGGGGCTTACAAAAGAATGCGGGAACATATACGTCACGTATATGAACTTCTTACAGTCATCCGATGTAAAACGAGCACTGCAAAGATTTCCTAGTACTGTCAGCTAAGCTCCCCCTAACCCAACGCATGCACCTCCCCCTCCACAACCATAACTTTAAGGCCTTGCTATTAACCTGTCATCATTACACTGAGAACAATATGTGGGCGTGCTAACGCTCTCCTCCCAGAGCATCTGATGGGGCTGGCGCAGTCACGTCCCTCTGCGCACCCATCCTGCAGACCTTTTTTGGGACACGACGGCAGACGGATAGGCCATTCCATCCCTCCGGTTCTGCCACAGCGATCTGGAGGTGGGTATAAAACCTGCGGCAGCTTTGCTCTGACCTCTGTGTCTCGCTCCGTGACCTCCTGCTGAACCTCTCTCCCTCAGCCCAATTCATCTAAGAAACATGGCTCCCAAAAAGCCAGAACCCAAGAAGGAACCGGTAAAGGCCGCTCCAGAACCGGTAAAGTCCACGCCCGCTCCAGAACCGGAGAGACCCAAGGAGCCGGAGTTTGACCCAAAGAGCGTTGCAGTGAGTACTACCCAGTGATTGTTACTGATCCAGCTTTCTAAAACAACACACTCAAAAACATCTGGTAGTAGCAGCACAGGACAGAATCGTCAGTAAGGACCAGATTTCCTTTGGCTCTACAGGTACTAACATTCAAACAGGATGAATATTCTGGAGACGTCACACGTACTTGTGTCCCATCCACCTGTGTCTGTTGAGGTTTTGCAATTCAATCCATGTGTGAATGTTGATCAAATACAGCAGAATACAGTAGTGCTGTATTTTTTTAGCTTTCTGACACTGAACTGACACTGTACTTGGAGAAAAAAATGTCACAACATTTAGTCTACCATGCAAAATGTATTCAGCCCGAAACACGACCAGTGGCATTACAGTGAGATCTGGGTGTCTACAGACTCAGGAGCAGCACAATCAAAACATCAAGTTAAAAATGCATCTTCAGAAGCCTCACCTTTTATTTCTTCATATGCATAATAGATATATATATACATACACCTCATATGCATAATAGATATATATATATACATACACCTTTATTTGCATATGGATGAATATCCTCTCCATTCTACCCACATTACTTTGCGGTATGTTTCTTCATTGTGACACTCCACCTGTCTTTCCATTTGGCGTTTGCAGCTCTCCACGTAGTCTGAGCTCTACATAAGAGGTCCCCCGTTGGAGCTTAGCGTGCCTGTGATCCAGGCTTACCCCGTCTCACCCCCCAGAGATGAGGCGAGAGGATGGGGTTACCCTGACTCCCCTGGTCCTGCAACAGCCGTGTGTTATTCTTAGGTCCCGTAATGGTGGTGGGGGGGGGGCAGGACTGCAGCGGCATGACCTTGCTGGCATGAGAGTGGGACGCCTGCCTCTCCTCCGGGGTCCCGCTAGCATCTGCAACACCACTGAACGGATTCGGGACAGTGGGGAGATGACTGGTCCGAGGACTCTGCTTCCTTAGCTGTTTTATCAGCAGAATTATCAGCAAAACATCGTCAAAACGCATCGATGTTAATAACTAATCGTTTTCTGTGAATCTCATATGCTAAATTGATAAAGTTTTCCTGCTGGTGAACGAGGTGCAAAACATGCCTGACTCTCCATCCTTTCTTTTCTCAGATTGAGTTCAGTCCTGATCAGATTGAAGGTATTCGTCAACTCCAGTACAGTTCATATTTTCAAACTATTATCACAGAACATATTCAGAACTGCTTGAAATGTTTGGCATCCAATGTCAGAGGTTCAGACTATCAGAGCACAGTGTCAACACTTTAATATCTTGTACAACAGTCTCCATGTGAAGAACTAATATGGCTTCATGTCCTAACTCTGGGTAGAAAAACATTAAAGAGAAATACAAGGAAGGCAACGTTCGATTTGATCTGCCCCAACAGAGTTTAAGGAGGCCTTCATGCTGTTTGATAGAACACCGAACGGAGAAATGAAGATATCTTATGCTCAGTGTGGGGATGTGATGAGGGCACTGGGACAGAACCCTACCAACGCTGAGGTCATGAGGGTACTGGGCAAACCCAAACCTGAAGGTGAGAAGGAGAAAGGTACCTGTCTCGTGTTTAGTACGAGGCTTGTGTTGAGTATGTGTCTCGTGTTTAGTACGAGGCTTGTGTTGAGAACGTGTCTCGTGTTTAGTACGAGGCTTGTGTTGAGTATGTGTTTCGTACGAGGCTTGTGTTGAGAACGTGTCTCGTGTTTAGTACGAGGCTTGTGTTGAGAACGTGTCTCGTGTTTAGTACGAGGCTTGTGTTGAGTATGTGTCTCATGTTTAGTACGAGGCTTGTGTTGAGTATGTGTCTCGTGTTTAGTACAGTTGGTGGTTGTGACTGCATCCCATTGATTTGGCTTTAGACCTGAACTCTAAGCTCATGGACTTTGAGACCTTCCTGCCCATGTTCCAGCATGTGTCCAAGTCTAAGGACCGGGGCACCTTCGAGGACTTCGTGGAGGGGCTGCGTGTCTTTGACAAGGAAGGAAATGGCACCGTAATGGGGGCAGAGCTACGGCACGTCCTTCAGACACTAGGTAAACAAAACTCGCAAAATGGCTGCAGCTCCATTAGCATTACAGGACACCCACATCAGATATAAACATTTTGGAGCAAAACGTAAAAGTAAATGAAAAATGGTCAAATCTGTGTGAACTGCAGCATGATAAAGGACCGAAAAAAGGTTTGGTGCCTGGTGCATCTGTGTTGTGAGTGGAAACATTAACTGAATCACTGCATTGTGGACAGTAATGTTCTTCTCCTGTAGGGGAGAAGATGACAGAAAAAGAGGTTGAACAAGTAATGGCAGGGCAAGAGGACGGTAATGGTTGCATCAATTATGAAGGTACGATCAGACTTCTACGATCACATAAACAAGGCTCAGATGTTGGTAACAAACACAAAAAATTATCATGTACATTCAGACCCATGTGTTATCCAGATTAGAGTATACATCACTTATCGCCATGGATCTTGCAGAAGATAATGATTTAATGGGTACTGTTTGTGGTCTTTTAAAACAGCTTTTGTTAAACACATCATGTCTGGATAAATGCCCAAGGTATGTCAGTGGAGCAGTGTTTTCTGTTCTGTATTTGCTCATTAGCAATGCTCAGTGTTGTCACTTGTTTGAGAGTTCTAACAGATCACTTTAGCTCTTTTGTTTGAGAGTTCTAACAGATCACTTTAGCTCTTTTGTTTGAGAGTTCTAACAGATCACTTTATTTATTTTGTTTCAGAGTTCTAACAGATCACTTTATCTCTTTTGTTTGAGAGATCTAACAGATCACTTTATTTTGTTTGAGAGGTCTAACATCACCATCCCTTTTGTGAAAGGTCTAACAGATCTCTTTATCTGTTTTTAGAGGTCTAACAGATCTCTTTATCTGTTTTTAGAGGTCTAACAGATCTCTTTATCTCTTTTGTTTGAAAGATCTAACAGATCACTTTATCTCTTTCAGTGTCAAGGCTTCAGTGGTCAGTCTTACAAGATCTGGTACCCACACAACATAGAAATGGAAAAACTAAACAGCTCAATCTCCACTATCTTTCTAAGTAGCTATTTAAGTTATAGAACATGCAAAATAAATGTTTTTTAAGTGAGATGGCAATGTAAAAGCCCTAAGCAAACACCCACAGCAAAGACTAATTAATATACTAAATCACACCTCAAACACAGCGTAAAGACACCGAGGCAAGGGCGCCACCTTGTGCATGAAATTTAAACTGCCAGCATGACGTAATCTATGCAGAGCTGCATCCCAGAATCCGTTAACTACAGTGAAAGTGAGTAGCAGTGTACCGTTGAGTGCTGCACCCTGCACACCTTCTTCAGCTCAGCCAACAGTGAAGCCTTTCAAACAACTGAGGATGGGAAAAATATAGCAAAATATAGCAGTCGTGCCCTGTTACTGCAGGACATATCATGGGGAGTCCTGTTATTCAACGAGAGCAGACCAGTAGTGTTCTTTTCAGTTTAAAATAGCACAATCTCAGGATGCTAACATGAGAAATATAACCAAATAAAATGGCTTATGATGCAAACACTGTTATTTTTCAATGTCAGATGGAGTTATTAAAATTAAATAGAAACTGAAACGAATTATTGGACTCATTGACCTGTTACAACCATGTTTGAAAGATCATGTCAGTTTATGATATAGTAATTATACATATATGTGAAAGATTTACATATATATAAACATTTAGACTTGTTAGAGATCAAACTATTTTTTGGTTTACAAACAAGATCAAAGTAAAATGTACATAACAGACAGAATAGATTACACGTTACACATGTGCCTACATCTATGAATCTCTTCTTCTATCACATCTTCTTCTCTCTCTCTGTCTCTTCCCACTCCCTCCCTCCATCTCTCTCCCCTCCCTCCCTCCATCTCTCTCTCTAACCCCTCTCTTTTTCTCTTGCCATCCTGCCTCTCTCTCCCCTCTCGCCCTCTCTCTCTCTCTAATCTCTTGTTGGAAAAAAATGCCTACTCATTCACGAGTGGTCTGGTTGCTAAGCAACCAGCCTTATTAACCTCAAGTTCTAGCGGTAACTCCATTTCAGGAAAGTCAGAAAACTAGATTAAAGTTTCCAGTGAGAAACAAAGCCACCCATATGTGTTTAAAGGTCGATAAAATTAGATGTGTCCAAATGTTGGCAGATGTTCTGATTAAAAATTAGCATAAAAAACCCCATGAAACAAAGCTGGTCACTTTAAGTACACTATTGTTTTCTGCGCAAACATAAGGCCGCGTTTGTTTTCGCTTTGTTTTTACCGTACGGAAACCTCAAGGCCTGAATGTGTTGAGGCGGACTTGGCTAAGTGCGCATTCACGGGAATAAGGATGCTTGTGTCTGTGCGTGTGCGTGTGCGTGCGTGTGTGTGCGCCTGCGGGTGCGCGCGCGCGCTCGTACGCATGCGTGTGTACTATAGGGTTTTTTCCCGTTGCTTACGAAGACTAATCGGTGCTTATGGAGACTAATTAGTAAGAGTAATAACAATTCACGTTTCAGCCTTTTACCTGATAGGATATCTCAGTATAAATAGTTTACTAAGACAAACAGCAAACTCAACGGATCGCATGCCTCGACATTTTCTCAAGAGGGCTCTTTAGCGCCCCCCTCGCCTCGGCAGGGCGCCGGAGGAATCGCTTCATTAGCTATAACAGTGCCGAGCGCTGCCTGACTGCTGCAGTTGGACAGACAATAACTGTGTGTCGTACAGGTGAGTAACGCCGGTTCCTAAGTACAGGGGGTCCGTTCACCTAAGATTTATATGTGGTCAATCCGGGCGTGTAAAAGGGTCAGATGGACAGTTAACTGTTTTGAGCTGTCTGAACACTACTGTTGCTCTCTGCGACTCATGTCGGCGTTGCTGGGTGTGTGAGAGGCAGATGGGCCTGTCTTTGTCAAAATGAAAGGAGCGTTTAATATCGCCATGCCGGATACCGCTAGCTAACGTTACACTTGTCAATTTTTAGCAGATTAGTAAGAAATGTTAACGTTGTGTAGCTGCACACATGAGTTGGTTTTGGGGATGATAAAGACGTGACTTTTAGATAAATTGTCAATATATATATTTTCTACCAGTCTTAACTTCTCTAGGTTACATATTGACGCGTTAGCTAGCTAAATTGGCTAATCTAGATGTTGGATATTCTCCAGACTCCTTCGGACTGTCTTGACTATTTATTACAACTATCTGGCTGGTTATTTCGTCGCTGCGGTGAGTTGAGACAACTTAAAGCGCGTTTTCGGGTCTCGTATGAGCTTGTGTTAGTGACAGCGTTACATGTATCCAGGTCCGCGGAATCACAGACGCGACAGCCGGTCAGTTTGTTCGGTGGCTGTTTTCAGATTCAGAAAAATCTAGAAAACCGGTGACGGCAGGACGTGATTAGCAAGGTATCGCCATGACTACTGAGGGAATACAAACCTTGTCCGTTTTGGGCTTTTTCCCGCATTTTCACTTCCCGCATTTCATGTAAGGTTGTTCATATCATGATTTTCGAGAATTAACCGAAAGGCTACCGCCTAACGCGGTCTTCGCTTAAGCGACGGTGTAACGGGATTTCCGCAGTCGCTTTCCGCGAGGATGGTGCTGATGCTGACCGCAGCTCACACGGTTGCCGGTTACAATATAAATACCGATAGAGCAAGTTTTAACGGAGTTTATGCTGGAGTGTTCATTTCACCTCTCTTAGCATGAACGCGTGGATATTTTCGTTATTCGTGTTATTTGTGGGGATTAAAATAAAATGTTCGTTTTGGATTTTTCACACTGGCTGAAAAGGGTGGTATTGTGACCTCTGTGTTAACACGTAGGTCTTTGTTTCGGGCATTTCCCCCTAGGCTGTGTAGATAAAACGCGTATATTAGGGTAGATAACTAGAGATAGCGGATTACACTGGGTTCTGGTACCTAGCGTGTGCTGAACGGCTGCCAATAATTACTTAGGACACATTTTTGTCGTTTAAACATCTTTTTCACATTAAAAAAAATAATATCTTTACATTTCACCAGACACATTTGTTGGTGATCGTTCGTAAATTTTGGCACGGACAAAAAAAAAATCTCCCGAGCCTCGTGCAGATCGGTAGGTTTTTTTTTTTCACGACGGCGGACACACCTTGTTTCCCCCTCCCTTGCGCGCGCTCTCCAGAAGGCAAGCACGGTTGTTGCGCGCTACCTGCTCTCGTGCTCGTGTCTTTAGCCTTCCTATACGTCGTAAGTACCAACGTCTTTTTCATTCTACCCATATATACATTTGCGTAACTCGTTTTAGAATATCGCGTGATTAACTTTCAAATTAAGAAAAGCGTGTAGCATTCGGTCTTACAATGGAAGATAAAAGCATGTCTGCATCGTTGTGACTTCCTTCCCCCACGCCCATCTCTCCATTGCCGGCCGCATGTTCGGCTATTCTGTATGTGCTCTTCATATCCAAATACCTAACCACGAATATGTCTCATTATTTACAGTGCGCTATAATAACATATCATAATAACAAAGATTAAGATATGACTAAGGACTTAAGTCTTAGGATAAATGTCAGAAAAGCATCCATCCAAGTGGAAAAAAATGACATGACCTGATAAGGGCATTTGACTCGTCGCTATAAATTTTCATCAAAGAATTTAAATGATTGATGATGGTCTCACTAAAAGAGATGGCAGATCTAAAGGTGGCCGGTTGGCTGTACTAACCTTAGCCGTACAATACACTGTTCACTGCTCCAGCAGAATGCATGGTTTTCCCATTTCCTAATGCATAACGTAATTATTCGCAGCAATTAAGGAGAACCACAGAACATGGGGGGGCCTAATTCACGTTAGTGCCGGTGCAGACCTGCCACTCCTCATCCAGCCGCCTGTTTTAGTCTCACATGCACATCTGTGTGATTAGTTCTAGTGCCACACGCAAGGGGAAATGTACATGGGCTTCACTGTTCTGTCTGTGCTGTACCAGGAGGCAGCATAGCCACGCGCGGCATGCAGTGGGGGGGGGATTCGACGATGTGCCAGCACCGTAGGTGAACCAAAGTGATGTCCCAGACTAATTGATGCTGTAGACTGACCAGTGTCATTACCGCCCCCCCATCCCCCATCCCCTATGGGGTTATAGAATGAGAAAATGGGGTCATAGAATGAGGAAATAATAATGAGAATAGATTGTGAGAAGGTGCAGTTAAAGTAAAAAATAGAAGTTGAAGCATTAGACCTTTGTTCGGATTTTAAGATACCCACAGCTTATTAAAACCACGTGATCATCATGGCTTCAGTAACTGGTGTGCATTTTGCAGAAATCAAAGCACAGCATGACATCGTCTGCACAGACGGACGGCATCGTGTGGATGTTAGACATCCGTTAGATTAGGAACATCTGGGGTTCTCCTGCATTTGTCCTGCTTCTACAAGGCCAGACTCATTACTGCACCACAGCAAAGATGACCTGGCCTATTGTCTACAGTAACTGGACAATACGAAAGTCACACACACACACACACAGCTTCAAACTCTCAGGGCTGCATCCATGCACTAGCCCACACAATGCTACACAGGGAAGCATTGCACATACCGTTATTAGTAAGATATGTTCAATAAAGCAGCATCAAATTGTCCAAAATTTAACAATGCAGTACTAACCAACAGATGACATAACATGGAGATGTAGAGACTTCTGCTGTTTCTCAGTGTATGGAGCTTTTCAGTGCCACTTCCATCTAGACTGAGGTGTGATGTGTTACCGTGATGGGCATTCAGGTTTGTTTCCCTGGCAGAAGCAGGTCTGGGATCAGTGTGGCAGATGGCAGAGTTGGGGTCTCCCACTGAGATGTCAAGGACACCTCTGTCTGCAGAGCAGCAGGGGCTGGAAGGTCAAAGCAGAGTTAACTCGGCTCACTCAAGCCTGCACTAACAAGGATGTCGGGCTTTAATTGTTTCCTCAGAGTTTACATTTATCAATTCGTTTAAAACCGGAAAATGAGCTCGGTAAAGGTTAATTCCTGGTGAACCTGTCAGGTGTCTGTCAACAAATTAACTCCTTAAATGTAAGACATTTTCACTAAACAGAAGAGGCCTTTTTTTTGGTTTCATCCATTTAATATAGCAAATGCATGAATTTAAATACTGCTTTAAAATCCACAAATTAGCATGAGAGAGAATGGAGCAACTCTCAGCCTTTTTACCAGACGAGCACATACAGACTAGTGCAGGTGTGTCGCTTCATGAGGGGGACGCTGAAGTGTAGTGGCAGGGAGCAGCAGGAAGGCATGCTGCCTTCAGCACTATCAGAGCCAGTACTGCACCACCCTCCTGTTCTCTGCCTCGCAACGGAGAGAGAGAGAGAGGGAGAGGGAGGGGTAGAAAGAGAGTGATAAAGGGAGGGGGAGGGAGAGAGACAGAGGGAGGGGGGAGAGGGAGAAAGAAGGTGAAAAAGGGAGAGAGGGAGAAAAAGATAAAGGGACATAAGGAGAGAGTGGGAGGGAGAGAGAAAGATGAAAGATTTATTGAGAAGGAGTTAGAGGAGAGATGAAAGGAGAGAGGTGTTGAGAGTTAGAGGAGAAATATGGATTGAGAGGAAGAAGTAGTGAGTAGAGTAGAAGAGAGAGATAGAGACAGAAAGGAAGAGAGACAGAGTGAGACAGTGATAGACAGAAAGAGAGAGAGAGACAGAAAGAGAGGATGGAGAGGGCTGGGTTAGGAACGGTGATGAAGTGATGTAATCAGCGATCCCTAATATCTGGGCTACCCAAAACTAGGTCAGAACCACTGAGGCGTCCACTTGTTCATGGGGTGATGTACAGTGCACCCTTCCACAGACACACCATCACTCTCTCAGACACACCATCACTCTCTCTCTCTCTCTCGCACACACACACACACACACTCAGACAGAGCACATTCACTAGACGTCATTAAACGTCAGTCAGAAGGTGATGACGTCCTGGTTAACGCAGGGCCTGGTAACTGGACCTGGTTCATGAAAGCCTTTGAACGCCCACACACCCCACCTGCAAAATCCACTGTAGAACCACCACAACGACATTTCAGTTTCAAATACTGTGAATTATGTAATTGGCAATCAGGAGGAGTCATAGCTAGAGAAGGGTCCCTAAGTTCAGCCAAGCCAAGAGCATTAATGTAGTGTCTGATCAACCTCAGTGCCATTACCCTAGCAGTGCTTGGAGTTGACAGAGGTACGTCATGCCCAGATTAGCATGAGTCATCAAATATAGCGTAGCTTAGCTCAAAGAGGTCACAGCGCTGAGTGGAGATGAGAGGTGTGTGACATCGGCATGCCTACAGTCATACTGTTGTGCTGCCAGGTTGGTCAGACACAGTGACGTAACCATGGTGAAATTGTTAACAGGATTTAGTATCCCAGCAGTTCTGTTAGTGAGCAGAACCATAATGAGCAGAGCTGGTGGGTGTGTTTGTGTGGGTCGCAACTGTGTGTTCAAGGGAGTATTGTTAACGTTGAGCAACTGTGTGTTTAAGGGAGTATTGTAAACGTTGAGCAACTATATTCAAGGGAGTATTGTTAGCATTAAGCAACTGTGTATTTCTGATAGTATTGTTAGCATTGAGCAACTGTATTTCTGATAGTATTGTTAGCATTGAGCAACTTTCTCTTTCTGAGAGTATTGTTAGCACTGAGCAACTGTGTATTTCTGAGAGTATTGTTAGCATTGAGCAACTGTATTAAAGGAAGTATTGTTATCATTGAGCAGACCTCTCACAGACCTCTCACAGACCTCTCACAGACCTCACACAGACCTCACACAGACCTCACACAGACCTCTCACAGACCTCTCACAGACCTCTCACAGACCTCTCACAGACCTCTCACAGACCTCTCACAGACCTCTCACAGACCTCTCACAGACCTCTCACAGACCTCTCACAGACCTCTCACAGACCTCACAGACCTCTCACAGACCTCTCACAGACCTCTCACAGACCTCTCACAGACCTCACACAGACCTCTCACAGACCTCTCACAGACCTCTCACAGACCTCTCACAGACCTCTCACAGACCTCACAGACCTCACAGACCTCTCACAGACCTCTCACAGACCTCTCACAGACCTCTCACTGACCTCTCACAGACCTCTCACTGTCTGGAAGGGGCAAGGCAGTGTGTGCATGTGTGTGTGGTTAGGTTGGGATGAGTGCTGTGTAGTAATGAGAGTTATGGGCAGCAGTGATCATCACTGACACCAGTGGCACCACCCTGTAGCCGTGACCTGCTGACTGAGGTCCAGACTACTTACTAGGAGCCTCTGGTTTCTAAATCATTTAATGCAACGGACCACAGGATCTCTCTCTCTAACCGCAATCCTGAGGATCTCTCTCCCTAACCGCAATCCTGAGGACAACCCAGAAGGCCTTATTTACCCAGAGGTCCTTTAGATCACTAGATCTCTGTCTGGGTATATACAGGACGAGAGGTTCACTTAGTTCACACATGGTTGGGGGGATCGTTGTATCACACATAGTTGTATCAATTTTTATAATTGATCATTGTAAAAGCTTCTCCTAGAGGTAAAGACGCAGGATGAATGTAATGGAGAGGCGTCGGTTGAGATGAGGGTTGGTGAGGTGTTTAGGAAGTGTGGTTGCTAAGGCTACCCACAGTTCTGGCAATGAAGCTAGAGAGGGAGGGTCTTCGTAACTGGACCTGCTGACTTTAGAACTGCCCTAAGACACATCTGTTGGATTGTAATGGTTGCAGGAAAGCCTGGATATGAGTTTATTTGCTGTTTATCGCAATTAGAGAAATGTGCTCCTCTGAGTAGCCAATTCCCTTCTTGTGACAGAAGAGATTTTTTTCAGTGCATTGCTGAAATCAGCCTCACAGGTTGGGGAAGCCCCTTCGCTGGTGCAGGACCCAGTTCCCCGTGTGTGTGTGTGTGTGTGTGTGTGTGTGTGTGCGTGCACCCATGCACGTTTCTGTGACTAGCCAGGTCTCCATTCACTCATAACACCTACAGTGAGCGCATCTGTTCTGTCACGCCCCCTACTGTTGTGTTCAGGACACACTGGCCACATGTGTGCTCTCGTTTGCAGGGAGGTCGGCCATCTTACCCTCTCCTCGACTCAGAAGAGCCCCGTGTTCCTCCAGTGCACAGGCCAACAAAACAACACACACAAATACATTAATGTCAAATGTATCAGAGACGTTTTTGGGAAACCGTCCTGACATGTAGGTGATCTGAACCAGTTTAAAAGCTG
The DNA here is from genome assembly GCA_020368025.1 of Brachyhypopomus occidentalis. Taxonomy (NCBI): domain Eukaryota; kingdom Metazoa; phylum Chordata; class Actinopteri; order Gymnotiformes; family Hypopomidae; genus Brachyhypopomus; species Brachyhypopomus occidentalis. The sequence goes on from JAGXOD010000107.1 coordinate 5,966,649, forward strand.
CGTACTGCTTGTTTGCTTCTTGTAGTTCATAGAGACAAACAGGCATCCTGACGGTTCAGGGGTGGAGATGCACAACCACCTGTGCCCAGATCTGGAGCTGGTGGGTGTGGCTGATGGGGGGTGAAAATGTCCGTCAAAGCTGCCGCCACACACACACACACACACACGCAGGGAGAGGTAGAGGGTGAAACAGATGGTCATTTATCTGATCGAATGGGCACAGCCAGCAAGTGTTGGTGGAGTGGAGCGAGCATGTGCTCTGAACACTGGGACACTCACCACACACTAACCATTAGAGGCTCTGAACACTGGGACACTCACCACACACTAACCATTAGAGGCTCTGAACACTGGGACACTAACCATTAGAGGCTCTGAACACTGGGACACTCACCACACACTAACCATTATAGGCTCTGAACACTGGGACACTCACCACAAACTAAGCATCCAGCCCTCTGAACACTGGGACACTCACCACACACTAACCATTATAGGCTCTGAACACTGGGACACTCACCACACACTAACCATTATAGGCTCTGAACACTGGGACACTCACCACACACTAACCATTATAGGCTCTGAACACTGGGACACTCACCACAACTAACCATTATAGGCTCTGAATACTGGGACACTCAAACTTATCCAGCCCTCTGGACAGATGGGCTTAACACAGAATCTTGCATAGAAAGCAATCCTGCATTTGGATCAGGGATCTGATGGATCCAGATTCGGTTTAGGAATCTATTTGGTCTTGGATTTGGCTTAGAGGTCTGATATTTTGTACATTACTTTTTGCATATGAACTGTTGTCTACTAAAAAATAGATCTGTCTTTTTTGTCTGCACTCCCCATTAATTCCTCCTGCTGAAGTGGCGATAGCATGAAGGAAGAGGGACTGCTGAACTTTCTCCACAGATGTGTGACCTTGGCCCTGCAGCAGCCCAAGGACACCCAGCACATGGTCCCTCTGGCAGTTCTATATATCGTGTCACCATCCCCTTGTGTGTGTGTGTGTGTGTGTGTGTATGTGGCTGGGGGGAGGGTGCATGTTCATGCCCCCATCAACCATAGTGGCGTGTGTACTTTGTGTCTCTGCCTCACCCCATTTTTCCTGTCCCCCCTATCTCTCTCTCTCTCTCTCTCTCTCTCTCTCTCTCTCTCTCTCTCTCTCTGTCTGTCTGTCTCTCCACATTTGCTCACTGAGTCTCCTCAGCCTCGTCTTTTTTTCTCTTTGTCTCAAACCCCCACATCTCCTTATCCGTGCTGTCATCCTCTCTCACCATCACCTCTCATCCTCTCCTCCCCTCCTCTCCTCTCTCCTCCTCTCCCTTGTACTCTGAATTCTTTTACCTCAGTGTTTTCTTTGTCTCTGTTGATTCCTCCTTCTCAATCTCTCCTCTTCACCCACACACCCTTGTCCTTTCAGCCCTCACACATTCCATCCTCTTCTCTCTCTCTCTCTCTCTCTCTCTCTCTCCCTCTCTCTCCTTCTTTGTCTCACTCATGCCCTTTTCAACTTCATGGCTTAACCTCCTCTCCTTCATTGCGGGAGGGTGAAAGGGTACAGGGCTTGGCTGTTCTGATGCATTATAGTCACCCGTCCCCCTCGTGCTCTATCTATCACTTGCTCTTTCACTCTTTTTCTTGCTGCAGTAATGTCTGCTCGAATATTAATGAGCTGGAGAAGAGCCTGCTGTTGACTGCTGACCAATCACATCACACTTCTCCCCTCTTTGTCCCCTCCCCCGTCTCCCTTTAATCCATGGCCACACGCCCACTGTTGCTGAAGACCAATGCTACCCACCCTCCCCCGTTAGCTCTGGTTCCCAGCATCCCTTCATCATTTCCTTTTTAGCACCCATATTGTTTCTGCTCTCCTCACAAAGAGGAGGAGGCGGTCATCCGTCCCAGCTACACAACCGGCCCGCCCTTAAAGGGCCAGGCGCATCTGCGAGTCCCGCAGTGGCCGGGCTGAGGCGTGTGGCACACAGCCCGGTGAACGGCTTCAGTCGTGAATCCAGCAGCTGCCTCTGAGGGCAGGACTACAAAGGCTGGCGCACAAAGCCAAAACGAGCCCTTACGCTCTGTCTACAGTCCCAGATTGTGTCAGCGCTAACCTCTTAGCCACAGAACCGCAGTGGTGATGCTAATTCTCAGGTTTTAGCTGACATTAGCCCACAGCTCCCCTCTCTTACATCCAGGTTTCTTTGTAAGGGAGAGAAAAGCCCCGGACCGGTATTTTAGCGCAGTGTTTTCTGGAAAACAAGAGCATGTTTTGAAGTGTCTCGGCGGTGTCTTCCCTTCCGCCACGGTCTTTCAGACGATTGTTTGGTAAATAAATCTGTCTGCGTGTGCAGATGGCTGGCTGAACGCTGCTTTTCTGATAGACGTGCTAACGAGGGCAGTGGGGTGGCCCACTCCTGCCTACATACCCCTGCCCTGTCACACACACTCTCAGCTCTGAGACTTTGCAGGGTGGCAGGCTCGTGGTGTGGCACTAGGCCAGGACCTTCTGGGTTTGATCACCTCCTGTGGCCTAAACCTCAAGATCTGCCCCTTGGGGCAAGATTGTCATGTGAAGGGAGTTAATGTTATTAAAGTTTTAACATGCCAAAGGCATGATCTTTTTTTACATGCCAGAGGCGTGATGTGATATGATTCATCCATGCCATGTAGCCCTGACCCTAACCGTCCGGACACAGACCAAAATATGATGGCATGATGCTTATTCTGATTGTAGACTTTGTTTTAATATATTCGTATGCTGGAGAAGGCCGTGGTCAGGTGGATCAGGTGCGGTTAAAGCTGGATCTAATCTCTAAATCATGCAGGGTGTGAGCTTGGACCCACTTGATTCCCAGTGTTAAACTGGTCTTCATTGTGAGCAGTAGGTGTTAATTATCCTGACAGAGATGGTGAGTTTGGACTGAGTGTGTGTATCATGAGAGTGACAGACTGTCCCGCACGGTCCTGCTTCTATTCCGGGGAGCTCTGCTGTGCTCATGAGCTCAGGGTACACGGCCATCACTGCCACCCGGCACCCGCCATCACCCTCGGCACTCGCATGTCCCACAACCAATCAGAGCGCTGACAAGTCAAGTGGGCAGAAGGGAGTGGCCAGTGGCACTGAAATGTTTTTGGTAGATTTACCATTTAAACATGACTGAAAGTGATTTGAGTATGTGTCCATGTGGGTCACACAGTGACAGGGACAGGCAGAATCACGGATTTATCTGGGACTTCACCACATGTCTCTAAACCCAGATTCACCATTGAGCTGAAGGTGGCTGGTGAGCGTTTTCAGTTCACACTTCAGCTTTCCATGTCTGACTTTCAGTGTTGCTTCCACAGCATATTCTACAGTTCCATACAGTGAAGCCTAAATCAGCATGTATCTCTCACTTGGGTGTATTCAGCTGTTTGGGGGGGGGGATTAGATATATACAGCTCATGTTTGGGATGTGTTCATCTCGTTTCTGTGGTGGACAGTAACGAAGTAAATGTAATTCGTTACTGACCTTAAGAAATCTTTTCGTTTTTCTTTACTCAAGTATTTCTATATTTTGAAACTTTTACTTTAACTCCACTACATTTCAACGTCAGATATTTTACTTTTTACTCCACTACATTATGCAAAATCCGTCGTTCCTTCAGGCTTCACGTGATAAAAAAGTAACGTCAAACCAAAAGAAGCGCGAAGCACGCGCACCAATCAGGGTTCGGTTCTACGGCAACGCAGCAGCGTAACGGTTAGGGAGAACAGATCCGCACATACAAATGGCAAAGAAACTGTAACTCGCCACAAACCTTATCTGGCCTCGTCTGAGTGAAATTCTTTGAAATAGTCGAAAAAAGACTCACTCGTTGTCAAGCGCCTTCTCTGCCGGTCTCAGTCCCATAAGATTTGTTCTTCTAAGAATCCCCCATCCAGCCTAAGGAAGCGTAGAGGTGAGCTATTTTCATAGGCCTACATGTCATTTACCTTAGTGAGAAATATAACAATATCTTGCAGCAAACCGTTTCTTTGTGTATGGTAAAATAAGTCCAACATTAGCATTTTATACATGGTTAGTTATATAACTAGCTAGCTAAGTATGCTATTGCTAGTACACAACGGAACCTTCCTTAGTAACGCACTCGGCGTGTAGCTAGCTAGCTAACTAGTTATTTGTTTTAGAAAACAAGTTCTAGTTTGTACATATATGTATATATGTACATATATGCTAAATATTAGAGCCTTAACTTTACTTTCAATACTTTTATTTTAAAGGACAGTACTTTAACTCAAGTACGTGGTTAGTGTACTTTGTCCCTCTCTTTCTCGTTTTCAGGTTAGACTCGGAGCTTTATAGTCTTGAAGCACAGCATAGTGTGTGTATGTCAGGAGAAGTATGATTTTGTGTGTGTGTGGTGTAGTGTATTGTGTGCCTGTGGTACTACCGTCTGAGTGAGTCTCTGTTGCTGGGGGAACTGTCCTGGACAGCTGATCCAGGATCCAGTAGAGTGAAGGACAAGATATCTGTGTAGTGAACACACACACACAAAAACCCGCACATACACTAAACATCAATAAACCAGCTCTCTCTTACTTACACACACACATTGACATGTTAACATGCTCTCTTGCACACAAAGAACCATAAATACACATTCATATAAACAGGGTCTCTTACAACTACACAAACACACTAACAAAAAAGCTTTCTTACACACACACGCGCGCACTGGCACATATACACAAACATACCAAAACACCTGCTGTATTGCCCCCATTGTAAAAATAAAAACACACACCACTCAGGCTACCGTCCCTAGCCGAACCAGATGTACTGGTTAGTGCTGATGTTTCAAGATGAACTGCTGCTTCTCTTAAACCAGAGCAGAGGACATCTCCATGTAAGCACGCTGACCCAGTGTGACACACACTTACCCAGTGTGATACAGGGGCTGCTTAGATTAGTGCGATGAACAGAAGAATGCACCAGTTAAACCAGTGTCCACTGTTTATCTCAGCTATGGTTTCAGCATTGAAAGCTGAGCACTGGAAACACGCGTGCAGTTTCATACAGGAAGCCCTCCGGAAGCCTAGCATGTGTGAGGAAGGGAGTCCGTTTCTGTTTGACACACTGTACGTCTGCTGTTCGACATCCACTTTCTTAAGCGGTGAAGCACTTTCAACGCTGCTCCGTCAGTGTGCAGCTCGTCTACGCCCTGGACGCTGCTCCGTCACTGAGTGCGCGGCTCGTCTCGGCTCTAAAATGAATGGCACCTCTTCTCATTCCGTTTGCACTGCACTGGTGTGTGTCTCTCCATCTCCGTCACCATCTCCATCCAACACCAGCAGGTCTGTGAGTGACTGTGCAGTACCCTGAACCGAGTGCGAGGGTCGGGCTCTTCACAGTGCTGCACCTCCACCTGCTCCAGCATTTATGATGTAGCTGTTGTGGTCCTTGATAATTACCGGGCACTTCAAAGTAGGATAACGCCGAGCTGTGTCATGGTGTTGTCCGCAGGTTCCAAGGCTGGGGGTTGATCACAGAACACAGCCATTATGTCTGAGATGCCCTTATAACGTTATTACTGTTTTTGTTTGTTTGTTTGTTTGTTTTGCTGTTTACCAGACTGAAACCATCTCGAAATGGAGCACCAGGACCTGATTAACTCTTCTGGGGAGAACGTGGTGTCGGCGTCGCCAGCATGGCGCTCAACGATGGCCTGAAGAACGGAACGGCGCTGCATGTGGGCCCAGGGGCCAACCAGGTCAAAGGTCAGCGATGGGGCACAACATCCTTATGGTGGAAATGTAAACCGTTGACTGTATTAATGGATATTATGAAGGAGCAGTGCTCCTGTAATCTTCTCACGCTAACACATTTGTAGCTTTCATTCTCACATAAATACTAAGTATATACTTTTATTAGCAATATTAGCAATTTTATTAGTCCTATAGTCCCTGTAAGATGTGAAAGGGCTGTGTGATGCATTTCTAAATCTAGGCAATATATTTTAAATGTTTTTAAATTTGTTACTTTTCATCAGATTTGTTTTACCACTTCAGGCATATTTAAGTAAATCTTTTTGCACATTTGCAGTGTAATGTTGAAACTATAACTGCATCAGATTAACCACTCACAAGACATAATGACATCAGATTAACCACTCACAAGACATAATGACATCAGATTAACCACTCACAAGACATAATGACATCAGATTAACCACTCACAAGACATAACGACATCAGATTAACCACTTACAAAAACTATAACTACAAGACAAATTAACCAGATTAACCACACACAAGCCATAACGACATCAGATTAACCACTCACAAGACATAATGACATCAGATTAACCACTCACAAGCCATAACGACATCAGATTAACCATTTACAAAACTATAACTACATCAAATTAACCAGTCACAAAGCCATAACAGCATCAGATTAACCACTTACAAAACTATAACTGCATCTGATTAACCACTCACAAAGCCACAATGACATCACATTAAATACTTACAAAGCTATAACCGTTATATCTGATTAACCACTAAATTCACAAATTTACAGCAGTCAGTTTTAACACACACCGGTTAATTATGTTGTGGAACATTCCCAAAACGTACCTCTTTACACAGAAGAGTCCCGTTTAATTGTGTCTGACCATTTTACATTTAAATATAAATTTAGAGAAGTCAGAGGTCACATGTAGAGCTTGTATGGTGATAGATGAAGAACAGAGATAGGTTGTGTCATGTTGTGGAATAAACATACTTACAGGGAATATCAAGGGAACTGGAGAACTGCTTAACAACCAAGCATACAAACTATCATTTGATTCTAACTATTCTTGAGCACCATAAGGGGGGGAAGGGGGGGATTTGTCATAATGCTGTGTTAGTTCATTTAAACCTTCATTTGAGATAATGACAGTGGTTCACCGCTGAACAGCCTCAGCTGCTCTATTTTGGTGCTGCAACACCATTTTCCTTCCTTGTCCTAATTTGCAAGCTGGCTTTTCTCTCAAAGACGAGACAGAGGCGTCCAAACCCGAGGAAGCCTCTCAAGAGCCCGTGGCAGAAGGCACACAGCCTAAAGCCGTGGATGTAGGAGTGTCCGGTAATGCCCTCCCAGTGTGAATTACGCTCCTGCTCTGTAAGCCTTACAGAGAGCAACTCCTCATCTTCGTTTTCCGTAGCTTTGCCCCCTTTAACCCCAGTTGCTTTAGCTTTTCGTCTTGGGTTTTACTTCTGCGATAACACAATTGTTTCACCTGCAGAGGATGGACAAACGATTAGTGTTCACGATGGGTCGTTTTATCAGCAAGCTCAAGCACAATGTCATTATCAGTGAACACAGCTGAGAAGAACCAGAGCTGAAGTTTAAAAAACACTGATAAAAGTCAGACAGGAACTAGTGCTGTTCTGGCCTCCAGCATTTAAAAAACACTGATAACAGTCAGACAGAACCAGAGCTGAAGGCGCTGTGGTAGTGCTCTGGACTCCAGCGTTTAAAAAACGCTGATAAAAGTCAGACAGAACCAGAACTGAAGGCGCTGTGGTAGTACTCTGGACTCCAGCGTTTAAAAAACGCTGATAAAAGTCAGACAGAACCAGAACTGAAGGCGCTGTGGTAGTACTCTGGACTCCAGCGCTGATAAAAGTCAGACAGAACCAGAAAAACTCTGGACTCCAGCGTTTAAAAAATGATAAAAGTCAGACATAACCAGAACTGAAGGCGCTGTGGTAGTACTCTGGACTCCAGCGTTTAAAAAACGCTGATAAAAGTCAGACAGAACCAGAACTGAAGGCGCTGTGGTAGTACTCTGGACTCCAGCGTTTAAAAAACGCTGATAAAAGTCAGACAGAACCAGAACTGAAGGCGCTGTGGTAGTGCTCTGGACTCCAGCGTTTAAAAAACGCTGATAAAAGTCAGACAAAAGTCATGTCTGATCAGAGTAATCGGTCTCCTTTGTCCATCCACTTTGCCATTCTTGTAGCAGACGTTTCCTTTATCTCTATGTTTTGATTCCTTAATAAAGTGTCTCTTTTCATTGCTGATGCAAGTTTAATGCTGGTGTTCCTGTGTGAATGCAATCCTGACCCTGCCGAAAAAGCTTTGTGCTATTAATTACGTTTTCCATTGACTTGTGTTGCCTTTCCACAATGCGCTGTATCTTCTGCAATGAAAATGCTGATCGTTTGACATGAGTTTGAATGCCTGTGGGGGGGTTGGTGGAACACATCTGAATACCTCGCCTGGCTATTTTTACTATGTTCTTAAATACTTTTTTAACACCATATCCTGGTTGGCAATCCACCCTGATGTCCTATAGAGGTTTGCAGTGAAGCAGATGTGTTCTGATGCATTTGCTGTTGATTGGTGTTTGTTTTTCTGCTTCTGGGCTTCATAGTCAGCTGGGACAGCAGATCCATTGGATTAGACTCAGTGTCCCCATCTATCTCTCTCTTTTACATCTCTGGTTTAGCACACTTATTAGTCTACAGAATATCCATTTAGTGTTTCCAAGGTCCATCAAACTAAATGTATACCTCTGATGGCTAATGGTGCAGAGCGATGCTCCGATTTATACTTGACAAGTAACTATTGAGTTAGATTAAGGATTAAGATTAGATTAAGAATTGTGTAAATTAGAATTAGTGTAAATCTGGAGTGACACACTTGAGTGGTTGTCTGAATCAGTCCTATAACTGAAATACACCTGTTATAAGCGGTTGGACTAGTACTGAATTTAGGATTCCTTGTACTTTCACAAAGACCTTTTGCATAACAGTTACCTAAACTAAACTCCAGGTGCTGGATCAGAGTCCAGAGGAGCTTATTGTGTCTTCCTTTGACACAATCTTTTCTGTTTTGTCAAGGCTAGTAAGAGTAAATCAAGAGTGTGGAGCGTATCCAGAGAATAATCAAGAGTGTGGAGATTTGCCACATGCTTAAGCTGTATGACAGCAGTGAGTGGATGGTTGGATAGCCATTAGCCAACGTTTGAATTTTTCATAGTTGAGACCACGTTGCTGATGCTAGCATCCTACATTATAATGGATCTTACACCTTAGTGCACTTTGGATGGAAGTCTGAGTCAAAATAATATATCAGATGTTTCTTATTTCAGATACTCCTACATCGTCTCCTCATTTTAAAAACGAACAATCCTCATTTTTTCAATTAGACAGTGCAAACCAAAAAAGAAGCAATGATATTTTAGCTTTTGATTGAACATGGATTGAGAAGATCACATGTCTAATATCTTCCGTGTTAGTTCAGGTCAGTTTCATTTTTAATCAGGACTTTTCCAAATTGAAGACCCCTCAAATTCCTGGTGCATGTTGTAGTCTTGAGAACAGAGAGGTGGGGTATCAGGTGTGTTCTTTCTCTCCATCCTCACACCCTGCACTGCTGTTGGTCCTGTGAGCAGCACAGTTCCTCACATTTTCTACCGTTTTCCACCCCCTCCCCCTTTTGCCCCATGACCCTTGACCTTTGACATGACGGCTACACGCAACAGGGACAGCCGGAGCAGGTGAAGGTACGGTGGGCTTACGGCCCTTGCTCACCTCCCCTGACCACCTCTGGAGGAGACACACCTGTACAGCACATACCTGTCAACCCATAAACCCTTAGAATTCATTTACAGCTATTCCATCTCACGTGCGTCTGCGTCCTGTTGTCTTAGCGTCCTGTTGTCTTAGCGTCCTGTTGTCTTAGCGTCCTGTTGTCTTAGCGTCCTGTCTCTTCATTCAGTGAGCCATCAGTGACAGGTATTAAAAGATAGAGAACATCATTAAGAAAATCGATGTGATATTTTCATTTTATGGTTATGTGTCTATTGATCTTGTTGAAAGCATCATTGTAAATGGATTACTACAGCACTGAGAATAATTTAAATGGATTACTATAGCACTGAGAATAATTTAAATGGATTACTATAGCATTGAGAATAATTTAAAATGCATCTTAACTCCAGCACAAATGAAATGTAGAGAGTCACACAAAGCAAGAGCACACAAAGGTCGAACTCTGAACACTTCAGAGCAGTGTGAAAAATGATCCGGTCTGCATCAAGTTGCCAGTCAGCATAAAAACCCTTACTGCCCTGCAGAAAAACCCATTTGCAAATGGATAGTGTGGTGGGCAAAGCAATGCCAGTTCATTACCATCTCAAGTCATGTTCCTGCAAAGCTTTTCACACTGTTGCAAGGGACAGAAATGCTGCTGGGTCTTTGTGGGTATTGTGTTTTGAATGAGTGTATTGTTTGGGTTAGCCTGGTTTCTTTTATTGTCTTTTTTGTTGTTGCTGTTGTTGTTGTGTTTTTGCCTTATTTACTGGGTTTGGAGGTTGTATGGTCTTACCGATCGAGCTGTGAGGCACTTTTATGAGCCATGCGACTTCCATCACTCCTGCCATCGTAGCGCACCCCCTCATTCTGCCATCGTGTGGTAGAGCTAGGCCATCGCTCCCCTCTTAGCCTACCACGTGCTAATTGCATTTATAAGCCACAGTCTAAAACAGCTGCTGCTAGCAGGCCTGGTGTTTCAGCAACAGAGGCTTTTGAAACAAGGCCTGTGACCTGTCCTCTAATTGTTACCTGACAGGAGTTTAGTGTGTATGACGCAGCGGTTTTTCTCTTCTGTAATTTCGTCATTGTTGAGATGCGTCCTGGATCGGGCCACAGGCGTTGTGCTGTTTCATCACTATTCCAGACTGGAGCTTTATGTAATGCAAAAGCTTGGATAGCAAACTGCGTGTTATAAAAGTGCCTGCAGCTTAAAGTTGTGCTGTGTGTTGTTTTAAAGACAGCTGTGAAATTAATGTTGAATGATTTTCTGTTTCCTTGCTTTGCTGTCCAAAAGAACCTTTTCTTTCCGTGTTGTTTGGTGTTTATGTTTGGGCTCCTTCTCTGGTTGGTATGGTTTGGGTTCCTCGGTTCCTTGCACTGGTGTTTGTGATGTTGACTGTGGAGAGAGGCCGGTTGAGTGTTGCTAATCCCGCAGTGTTGTCTGTGGCTGTTCCCATCATTCTCCCTCCCGCTCATCAGACGGTTTAACACCAGGTGGATTCTCCCCGCCACACAGTGGCAGGAGCAGCGTGGCGTCGGTGGATGGGGAGGAGCAGAATGTGAACGGAGACAGAGCCGGGTCTGTGAGCCCAGGACCGTTGGTCCACTCCCCACGGGCGGCGCAAATCGACCGGGCCGACGGATTTGGGCCGGCGGTGCCGAGCTTTGACGGCCGGGGGAAGACGAGTCCTTCGGAAGACCAGAGAGAGGAGGAGGACGGCTCCAGTTACGGTGAGAAGGACCAGAGGATAGGAGCGTTTGGATCTGCACATGAGGGGGAGGTGGTGGTGATTCCCGCCATGCAGCCTCCTGATTCCTACATGGAAGACCGGGAGGAGGAGGAAAAGGAAAGAGTAGTGGAAGAAGAAGAAGAAGAAGAGGAAGAGGAAGAAGTTCCTTTGGTCCACAGCACTGTTGTCCCACAAAAACAGGAAATGGCAGACACTCAGCACGGGGAGCCTCCGTTCCAGCCTCCAGTGACCCCAGAGGAATCAAAGAAGCGAGGCCTGTCATTTGACTACACTGAACCCCACGACCCTGGCCAGCAGGGCGCCCCTGTGGGCTGGGAGAGTGGCCCTGATAAGACCCCCCCAGGGAGTCCTGACTCCTGCAGAGCTGATCCAGGTTCCCCCTTTTCCCCTAGTGCTTCAGCTGGCCCCATCCAGGAGTTAACCCTCACTGGCCAGCAGGAAGAAGCTCACCAGGACGAACAGGAGGAAGACCAAGAGCAAGAGAAAGAAGAGGAAGCAGTCTGCATTTTCGAAGCCGACCAGCAGGCGGCAGCACTTAAGACTGAGCCTGAAGACGACGCCATGCCAGAGGAGCCAAAGGACGCCAAGCAGGAGAGGCAGGAGAAGTACTTGAACACGACGGACGAAGATCTCATTGCAACTGTGGAAGCAGCGCAGAAGCCCCCGGCCGCTGACCAACCAGAACCGGCGCTTCCTGCTGATGCTAATGCCGGTCAAGAACCCAGCTCTGAAAAACCGATCACAGCAGCGGTGGTGAAACCAGAACCTGCCGTAGATGCTCCCGTTACAAAAAAGAAGCCCGTTGCTACGGTGGCAGCGCCTCCTTCTCCCAGGTCCACTGCAAAACCCCAGAAAGCCCCCCCAAAAGACGCAGACGCGCCAGTCCGAAAAACAAGCGCCTCGACGAAAGGTCTGTTTTTCGCTCATGTTTCTCAAACCCCCTCCAAACCACCTTCTTCCTTTCATGCACAGATCTTCTTCTTTTTTTTTAGTGTAGACCAACTCAGCTAAGCTACGCAAAGCAGCACCCTTTCTGAAAAGCGCACACAGAAGGCCAAAATAAGTGTTCGGTTGAAGAAACGGACTGCTTGTAGTCACTGACACTCCTCTCCTCTTCTCTCTCTCTCTCTCGTGACCCTTTGTGATCTCTTCTCCTTCCTCTCTTGTGTTTGTCGTCGGTGTTCTATACCTCTGTGTGTGGCTCTGAGCACAGTTTGTGTTGCTGGCACTGTTTTCGACCTCTCTCTCTTTTATGCATGTGACCAGTGCATGGTTGTGGACTGTAGTGCACCAGTTACCAAACTGTGCATGTTGTGTGGATTACATCCCTGCCTGAACAATTTCTTTGTGACACACACACACAAACACACACACAAGCACAGGCCAAAATATGAATAATGCAAGCATGAAAGGATTAGGTTAGCTGTTACCTTTGAGTGTCTCTAGTGAGTCTTACATGTGTGCGGATCATACACGCAAGCGCGCACACACACACAAACACACACACACAAACGTTCGCACCCACACAAACACAAAAAAACGTTTGCACCCACATAACTAAGCATATTACTAACACACAAATGAACTGTTTTGTTTTAACAAATCATGATTTTAATATGATTAGACAAAGTACTCAGTAGTGTAATCATATTACTCAGGGGTTAATATGAAACAATGTGATTGTTATTTCCTCTTAAATGATATTAATGTAAATCCCTTCAGTAAGGCATGCTGCATTGCTCAGAACTGCTCCTGTAATGTGTCCACTGGGAGTGATATTAAACTAACAGGGTCATTTTGAAACTTTAGATCAGACAGATCTGATTGCAATTTCTCGGCAAATCACACATTCTGACTGAAAAACGTTTAAAGGTCAACATTTTAAAAAGTCAAAAGCAAATTAAAAGAGGGCATGTGCTTAAATTAGACGTCGTGATTAAAGCATCAGAATTCAGACCCATAAAGTTCATTTGAATCTGCAAAAAGGGTTTCAAATATACACTACTAAATACCTCATTTACCTTAATGCACACAAAAAGGGTTTCAAATATATACCACTAAAACCTGAACGCATACAGAGAGGGTTTCAGACATACATCACTAAATACCTCCCTAACCTGAATACATGCAGTAATTAGTGTGCCCTTGCAGAGGTGTTTAGGACTCTCACTAGAACTCAGTGTTCCTCGTGTACAGCGCTGTCATCAGAAGGCTACATCGCACTCACGCTCATCTTCACGTTCTCTCTCTGTGAACAGCCAAGGCGGACGCCGGAGGAGCTACTCAGAAGAACTCTAAGGTACGCTTGTGATTGTTTATTCGTGTTGTGTTTTCGTGCCTTCACTGGTCTAGATTTGACATGCATCTGAAGTTTCAACGTTACGCAATATGCCGTTTATGGACAGTGGGGTCATCAAAAAGAAAAACCTGTAATGCATTAAAAATTTATTAGTGTCAAAGCACTTACTTGGAGGTAATACTGGTGATATAAAGTGTACGATGGTATTTGTGGGCAAAAATATTGGGTAAGATATTCTGTAAAATATAGCCACAAATAAGTTAGGTCATCCTTCCACTCCTGCTCATTACCATAAGGACTGTGAAAGAAGAAATTTGCAAAGAAAACTGAGAATGAGATGATTAATTTTATTCGTCAGTCATTTATGTTTGTAGCCGTTATTTAACATTACTAACGAGTTTGAATGTTGTTGTTTCAGTTTTAGTGTATCCTAATTTATTGGGCTTCTTCTCAAGTATCACATCATGACTTCCCCCCCCCATCATCTAAATAAGTAAATCATTTCTCTTTTTTTGTTCTTTTGACATTTCCCTCATTCTCCGTAACACAAGACACCTTCCCCCTCCACACCAGCCACAGCTGGGCTCACCTCTACTGCACGAGCTTCATCAATCCCAGTGTCCCACTCCAAACACACCTCCACGTCCCCCCTGGGCTCACCAGGCCCTCTAAACCCTAAACAACTCACTCTAGGAGTTACCAAAGACAGAGCTGCAGTGAGTACTCAGGTCAGCCCGGTGACCTTTGACTTGCGAGTCCAACTCTTTGGCCAACTAATTGTCCAATTTGTTTTTATAAATGACTAGAAATTGGTTCCCCTGAGGACACTGACTTCTAAATCTGCTTAGAAAATGCTCGGACATCTCACACTCCAAGCTATAGGCTCTTCCTAACCTTCAATGTAGCATCACTAACCTCTTAAATCCTAAACTTCAGTGTAGCATCACTAACCTCTTAAATCCTAACCTTCAACTGAGCATTGCTAACCTCTTAATTCCCAACCTTCAGTGTGGCATCGCTATCTTCTTAAATTCTAATTAAGCATCACTAATTAAGCATCACTAACCTCTGAAAGTTTAACCTTCAACTGGGCATTGCTAAACTTAATTCCTAACCGTCGCAAAAGTCTTGCATCCTAATCTTGAGTGTGGCATTGCTAATCTCTTAAATCCCAATTAAGTGTGGCATCGCTAACCTCTTAATTTCTATCCTCAGGCCATTACTGTATGTTTTCTTAGCTACTGTTCATACTGCTGTATGTACAAAAATAATAAAAAAGAAGTTTGACAAAATAATCAGAAAGAACAAATAAACCAAAACTACAGGTGCGAACCATGAGGGTTTGCTGCTTTGCTATACGTTGAGACTGAGTGTGATTTTGTTATTTCCCTCATAGGCTGGCGATGCGAAGACAAAGACCCCAGGTGCTAAACCTCAGGGAGTGGGCACCAAAATCCCTTGTAAGTCACTTTTCTTCAGATCCCCTTGACATTCTGATTATTTAGTGCACCATTAAGGGTCTCAGCAGACACCCAGGATTTCTTTACACTGGGTCTTGTACTGCATAATTGGAACCAGCAACTGCCAGATTGAGAAATATTGTCCCCATGACCACTAAGACCTATTGCCAACTGTTGCCAACTAATGTAACTAACTTGATTTAAGTGGTGGGGGGAGGGGATACATTGTTATGGATTTTTGTTTTGTTTTTTAGACATCTAACCATCTGTATGTTGGTAGTTTCGGTGCCTGTTAAAAAGTATTGGTCCTCTGTGCATCTGAAATCCCTCCTGCCACAAGGACACAGACTTTAATTAAACAGCCGTGTTTTGTGGGCTTTTTCCAATTGCCCATCTGTCCTGCTGCCTGCCACACTGCAGCTTGTCAAGCTTGCTGTCATTCAGGCTTCCATGACGTTAAGTACTGCTCCCTACATCCAGGGTCCTTAACACCAGACGTTGCAGTGCTGTTCCAGGTAAAAGGCTGTATCAGCCCTCGTAGGTACTTGGAGCCAAGACCAGCCCATACCAGTATCAGATTTGACTCTGTGCTGGTCCAGTAGCTACCGGAAACGCGGTACAGGTTTTTGTGCGATTCTAATGAATATGGAGGTTCAGCAAGACTTAGATTATCACTCCTCTTAAAGATCCAGGGAGCAACCAGAAATGTATTTGAAATGTTCAGATACAGGCGTCAGAAATATAACACTAGGCAGAAGGAAAGACAGACCAGTTGGGACTGGGACACGTAGATACGGGGTAATGACAGGACCCTGCTCAGCTGGACTGGCACACGTAGATACGGGGTAATGACAGGACCCTGCTCAGCTGGACTGGCACACGTAGATACGGGGTAATGACAGGACCCTGCTCAGCTGGCTGTGTTTCCAACGGCGTCCCAGCAGCTGAGGGTCCCAGGACTCCCGACCGCAGCGGGTGCAGCAGCCCAGCTACGCCCAAGTCTCCATCCAGCCGCTGCAGCACACCTGGGCAGCAGGTGAAGAAGGTGGCGGTGGTGCGCACCCCACCCAAATCGCCCGGCTCGCTCAGGTCCCGCACCCCCATCGCCCCCGTCGCCCCCATGCCCGACCTGAAGAACGTCAAGTCCAAGATCGGCTCCATCGAGAACATCAAACACCAGCCCGGGGGAGGGAAGGTATGTGTGGCACGATCGACGGCAGCGGAGGGGGTGGGGGGGTGGGGGTTCAGATGGTTGCATATTCTGCTGGTCATATGCAAATGAGGCAGTCCTTGCCCACATTTACCGTGGTCCTCACAGGCTGTGCACCCACAAGGTAGGCCTGCGTCAGCCTGTCAATTCTCTCACTTTTTCTTCCCGAGGTGCAAATCCTTGAGAAGAAGATGGATCTCAGCACCGTTCAGGCAAAGTGTGGCTCCAAAGCCAACCTCAAGCACACCCCAGGGGGTGGCAACGTGAGTACAAAACAGGACAGCTGGGAAAGCAAAGTGCTTTTGAATTTCTAGGAGGAACCTTTAATTAGGGAGGAGGATTGTTAAGGTGTAGGTGGAGATGTTTAATTAGGGAGGAGGTTTGTTAAGGTGTGGGGTGCAGGTGAGTGTTTAATTAGGGAGGAGGTTTGTTAAGGTGTAGGTGGAGGTGTTTAATTAGGGGAGGAGGTTTGTTAGGTGTAGGTGTAGGGGAGGGGGTGCAGGTGAGTGGAGTTTAATTAGGGAGGAGGTTTGTTAAGGTGTAGGTGGAGGTGAGTGTTTAATTAGGGAGGAGGAGGTTTGTTAAGGTGTGGAGATGTTTAATTAGGGAGGAGGTTTGTTAAGGTGTGGGGTGCAGGTGAGTGTTTAATTAGGGAGGAGGTTTGTTAAGGTGTAGGTGGAGGTGAGTGTTTAATTAGGGAGGAGGTTTGTTAAGGTGTAGGTGTTTAATTAGGGAGGAGGTGTGTTAAGGTGTAGGTGGAGATGTTTAATTAGGGAGGTTTGTTAAGGTGTGGGGTGAAGGTGAGTGTTTAATTAGGGAGGAGGTGTGTTAAGGTGTAGGTGGAGGTGCTTAATTAGGGAGGAGGTTTGTGAAGATGTGGACGTTTGCTGTTGGATGAGTATAGCCTCCATCAGACCCATTACAGTGTGTGATATGACTATTGTTTCCCCTGTGTGTGAATTACAGGTTTCACAGTAATGTGCATGTTTACACTTGTGTGTTTGTGTCTCTGTATTCAGGTTCAAATAGTGAACAAAAAGATGGATCTGAGCAACGTGCAGTCGAAGTGTGGCTCAAAGGCCAACCTTCACCACAAACCAGGTGAAATACGCACACACAGCTCCACGCAACTAATAATATCTGCAAAGAAAATACAAAGCACAGTTGTGAAGTTCCAAAGTCACACTGGATTCCTGCTTTGTGGTGACAGGTGGAGGAAATTTTGAGATCAAAACGGAAAAGCTGGAGTTCAAAGCTCAGTCAAAAATCGGATCTCTGGACAACATTGGGCACGTTCCTGGTGGGGGATCCAAGAAGGTAGGCCCATATCATCATTACTTGATCGGGGAAAATCTCACTGCTCACTGACTAACTAAGCTATTTCAATGACCATAAACATTTTGTTTATTGGGTTAATATGGAAAAAAAAATTAAAACCTTTGTACTTGCATGACTACTACGTTTTGATAAACGTATTACTAACAGAAATGTAAACTAATATTAAATCTAATTCTAATACTGATTTGACTCTTGATGTGATGGCATGACTCAGCCCTCAGCCCTCTTTGAACACACTTTAAATTGTCACCTTCTATGCCTGAGATTATTCCTGGGATTATTCCTGGGATTATTCCTGGGATTATTCCTGTGAGTTAGTTGGGGAAACTCAGGATCTAGTTTTGGAGTGCTATAATACACGGTACACCAGATACAACGAGAGACAGCGGTCTCAGATTACACACTTATGGCCTGCTGGTAACGGAGGGTAAAAATCCTAACAGGATTCGCCACTATACAAAACAGGTATATACCAGTGGCGGCCCCTGCTGGACAGACGCCTAGGTGACAGTTGCTATGGTGGAACTTGTGGTGCATTCAGTTTGCCATAGCAATGGCTGCCTAGTCTCTGGTTGTCCTTCCTCTTCTCTCCATCACTCTCACACACGCACATACACACACACTCTCACACACATACACACGGACACCTCCCCCCCCCACACACACACACACACACACACACACACTTTCTCAACCCTATCCGTTGCTGCTTCCTTTGTTTCTTTGGTCTCTTCATCTCTGATGTCCCCCTCGGTGGAGCTCCTCCCTGTTCCTCTCCTCATGTCCTTCTATTCGTTCAACACGTCTAGTTGTGTTTTCTTTTGTTTTGTTTTTGTTGCACAATGCCCCCCCCACCAACCCCTCCCACCCCTCTTCCTCACACCTCCCACAAATGTGCTCATGATCTCCACCCATAGAGGGAGAAGGGGAAGGAAGCGTCTCTGGGTGCTGCTGGGGCCTCCGTCCACCCAAACGGTGACGTGCCCTTTGACCTCCCCCGATGTGGGGAAGCCAGTATGAAGGACTCCAGTAAGTGCACCAGTACCACTGGCATTCATGTGTCGGTTCCCTAGCAACAGAATACATTCTGTTTATTCTGTCTTTGTGGTCCGTACGTTATGGCACATCTGTGTAAATGAGGAATGTTAATGTTTGCTACTCCTCCTTATATCTGAATAAAAACTCATGCCAGACTGTAGAAGATAAGTGTTAATCTCACACATACAAGTCTAGGCCCCTTATACGATCACATGTACTCACTGTCTTGTATCACTAATCCAGCTCATCCAAAAGTGGCCACTCTATTCCCACTGGTTCCATCTTCCTGCACACCTGAGCCAGGTGACCAGCACTTCTACAGTTCATTACCTGGCTCAGGTGAACCTAGAGCTGGACCAGGACCCCGTGAACTCATCACCAGGCAAAATATGGCACTAATCAGATAATAATGAGATTAATAAATGAGCCAACGTTTGTTTGTAGATGTTCATGGTGGCTAAGTACAGAAATCAAGTATCTCGTTTGTACACTACAGCTGGGTCAGTCTACAAAACGAGAACTGCTAACTGTGTTTGATTCTGGTCTTGTACTTTTCACTTAGGGACCAGGATGAATAAAACAATGAGAAACCGACTCTTTAAAAACATTTATCTAAATGCATTTTTGTCTAATGTGTCTAATTATAAACCCTGGCCATTTTAAGCAGATGAGTCCTGGCAGTCAGAACAGATCCAATGTTTTCCATTTCCTCCCCAGTCTGTGTTCAGTGGCTTTAAACTGGGTGAGTTCCTGTGTTGGGTGCATCTCTAACCTGGGCACCTACCTGTTCTGCTGTCAGATTGAAATTCACAAGCTGCAGTTCCGGGAGCAGGCCAAGGCTCGCACCGACCACGGCGCAGACATCGTGGTCAAGTCCCCGGGCGCGTCGGCCGAAGGCTCCCCCCAACTCAGCAAGGTGTCTTCCTCCGGCAGCATCAACATGACGGAATCTCCGCAGCTCTCCACGCTAGCCGACCAAGTCTCCGCCTCCCTCGCCAAGCAAGGCCTGTGATTCGACCTCCACCCCGACATCCACATGCGGGAGTTATAGCAAGGGATTAAAAAAAAACAAAAAAAAAACAAGTTTGTGAGTCTTTAAAAAAAATAAATAAATAAATAAAAAAATAAGGGTAAAAACAAGCCCTTGATGGATTGCTACAGCGAGGAGATATAAATTTTGGCTCTTGACAGCTAGCGATACATAATTAATTACATTATTGGCTTGATATCCCTGATTAATTGAACTGAAATTGTTTCTGTATTGATCCGTGTGGTGATTGACAGCTCCCGGAAGCCCATCCGCAAGGTGAAGAGTGTTTGAAATGCCTGGCTTTCTGTTGCTGTCTCTGTTGCCTTAGTGTCTGTGCTCTTTATCCTTTTTTACCTCCGTATTCCTGTCTTTTAATTTAACATCAACCAGTAGAGAACTGATTTTTGTGAAATGTTTTAATGCAAAGAACGTCAAACGTACTCACCGGAATGGAACGATGTGGGATGAATAAGCTAACCATTCTGTTTTTAAGGATGAGAAAACTATGTACCAAGCTGTCTGCCTAACCCTGATGTTTAAGGAAGGCAGTAATTCAGTGGGATCCCAACAGCCTGGATCACTTGCTTGGTCGCACTGACCCTAGAGGGCCTTTCTGGATCTCGCCATGCCACGTGCAAGGTCCTTTGACAGACGTCACGCGCAGTAGACAGTCCAGCATGTCTGCAGCCGTCCTGGCATAGTTCAAAGATACATTTATGAATATTTCCAATGGCCCAAGTAGTAAACATAACCGAGTCTGCATGAAAACACAAAACACATGGGAAAAAAACCCTGACAAATCTATACAAATTGTTCCTTTTGTACAGTGGTTCAAAAACTCTAAAATGGCAGTTCAAGACCTGTTAGAATAGTGAAAAGATTGTTTCAATTCTTGGTTGTTGCTAGTCAAATTTTAAATATGCACATTTACTAATGATTACTGAGAACGTGTTAAAACAGGGTATGGCTCCACATACACGCCTCCTCGTGGCCCTATACTGACATACCAGTGTTTTAAAACCATGGCTTAGGCCTGTTGCTTTTGCTCATCCTTTAGATTTAACTGCGGGCGATTTAAGAGGGTGCATCTCTCAAACTCAAGGTGCTGTGTGACCCCAAGCCTCCTGAAACTGGTCCTCACGTTCTGCCTCAGTAGCTCCCTGTGGAAGACGTTCTATTCCAAAGAATGTGTGAATGGGTTGGTGCAGGTGACCAGACTTCAAAACGTATCCTATATGAAAGAAGCCGCTTTGTCAGATTAGATCGTCACTCTCTATACAAAGAATAAATGTTGGTGATGATCTGTTGTGAGGAGAGGCTGGAACACATGAATTAAACACACACACGCACTCAGCAGGCTTGGTAAGAATGGCAATTTCTAGTTAAAAAAAAAAAAGTGCCTCCCTTTGCCTCACTAGCAATTCAGACAAATGTAAATAGCAGTTGGAAGTTTTCATGGGGGGTGGGGGTGCTACAGAAAATGCCCTTTACTTCCTCATAGCTGCTAGAAGCTGGTGCATTATCTGGCCGATGATGTAACATGCAGCGTAATGCCAAACAGTCTTGGATAAAATTTGAATCTTCTCCAGATCCACTGATCCAACACACTAGCGCTTCTGCTCCCTGGGTTCCTGGCACACAGCTTTGCGAGGTTTTAGAGTATTTTTGAACATTACTTCATCCACCTGATCCTCCCCACCCTCCTGTCCAACATCAAAATCATGCTTAACTTAACCTGTGAGAGTTGGCTCCTCTAAACACTACGGGGATCAGAATATTACAATGAGCTAAAAGCTAAAAACAAACACAAAAAGCTAGATGCAAAAACCTTGGGTTTCTTGGTGGTACTGTGGATGTGAGATGTAACCGACGTGTAAGGACACCATGCGTTTGTGTTCCGTCCCCTTTCCTGATATTTATTATTACGCTTTTTATATCTTCAGTGCACCTCAGCTTTTTCCTTTTGATATTTACAAATAAAAAAAATAAAAATAAAAAATAAAACCGATGCCATGACTGACCTTAGAGCTTCGTTGGAGCCGTGTGTGCTCCTCAGACACGTCACACTCCCAACCGTGGAAAACGTACCTCCCCAAAACGTAGAAAATATACGACCCGAGGGCTGGGAACCGCTCCACGGCCCGCTTGCATGAAGAAGCAGCCGTGCTGATCTTGGACTGGATTCCTCTCATTCATGTTGATCTTGCGCACCACGGCCATGTTTGGACTGGCAACAACACTTATGTTAGAGACCGATAAACCAAAATGGCCCCAGGCAACTGCACACCTGTCCTGAGATGCTTCAGGAACAGCTTGTGAGTCCTGTGTTGCTGAGTCAGGGACTGTTTTCATAACCAAGATCGCTGTGAACAGACAGGAACACCTGGTCCTGGATCAGCACCGTCGCCGCCAGCCGCGTTACGATTCGGTTCCTGACCCCAAAGCCCCGTAGCCAGTTCGGTGTCCTGCATGTGTAACGGAGCTGGAGGAGCTGAACAAACTGCTAGGAATGAAAGTTCTGGTTTAAACGGTTTGACATGCCAAAAAAAAAAAAAAAGAAAAATACAATTTCTCAAAACAAAAAAGGGAGAGGTGTGTGATGTCCATCAGACACCCAGTGTACGCTGCAGTTCTACAGTACATTCTAGCTCAGTCGTGCTCGTCCTCATTGTAGTTGTGTTTTATCAGTTCATTTACTCTCATATTCGATGTAAACGTGGATTTGGAAATAAAGTCGGTATTATTAAACTGCTCTCTAGCGTGCTGTGTTGTCTATGTCCAGCCCCACCATGTGGATCTTCGTTGGGTATCCGGAACAGGATGTCTGCCTGGCGTGCGGTACGTTGCTGACTTCAGTACCGATCCACCATGTGTTATGTACATTAGTGCAAGTTGTGCCTTGCACCAAATCTGCCCAGCACTGCAAAAGAGAGTTGTAGCACCACCAAGGAGGAAACACAAAGGTTCTTCCGTTTGTCACATGTTTTCATGAGAAACCACATTTTGAGGGTTATGGGGTGTGAATAAAACATGCTGTCAGCATCAAACAGCCCCCTTCTGTTGATGCCTGTGTAAACTGCACCTGCCGGTGTGGGGCCAATATCCTTCCACTATGATGTGTGAACAAGAAGCAGGACAGACACTGAAATACAATATAATTCACTTTTAATTTTGAGAAGCACAACTGCTGCCTGTCAGATCAGCCAATTATTCATACACTTTTTTTCCTTTTTTTTTTTTACATTTTTTTTTTTTTAATTTTTTTTTTATTTTGCCTCTGTGTAAAGAAAAAGTGTTAAATATGTTTGTATGTGTCTTCTCCCTATACAGCCAGGACAGCTACAGCCTCAACAACAAACACAGTAAAGAATCAAACAATGTATTTACAAAATATACTCTTTTTTTGTACAAACTATTACATGCTAAAGGATATACCAGCCTCGCCAAACCCCCATAACCCACACTGGAAATTCATAGTATGAAAATAACCCACACAATACAATATTGGCTTTTGAAACCTAATCAAACTAACACACATCAAGTCTGCTGGGTGGGTGTACAGGGCCCCAAGCACAGAAACAGACCATCAATGATATTTAGGAACTGATCAGGGGAAAACGTAATAAAAACAGTAGTAGACTGTAGAGCTGCAGGAGCCTGTATATATTCCACCTGTAATGGGTTCTAATGTGACGTATGGATAACGAAACACAGGGTAGTGACCCTCTCAACCCCTCTGATGGTGTCCTCACATGGCTTCACCCATCTTCCCATACTTGAGATGTCCAGTGGCTGGAATTTAAATGGAGGGCGTACAAGCCCAGAGACTCCAGACCGGCACGACCAGGCGAGAAAGCGAAGTTTGGGAAAAGGAAAAAAAGGATGATGGTGCAGTGAGGGTGAAGTGAACATGAGGGTGAAGCCTGGGGGGGGGGGTTTGCCGTCCTGCAGAACGTCCCGCACCAAAGGCCACGCAACCCTCAGCGCGGGGCAGTACTCAGCGCGGGGCAGTACTCAGCGCGGGGCAGCCCTCAGTGGCGCCTGCTTCTGGACCGCAAGCGATGCTTCATCAGCTTTGGCTCAGCCACACTTGGGTCGTCAACTCAAAGCACAAGCTCCAGCTCTTAACGGCGGGGGCAGGGAACACCGTGGGAACAGGGAACACCGTGTCGGACCTTGATGGAAAATACTACAAAGGGAAAGCAGGAAGGACCGGACACGTCCAACGAAGACTCCAGATCTCATCTCTAAAGGATCAGTGGCGTCGTCATTAAACTCAAATGTGATTCCAATTTAAGTGCTCCAAAAGCTCAACTCAAATGGAAGTCCATTCTGTGGAATGATGGACAGAGCAGTGCTAAGCACCAGAGTGCAAATTTGGAGGAAAGTTTGACCCTAAGCAGCCACTTTTGTCATTTCCCCTCCCTCACA
Organism: Brachyhypopomus occidentalis; assembly: GCA_020368025.1. Lineage (NCBI taxonomy): Eukaryota > Metazoa > Chordata > Actinopteri > Gymnotiformes > Hypopomidae > Brachyhypopomus > Brachyhypopomus occidentalis. The sequence goes on from JAGXOD010000107.1 coordinate 5,990,795, forward strand.
AAATATTTCAAGATAGCAGGTTTACAAAACAAGCAACGTAAGTGCTTAAGCCGCCTCTCCCACATGTAAAGAGTGCATATACCACTGGGAGGAAAACACGCCCAAGTTAAACAAGCTCTACTGTCTCTGGTTCATGTGACCCAGGTCAGCGTGCTCATCTGGGTCTGGGGTTTTAGAACGACAGGATTACTGCGGTAATACGAAGCAGGTTTGACCCTGGGAGAGCAGAACTGGTGACGCACGCAGGACCTGCTGTTGCACAGGAACCACAGGAACGGGGCTCCGACACACCGGAGCAGCTACCGAAACATCAACCAGAAATGTGGAAGAGAGAATAAGCAAAGAAAAACCAGGACTATAAATGACGTATAATTAAAGATGGCCCCATATATTAGAGATGATAAAACTGATAGAATAACAATGATTTGGGGTGGGGGAGGGACAACGCAATGAAGTGCTAAACAATGGTAAAGGTCAGAGGGCATGACCTTGTTGTGTGTGCGTGTTTCTCTTCATCCCCCCCCATGAATTTTGGTTACTCAGTGGGGGTGTGGCTATGTCAATATAACAGGGACCTTGTGGTGTGATGCAACCAATACAATCTCTTCAGTCTGTGCGGGACAAGGACGCATCAGCGATCCAGGACAGGAAGGTCTCCGCTTTCTGCTGCGGTTAAGTCGCCTTTGTTTTTGTTTACCTTTCATCTACCATCTTGTTTATTTCCAGTGAACAAAAAAAAAAAACAAACAAACAAAAACAGGTCTACATATCCTTACAATTCACTAAAAACTGTGAAAGTAGTAACTGATGTTTGAATATCAAACAACAGGAATTTATTCTATTTTGTGTGTGTGTGTATATATATATATATATATATATATATATATATATATATATATATATGTGTGTTGTGTGTGTGTGTGTATATATATATATATATATATATATATATATATATATATATATATATATATATGTGTGTGTGTGTGTGTGTATATATATATATATATATCTTGTTGGTGTACTTGTTTATGAAAGCTGGTGGCGTGGGAGTCTGAGTTGAGCGGTGGGTGTGGCCTCATCGGTGAGCGTGTTTGTGTGTGTTGGCTTTCTGCTTGCTGCTGTCTTCAGCGAGGGGGGAGGGGGGACCGGCGTCCGACTCCGACCTGGACGAGCCGGTCCTGCAGCCGGAGATGCGTCGCACGGTTCTGCAGGGGCGATCGTCCGCCGGGCCGCTCTGCTCGTCCTGCTCCGGCACCGGGTCCTCGTCCAGGGGGAAGGACCTCCTGTCCCACGGCAGCACCGGCTGGGCAACCCGTAGCAGAAACACGAGGGGAGCAGAGTGAGAAACAGCAACACTAGTCCTGCGTCCACCCTTCTGCTCCCAGTTCTGTACGACCAAATTATTATTTGTAAACAAATGTGGTGTCCTTGTATGTGGACAGCAGGTGGGATGTTGGTATTCCAGCCTCCTGGTAGGAGACACCAGGGTCTCTCAGCTACGTAACGCGTGTAGGAGTTGAATATGGCCAAACGGGTGGGTGTTCAGCATCCTCATGCTAACAAACGAACTACAACAGTCTCCTAAAGTCTGAACGCCGCCTCTACAGCATTAACAGCGGGCGCCTACCATCTCGTCGTAGACGGTGTCGGGGGTGGAGCAGCGCGTGTCCTCGCTGGACAGCAGGCGGTGGGAGTCTCTGGGGCCGGGCGTGTGCAGGCCAGGCAGGAAGAGCTGCTCCGGGCTCAGGGGGCTGGAGGGGGAGGTGGCCGAGCTGTAGTCCTGCAGCAGGTGGAAGTGCGCGGTGTCTGGGGAGGAGGGCTGGGGCGTGGAGGGCGTGGTGCCCCCCATCAGCGGCGTGGTCCGCCCGTCCACGGACTTGTACGACCTGACGGGGCAGAGGAGAAAAAACGCTTCAGCTACACTTACCCAGGACGCTGCCGCTACTCTCGTTTACGCCACGGCGGCTTCGCACGCGAGCGCGGCTCTGACTGGGCGTGTAGGCGCAGGAGTGAGGGGGCCACCCACCGGCTGCCCCGTCTCTTAGCCACGGCGCTAGCGCCCCAGCTCCAGCGGGAGTGCTCCTGCTCTTCATACGGGAGGTGCAGCTGGGTGAACACGGCGTCAGACAGCTCCTCCACCTGGGCCGGCAACAAGGTTCGGCCGGGTTAGCGTGTCAAGCCTCACACACAACTGGCATAAATACTTCAACTAGACCAACGGTGGACTGAAGGATCCAAACCTCCACTGCATCGTCCTCTTCAGAGATCGTTTTTGCACTGATGTCAACCTCTCTCCAACTACACAAATACACACACACACGTACGTTGGTCTGATGCATCTGAACTCATTTCTCACCAGCGCAGGGCTGTGTGTGAGGGGTGTGTGAGCTGTGGGTGCTGTGGGACTCGGACCTTGGTGTAAGGATCTCTTTATACTGCAGCTTCTCCACCCTGGTGGTGGCTGCCACAGACATGGGGATGACGATGTTGTTGATGTCAAAGGAACTCTCTCCTCTCCGCCTGCGACACACACACACACACACACACACACACACACACACACACACCATTACCGGGGTGGCATTGTTGAGGCTGCAGGGTGTGGGGCTCTCGGAGGCAGAGAGCTGTCTGACCAGCGGACTGTGGCTGGGGGTGCTGAGGCCAGGCAGGGACGGACACGGGCTGCCTGCCTCCACATACACCTTAGGAGCGTCTGCAGAGGGGTGAGGGGGCGGGGACAGGAGCGAGGGGGCGGGGACATGAGATTACGCTCGTTAGAAAGAAGACACAAGACTGAACTGAACAATCCATGGTTGCTCTGGGCAAACCACAAAATGGCAGACACAGACAGGAAGTACATGCTAGTAGGCCAATGTTCTGATCCAGCAGTAGTGTACGTGAACGTGAGCACAAGTCCGAGGAAGTACACGAGCAAATTAGGGACCCTGTTCAAACGCCACGGCGTCCCCAGGAAGGACAGACAGAAATGGTGGAGAGAGGAGGAGGAGTGGGTGGAGGAGGCGCGAGTACGCACTGTCTGCGCGGTCCAGCGAGCGCTCGCGTGGTCTCTTGCGGCTGTGACTCTTGTCGTAAGCAGTGTGGCTACGCTCAGAGCGGCAGTGCTGACGCGACTCGCCATCACTCTGCTGACGCAGCGGCTTCTCCGACCAAACCTTATGATGGGACAACCCTGGGAGAGAGGGGGAGAGAAAGAGCGAGAGAGAGAGACAGAGAGAGAGGGAGAGAGAGAGTGTTAGGTGAATGTGGTAAGGAGGCTTAACATGCTGGTCAATCAAAAGGTTTAAATATTATTAAAATATTTAGCACTTAACAGTTCACATTTCTTTTTAGCATTTTAGAAATGCTATCACAGCAACAGCAACGTCGCTAACCTGTGGTACTGGCTAGAGTACATTTAGTAGATGACAATGCACTTGTTGTTTTAGCTCAGAACAGTCGTGCTCAGTGCCATCACTGTGAATGAAGATGTAAATGTAGGGACAGCCATCTACACTCTGCTTGGTCATTACTGCATGTGGATAAGTCACGGTTACCCAAGCCCAGTCAACAGCTGCAGCTGACTCACACACACTATCTCTTTCACACACTCTCCCTCTCTCAAACACACACACACACAGTCTAACCAGAGTGTGAAGGCTGCGTTTGCGTGCTGGGGGCCTCACACAGCTGGACAGCTCAGCAAGCCTCATGCGTCAGGATGACTGGCCAAACTGGGGGGGGGGGTTAAGACGCCATGACTTACGGACTGTGGAGAGGAGTGAATTGGCCAGCTTGTGCTTCTCTTTGGAGGAGGAGGAGGAGGAGGAGGAGTCTAGGAGGAGGAGCTTGTGTCTGAGCGAGAGCTTCTTGGTGGGTTTGATGTGCTCCAACGAGCGGCCCTGCCAGTGACACCTCAACACGCGCTGTAGATGTAGACTCATCCCCACGTCTGAGAGGGCAGAGAGGGAGAGGAAACATTCAGAACCACAGCGGAAACAATCTAATGCCCCCTGCTGCCCCTGTGTGCAAAAGGGTCCAGTTTCCATTAACTGCGATTGTCAGCACCGTCAGCAGCAGCGCTTGGCCGGTAATGAACATCTCGCTCCAACAGCGACGTCTACGTTTATGGCCTGCAGGATCACAGGGCGTCGCCAGCAGGTGGCGCCAGAGCGCCGCTGTGTGGGTTTCGCAGGGCTAAAGCCCAGCGGAGTTTCCCTTCCTCTCATCTTCCCTGATTGAGTTTCAGTGCTCATGTAACAGCCTCTCCTGAAACCACCACACACAATGGCAGCAGAGAGAACAGAGCTGGAGCAATATGGGCTCCTCTCACGGACAAGGGACAAAGAACGCTGATCTGGGATCAGGCCAATCAGATGACGTAAAATGGTGCAGGTGAGGAAACAAACTGGTGACGACTGTCATCTCTTCTTTAATGAATTCAGCCATCGGGAAACAGGGAAGTGATTCAGGAGAGGAGGGAGGCACCGATGCTGAAGGGTTAGACTGAATCTTAAAGTGCTCGAGAAAGAACCAGGGTTAGAAATTCAAGTCTGAAAGGCCGATTTTAGTACAGTAAAGTCAAAGCCAGACAGCCAAACACTGATCTGGGTTCAGTTTGGCACTGCAGTTGGTTGGTGTGTGGTTGGCTGACTGCAGTACAGTGGCGGTGTGAGCGTCTGGCTCTGAGCAGGGTGCAGTTTGCAGGCTATTTTAGGAGTTGCAACAGCAGCACTGGAATAATTAACACATGGTGAGGAAACCAAGAGCCCAGGATGCCTGGAACTATTGTTGAGTGAGAAGGATACACACGGAGGGAGGGAGGAGAGAGAGGGAGGGAGGGAGGGAATTCAGCTTTTTTGTGGAATTACATGCAGCAGCTGCAAGGAGACGACAGAGAGGAGAAACATGGAAAGAAAGCAGCGTAGTGCTGAATGATAAAGGCTGTAGTGTTAAACTGGTCTGTGCGTTTAAAGGTGAATCTGAAGGGCTTCACGTGTCGTCCACTGGCCCTTCATGTTGGTGTGAGAAGGTGTGCGACCTGTTAGATGAAGTCTGATGTGAAGAGTGTTTCTTGCTTACTCACCGTCAGTAAAGGAGAGAATGGGGTGAACACATGGGTCGAACTGAGCCAGTCTGTCCAGCAGGGGGAGCTGGTACGGAGTGTCCGCTGCAGGGGCCAGAACACGCCCACAGCACATCACACACTGGCCGCTGACCTCACAGCCACACCGGGACCCGCCCAGTTTCTGAGCCTGCAGACAGACAGACAGAGAAATGAGGGAGACACAAAACTGTTAGAACCGACTAATCTTAACATGGTATTTGAAAAGCGTGGAGGCCAACAGCAGACACGCTTTCCGCCCTGCTCCACGCTGTCAGTGATGTTCCAGGTGTACAACTTCTAGCATGTTCTCAGCCTGAACAGGCCACATTATGTCCTCACTCCAGTCCTGCCCCCACACACAGTACAGAGTGTACTTGCTCTTGCTCTCACACTCTTTCACAAGCCATTGAGTAACACACCTCATTTGCTTACTACACCCAGAGCTGGAGCAGGTGACCCTGCTGACAGCGGCCCGTACCCTAGTACGCACACGCTCCGTTCATTAACCTCAATCCTGATGTACGAGGGAGAGAGGGAGGGAGGGAGAGGGAGGGAGGGAGAGAGAGGGAGCGTGTGAGTGAACTTGTTCTAACAGGTTGCTACAGGCAACCATGGCTCATCTACTCGTGCCTATTCAAACTGGGTTATTCAGTAATCCTGCTGTCATACAGCAGAAAGAGAAGCATGTGGACAAAGAGAGGCAGATACAGACAGACAGAGAGACAAGAGAGAGAGACAGACAGACACACACACAGGGCTCTCCCATACATCACAGTGCAGCACTGACACCAGTGGTATGCAGTAATTGCACACATACATAAAAGCTGAAGCCAGCCAGTCCAACAAGGCCTGGTGCAGGACTGTAAACTCTACACACCTACCATGATGTACTCCAACCACCAGCTACATCCACCAAAACCACTTAAGGACAAGCACCACCAGGTCTGATATGCTCCACCAAGCCAATACCAGCAATCTAGCCGACTCCAGGACAGGCGTGATGCACACCCCAGGACGCTTAAAGATGGCTACTGAGCAGTTGAAGGGTATACTCCTACACTACTGCCCGGGGGGCAGCTTCCATGAGGTGTATTTCACACCATCAACTTGTTAATTAATATATTAAATTATTCATTATAATAAATACATGTAATGCGGTTCCATCAGTGCGTCTGCCCCAACATGGACACCAAGGTGCTGCATCTATGTGCATCTGCGCCTGCGTGTGGGACTGTGAGGGAGGGCAGGGGGATGTAGGGGCATCCCAGCTCTCAGTGTCTAAAGTCCAAACAGCACAAACAGAAAGTGAAGGGGCAGGATGAGCTCAGTGCCCCCCACACACACACACACACACACACACACACACACACACACACACACACACACACACGGAGCACAACACAGCCGTGTAGAACAGGCACCGTGTTTCAGGGATAAAACTCCTCATCTAGTGATTAGAAGGGAATCTGCTGGGTTGTGACCAAACACCCCCCCACACACAAACCAGTCTTCCTCCGAACGCATCCGACACAAACCCGTGCGTCTGCTCACACCCCCCCCCCCATCCCCACGGCTCCCCCTGCTGGCCTACCTTGCGGTTGAGGTTGGCTATGGAGCAGGGCTGGAGGAGGCGTCTCCTCCTGCAGGACAGGAGCGGACGGACGCGGGCGGAGGGAGGCGCGCAGGTGGCCCTCTGCTGCTCCTGCTGGCTGGAGAGCTGCTCCTCGGGGGAGGGGCTGTCCGAGGACCCCCGCACGCTGGCCAAGGAGAGCACGCATGAGCACAGACCGCACGTCAACAACAACAACAACAACAACAACAGCCGCGAGCACAACACCAGTGATGACTGTAAACTGCCATACGATGCCTAACAGATTAATAACAATACTGCGTGACCTTTGCCCTGGTAGTGAATGAAAGCAGGCAGCTGTGGTCACACATGTAAAGCTGGGCTACACCATCTTCCTCCCTACCTGTTGATGACCCCATTAACTTGACGGACAGGTCGGTAGCCTTTCCTCACGCTCGTATCCATGGAGATCAGCACGGACCCCTCTGTCCCATCAGCATCGTGCACCTGAAATATCAAAATCCGTTTTGGTCCTGTCCGCTTGAGGACCCGCCCCCCCCGTGCCACCTGCAGTTGGTTTAGTCCCAGCTGCTGAATGGTGCTGCTGGAATTCCGCTGCTCCACTGAATGAATTAAAAAGGTCAGCGGCCCTCAACATACCCAACAGACAAAGACCACAAGTGTCTTACAGCTCCGCCTTTCCTAGCTCCACCCAAACCCCTCTGGACAACCACAGAGTGCTCCGGGGAGAGGAGTGAGGAGGTGGAGCTTCATCTACCACTGTGAGCACATGTAAAATCCTTTATATCTACTGGTACAAGCCCGTGACGTGTGTGTGTGTGTGGGCTGCACCTGTGGGGTGGGGATGCTGGTGGTCCCAGTCCTTGGTGCAACACCCTCTTCTGCTCCTGCCTCACACACCGAGCTCTCCCCCAGCATCACAGGGCCCTGTGTGGACACACACACACACACACACACACACACACACACACACACACACACACACAACACACACACACACACACACACACACACACACACACACACACACACACACACACACACACACACACACACAAACACACACACACACACACACACACACACACACACACACACACACACACACACACACACACACACACACACACACACACACACACACACACACACACACACACACACACACACACACACACACACACACACACACACACACACACACACACACACACACACACACACACACAAACACACAAACACACACACACACACACACACACACACACACACACACACACACACACACAAACACACACACACACACACACACACACACACACACACACACACACACACACACACACACACACACACACACACACACACACACACACACACACACACACACACACACACACACACACACACACACACACACACACAAACACACACACACACACACACACACACACACACACACACACACAAACACACACACACACACACAAAGAGAGGGACATGTTAATGGTTGGATCTTCAGCAAGGCACCTTGAATAGCCAGTACAACACAGTACAGAGGGAGACACACAGTAGCAGCGTGCCAACACACGTTCCCCACACTGATGAGTAGGAAATGAGCAGTGCAGATGTGAGTGTACGTGAGGTGAAGCGTAGTGCATAGTCCCCACACTGGCCTGCTGCTCACCGTGCACGTGTGTGTGCGCGCGCGTGTGTGTGTGTGTGGGGGGGGTATTGTACTGCAGCAGCGGGTATTGTACTGCACCTGTGTGCTCACCCTGCAGGGTAGTGTGAAGTCTCACCTCAAAGTGTGCGTGTGTGTGTGTGCGCGCACACAGACTCATGTGAGAGTAAGATCTGAACACATGCGTGTGTGTTGAAAAAGTTAGACAATGTGTGTACAAACATTGTGTGTGTGTGTGTTGCGCACCTTGTTGGCGCGGATCTGCCGGTAGATGTCCGTTTGCTGGCGGATTCGGTACTCCAGGTCGGACACGTGGGCCTGCAGCCAGTTCCAGTGGCTGATGATGGCAGCGCGATCTACAGCATAACGGCCCTCCGCTCTCCTCCACCTACAGACAGGGTGGGTGACAGGGTGAGTGATGGGGTGGGTGACTGGGTGGGTGCTTGACCTGCAACCCCTACAGCAGCAGAGGAACCAGAAGTGACCTCACTGCAGCTATACTGCACCACCACCACCACCAACTCTCATCATCATCACCCGATCGTGTGTATTACATCATTCATACACACAGAAAGTGCACAAGACTGCATTACATCATTCATACACACATACAGGCAGGACAAATCCGGGGAGGGTATCAAAAACACAAACATAAAAACGCTAGAAGCCAGGCTAACACAATCTCACACACACACACACAGTTACATAACTCTCTGCCTTCTCCTCCCAGATGGTCAAATCACAACACACAGTCCTGCAAGTACGAGATCCCTCTCACGAGTGGTAGTGCACGACTTCAAACAGGGCAGAGAGGGCGAGACTCTTACAACACGCACTCCTCCCATCTCTCCCTCCACAGGACGTGGATATGCAGGGCAGACAAAACTAGCTGCTCCACGCACTCCTCCCATCTCTCCCTCCACAGGACATGGATATGCAGGGCAGACAAAACTAGCTGCTCCACGCACTCCTCCCATCTCTCCCTCCACAGGACGTGGATATGCAGGGCAGACAAAACTAGCTGCTCCTCCCATCTCTCCCTCCACAGGACATGGATATCTCTCCACGCACCCTCCACAGGACGTGGATATGCAGGGCAGACAAAACTAGCTGCTCCACGCACTCCTCCCATCTCTCCCATCTTGGCCTTTTCCCCACAGTCACGCTACTGGCACGGCAGACACAGCTAAGCGTGGGCTTTAGTGAACACTGGAGCAGGAGGAAGTGACATGTAAATCCAGCCCAGGCATGACAAGGCAGGCTGGGATACAGGAAGTCACGCTGCATCCAGCCCGATACGTTAACACACGGACGCTCACAAAGGGGCTCAGACCAGGCTGGGATTAACAGGCAAAACCCCCGGAGTCTCTAAGGGCACCTGGCACAGGACAAGGATACGCTTAGTGTGTCGCAGTACACACACACACACACACACACACACACACACACACACACACACACAGAATATGGGAGATCTTCAGTAGGCCTGACATTAGGAGGTTCCCCTGCTACCTTCTCCCAGTCATTAGTGCAGAGTCATGATGACAGACCACATCTCTGTGTGCAGTCAGGGGAGGAGGAGGAGCCTGTCAGACGCTCCTGCTGCCCCAGTGATGTGGGAATGTCGGCCATGACAGGCAGCCACACACAGGCAGGCCTGTGCACTCACAGCTCCAAACACTCGCCGGCGTCTCTTTCCTGGACGCTTCTATGTCTTCCTCCCTGGCTGGTTAACTGAATGACCTTTATTTCTCTCTCTTACCAGAGCTGCAAATTATCAATTCAGAATGTTTCCACATGGGCTGGGAGTGGGGGAGGGGCAGGGAGGAGCAGTACGCAGGGTCCGCCACAAGGGGCAGCATACGAAGGAGCCACTGTAAGACTGTCTGAGCACAGCGAGTGTGTGTGACAGGGCGTGTGAGCCACACACTGCACTGGTCTGCTCTGCATCCAGGAACAGGAAGCCCTTACAGGAAGTAGGAAGGAAGCAGGAAGTAGCTACAATCACTCACACTCTCTCTTTATGAAACTCTGGGTAATGCAACACACGAGGTGCATGTTTAAGATCACAGAACTGCCTTTTCTTAGGGAAATCACGCACCTTCTAAAGTACTTCAATGTCTCTCAAATCTTCGTCCAAGTCTTTTATAAACGTTTTAATCCGGTATGTGCCCAGATTACAGCTGCCTCCCACAGGAGCAGTTCTGGGGCAGAACACAGTAGCTTGTATCTACAGAACACAGCTCACTCCCGTACAGAAAAGAGTTTAACGGCAGAGCAAACCATTTAGCAAGCTGCTCTCAACACCAGGTTCTCTCCAGTAGAATGAAGACCTCAAACACCTGTAGGTGGGGGGTGGATCTCCTGCACACACTCATAGGGGGAGGCGGGAGGAGAGAGGTGTGTTAAATGCTTCCAACAGGGAACGTTAGTAGTTCCAGTAGTAGGAGCCGATCACTACACCCCATCTACACCTAGAAGGGAGGGGCTGCTTTACAAAAGAGCAGAGTTAGGGATGCTAGTTAGGGAGGCTACGTCAGCCTCACACACACTTTTCTGTGCACCACATTTCACAGGCTATTCATGAACTAACCAAGACCATCTACAGACCATCCACAGACAGGAATCTAAACACACTCATCAGGCTGAGTGCAATGCAGCTACCGCTATGGACAACAGAGGAAAGGTGAGTCATTAACTCTGCAACCCAACTGTGTACAGGATCAAACGGGCACAAAGGATCAGCACACGTGCAGAAGCCAGAGGAGACGCTGCCCCAGTCGGCCAGCGTGCTGCGTGTGCAGGCGTGGGGGTGCGACTGGGAGGGTTACAGAGATTCCAGTGAAACCAGTACATCCAGAGATTCCTCCCCCAGAGGGAAGCTGATCAGAGGGCCCTGGAGATCCAGAAGATGCTATAATGCAAAGCTGTGGGCTCCTGTGGGCTCCATGCAAAGCTGTGTCCTGTGCCCAACCCCTTCTGCATTTACTCACAGACCTCACGTCTTTACGTCCTGACTGCTGTCACTACACAACACGCACTTACCAGCCCACATGCACAATAACCGACAGGCAGTAGATAAAGACAGATGAGACGAAATGTTGTTAAAGTAAATAGCTTACACCAGCTTCCAGATGATGCCCACTTAGAAGGCAGAGAAGCACAACAGCCAGTCCACTGCAGAGGAACACGTGGCATTACCCCTCTGACCCTGCTGGGGTGGCATTAACCCCTCTGACCCTGCCAGGGTGGCACGAACCCCTCTGACCCTGCCAGGGTGGCACTAACCCCTCTGACCCTGCCAGGGTGGCACTAACCCCTCTG
>JAGXOD010000107.1:6005000-6022257 GCA_020368025.1 Brachyhypopomus occidentalis
TTGAAACACACCTACACATCTTAACTGTGGCCTGCTGTGTGCTTCTGTCTACAGCGTTGTACAGTCCCTATACATTCCTTATATAACGCGGGGGGGGGAGAGACCTACAGGGGAGAGACCTACAGGGTTAGTGCAGCTTCCACACCCCCTGCACAAGACTTCATCTTCAATCACAGGTCTGCCTCCCCCCCCCATATTCAGGAATATATCTGAATTTAGAATGTGTGACCACTGTAAATTCCACTAAAATGTTTGTCATGACCATGAATGTCTATTATATCCACAGCAGAGATAAAAAAGATGAAAACTGACATTGCAGGTGAAATGGTGATAAAATGTGATACTCGTTTGGCACAAAGTCCCAGCAACAGTGTGAGGAGCTCAGGGGCATCAGCCCAGTGAAGGAACCACCACCACACTGGCCACCTAACAGGCTGGGTGTGTGTGTGTGTGTGTGTGTGTGATGGGTTTCTGAAAGCTTTAAGGCTTGTGATGTAAATCTAAACCACAAACGTGCACATCCACATAGAACATCTGAGTTTGTTCTCACTTAACTGCATGAGTGAACGCTCAAAAGATCAGTGTGCTGCACATTACAAAATGGCTACAAGTGCCTCTTAGAGCGGTAGCAGAGTGGATGCTAAAACACAAACGGAGTGGACACTTCTGTCAGAGCTCACACACCGAGCGCCCAGCCAGTCGGAGGTCCGTTACAAACAGAACAGGGAAGACGTGGCCAGTTGGAGTCTTCAGACACGCAAACACGGACAGACCGAGGGACAGAGCGTCGAGGTCGAGGATGAGACCTGCAGACAGAGGGGAGGAATGTGAGCGAGTGGGCACACCGGGTTGGGAGGTCAGCTCATGTCACGCCGTTGAACAGCAGGACAATCCGCTCTTCACCCGCCGGTCTCCCACTCCCACGGCAGCACCACTGAGGGCACGGAGGGCTGACCAACCCTGTGTAGATGCTCCTCACCAACACCAGCGCTCCTCCCTCCCAGGCCCGGAGCACCACGCCGCTGCCGCGTATATCCAGTGGTCCACTGGAGTCACGGCACAGACAGGTCACCTCAGCCACGCCCACCTCAGCCACGCCCACATGGCCGCGATGCACGTCCGCGTCACTATGACCTGCTAGTCTTGCAGACCAGAGAGGTGATGGAGCGTAGTGCCCCTGCTGCCCCACGCCTGCCCCAGCGCAGGGGGGATGTGTGGGGCAAGCGTGTGAAGCAGGTCACCCCACGGGGTAAGAGGCAGGAACACTTCTGCTAACCTGACTGGCAGTGTGGAGACACCATGACACAGCCAGAGTCGTTATACAGCCCAGAGAGGGACGCTGCACGGACACCCCCCCGTGCCCCACCAGGCTGTGCTGGAGGCTGGAGCAGAGCTGGTGCACAGCGTGACCAGTGGGAATTAGACAAACTCCATCACACTGACAGCTCCCTTCACAAACATGACAGCAGCAAAGTCAAAAACCCAGCGCGAACAGTACGTGATCAAAGAGGCATGATGCAACAGCTCTAAAGGGCAATTCACACACACACACACACACACACACACACACACACACACACACACACACACACACACACACACACACACACACACACACACACACACACACACACACACACACACACACACACACACACACACACACACACACACACACACACACACAGGTCTAGGTATATAGCTACACAGTATTTCCTGCCTGTGTTTGTCCTCTCTGGACATGAAGCAGGTCCCTTTCTGAAGGTGGCGTAAGACGCTCTAAAGGTCTTTTATTCTGAACACTTTTGACAGGATCACCACATATTACACGACATCCTCTTTAGCAGACCAGTTCAATAAAAACATTATGAGGCTAATGACGATGAATGATGAATGACTCCCAGGTCAAGACTCCGTTCGATTCTTGATATTCCGTCTTTAAACATATATTGATGTTACATAACCATAATGTAGCCGAGCCAGACTGACTCTGTCTTACCTTTTTTGGAAGAGCACAGTTAAAAAAATGACAGTACAAGGAAGATAAACAACACAAATCTTAACCGTGTTGGACAAAACCTTTAAAAGCATTAGGAACCCTTGGGGGGACAGGAGAGAGTAACTTTGCTACACTATTTCAGTTAGCCATCATCTCCCTCATGGTTAAATTTAACCAGCTAATATAAAGCAACCCGACAGGACAAGCACGCCACATGCCACGTGAGGCAGGACAAGCACGCCACATGCCACGTGAGACATTGACGTTACTTGATGGGGCTCTCCGACTGACAGGAAGTCCAGGAGGCAGTGAGTAGTGAGGCAGCCATCTGCAGAATGTAGCACCACCACCACACCAGCCATGGGCACAAACGTGTGTTAGCGCGGCTAACGAAACACACTGCACGCAGTAACCCCATGTGCTTCACGTCGGCCACTTCAGCTTCTGAAGCACTGGGACGTAATATGAAATGAGAAGTTGCACTTTAGTAAAATGTCACGTGTGAATCCCCACAGTCAATCACACTGTAGTTCCCAGAGTCTAACATTTCTGCAGCTACTAGGACCGTGTAGGGGGACAGGGAAGGACCGCGAAGAGAGGGACATAGACGGGGAAGGACCGTGTAGAGGGACAGAGACGGGGAAGGACCGTGTAGAGGGACAGAGACGGGGAAGGACCGTGTAGAGGGGGACGGGGGAGGACCGTGTAGGGAAGGACGGGGAAGGACCGTGTAGAGGGACAGAGACGGGGAAGGACCGTGTAGAGGGACAGAGACGGGGAAGGACAGACTGCATAAGAAGCTGGAGACTGGAGATGCACTGATGTGAAGGCCTGCAGGGTTCAGAGGCCCACACACCTACACAGACTGCAGCAGCAACATCTCCCTCTGCACTGGAGACCATCTCAGAACAAGCGATCACACATGGAAACGCTGCCAGGCTAACAGTCACTGACGTGATACTCAGTGTATAAAGTAAGGACAACACTGCTGCTTAGCAACACAATACGTACATGTTCTGCTGCGCACGTTCATAAAGTGTTTGTTAGTTCAATGTTCATGGCCCCAATAAATAAACATCAACAGACCCAGCGATTCAAAATCAGTTTAGTTCAGAGGGTGAAAAACACATAAATCATAAAATGACACCATGTCACTTCAGCATGAATAGGACTAAAATATGAAAAACAAAACCCCAAAACCTCCACCTCCTACCACCTCCACCCCTCTCCCCTTGTCCATGTCTGTCTGCATCTCTGTGTTTGCTTACAGGAACAGAAGCAGGGGGACAGAAAGGCAGCCTCAGTGGCCTCAGTAGACACAGGAGACACAGGACCTCTACACAGAGCAGATGGGAGACTTGATCAAAGGGACGATATCAAAGTCATGGCAACACAAGCCTCTCCTGACCCCACACTACACCCCCCCCCACGCCCATCATACTCGTCACACACACACACACACACACACACACACACACATTTACATTTACGGCATTTAGCAGACGCCCTTATCCAGAGCGACTTACAAAAAGTGCTTCATTGTTTTACTCAGAACAAAATCTCTAGCTAGTTAGTTTAGGCTAAAATCAGGAAGAAACTTTAAGCAAAGATATTATTAGATACAGTCAGTATGGACGCCTAGATATACTCAAATATATACTGAAAAAACCCTACTTAACAGATAAAAGCAAGAAAAGTCATTACAGTCACAAATATTTAATAAATGCTAGTGTAGTAAAATTTAATTTAAGTGCTCTTGAAACAGATGTTTCACACACACACACTCCCCCCATGTTTCAAACACACACACACACCCACCACACCCCCTCCCCCCCAACGCCCATCATACTCGTCACACACACCCCACCCACCACACACCCACCCATCGTACACACCCACAAATACTTTTTAGATGGCACACATCCTTGCTGTGGCACTGAGGCCTTATTTATCACCATCAAAACCACAGAGTCCTTTAGAATCATGAAGGATTCTCCAGCTCTCTGCTTCAAACAGCCAGCGAACTGAATGTCAGATACTTGTGTGGCCGCACACACACACACACACACGTGTGTGTGTGTGTGTGTGTATATGTGTCTTTGAGCATGTATATACAGGCATCAGGGATTGAGAAAGCAAGAACCCATTTGACTACACGGTGAACAAAGAACAAAGCCCCATGTTAACTTCACGTACAGACTCCGTGGTGAAGCTCAAATACCCCCATGACAGGGGCACCTGTGGCGCTCCTGCCTCACCAGACACACACATGAGCAACAACACGTTTATGCAAAACCAGGCAGGGCGCTGAGCCACATGCGGCTAGGACAAACCACAGGGGAACTACAGAAAATCAGCCTCCATACCCCGCGCGTGTGACTGGGTGGAGCTGCAGGCAGGATGAACAGCTGCGTGAGGACAAACCTCTGGCCGAGACAGAGGCAGCGACAGCAGGAGACAAACACCCTTCGTCACGCCGCGCCCACATCACCCAAGACAGCAAGACGCGTGTGTGGAAGCCTCAATCAGCCCATGTGGTCCACGGTGTTGGACAACGCTGTGTGCGCAGACTAGCAAAACCCTCAGACACACGGGGCACCAAGTGTGAACTCCACCATCCAGCGCAACACACGAAACACCCGTGAACGAGCGGACGCAGCAACGCTTCAGAGAGACGGGGAATGGTCACCATGGTAGCAGGACCCATGACAGGGACCCACAGCTCCACTAAATGGAACAACGATGTCCAAACGCTGTTCCTGGCGTGTGCAAGACGAGACGGTGTACTGCAGCCTCCCACAGTGTCAGCACTACAAAGGCAAAGCAGAGAACAGCGCTGCATAACACACACAGGCAAACACGAAACTGCATCTTAGAGGCGAAAAACCGTCCTGGACTGATCAAGTAACAGATTTGTCAAGTTTCAAACGATCACTCTGAAATGCCATCAAGCAGAGACGCTCCAGCGCTGTAATGGGCTGTTTAAAGTGGGTGCTGGCGCTGGTGTGGGGCGGCCGCTATGAGAGGAGGCTTTACTGGAGGGCACCGCTGTTCCAATAAGGGCCATTATGAAAGCTCAGCAGACAGTAGCACTGTGAACCAGAGCGGCGCTCAGCACACACATAGTGGAGAGATGGCGACGCCGGCCCCTCTAGCCCTGTGCCTAATCCAGGCCCCTCTAGCGCGGTGCCTAATCCAGGCCCCTCTAGCGCGGTGCCTAATCCAGGCCCCTCTAGCCCGGTGCCTAATCCAGGCCCCTCCGGTGCCTAATCCAGGCCCCTCTAGCGCGGTGCCTAGTCCAGGCCCCTCTAGCCCGGTGCCTAATCCATGCCCCTCTAGCGCGGAGCCTAATCCAGGCCCCTCTAGCCCCGGTGCCTAATCCAAGCGGCGGTGCCTAATCCAGGCCCCTCTGGCGGTGCCTAATCCAGGCCCCTCTAGCGGTGCCTAATCCAGGCCCCTCTAGCGGTGCCTAATCCAGGCCCCTCTAGCGGTGCCTAATCCAGGCCCCTCTAGCGCGGTGCCTAATCCAGGCCCCTCTAGCGGTGCCTAATCCAGGCCCCTCTAGCGCGGTGCCTAATCCAGGCCCCTCTAGCGCGGTGCCTAATCCAGGCCCCTCTAGCGCGGTGCCTAATCCAGGCCCCTCTAGCGCGGTGCCTAATCCAGGCCCCTCTCACGGCACACCCAATCAAAAACACTTCAAAGATGACCAAACTATACAACAGCACAGGGCAAAGCAGAGTTCACCAGCAGTCTCGTAACTCAAATCAATCACGTCTATTATCCATAATGACTGAATGACAAATTATAACAGATATCCTACAGATAAAATCCTCTGCTAGATATCAGACACTACCAAAGAAACAGTACATAAACATTCATGCACATTTGTCTATTTGAGCAGGAAGAGACTGATACGAACATATTTAGTCAATACCAGCTAATTACTATTTCTGGGTGTCTGCCAATAACGATATTTAGGATTTATAACATCCTATCATCTTTGATTTATTACCATGTAAATACGTATACATATGCAAAATAGCTCCTGATACACAAGCTAATGAAATACAGAGGGATTACGAAGGGTCCACGTCCCCTCCCCCAGCTCCCCCAGGTGGAGACACACGGGCCCAACTGCTCGGTCCAACACCAGCCCACACCAGCCCACACCAGCCCACACCAGCCCATACCAGCCCACACCAGCCCACACCAGCCCATACCAGCCCATACCAGCCCACACCAGCCCACACCAGCCCATACCAGCCCATACCAGCCCATACCAGCCCATACCACTTTATCAACAACAGGACGCTCAGGAAAACCACAGTGTTTAGAAATCATGTCCACCCATCAAGGTAGAGCAAGATTTGCATTTGACAAACAAATAAGCAGATAAATAAATAACCTGCACCAGCACGCTGGCTACACCATGAAACGGCGGGAGCAGTGGTCATCTTCACTGTGCAGTGGTCATCTTCACTGTGCAGTGGTCATCTTCACTGTGCCACACACGCAGGGCGAGGGAGTGTCACACACACACACACACACACACACACACACACACACACACACACACACACACACACACACACACACACACACACAGAGGAGGCCTTTCATTCTGCGCCAGGCACTGCAGGCACTGCCAGGTCCAGCCGATGTTAAGAGACTGAGACAGAGAGGGATCGAGTCTGGATCTGGGATCTGGCCAGGAACTGCGCCGCCATGAGAGACCCACCACGTTACAGCACACTACTATAGTGTTACACGGTGCTGCGCACTACTATAGTGTTACACGGTGCAGCGCACTACTATAGTGTTACGGTGGTGCACTACTATAGTGCGCACTACTATAGTGTTACACGGTGCAGCGCACTACTATAGTGTTACACGGTGCAGCACACTACTATAGTGTTACACGGTGCTGCACACTACTATAGTGTTACACGGTGCTGCACACTACTATAGTGTTACACGGTGCTGCACACTACTATAGTGTTACACGGTGCTGCACACTACTATAGTGTTACACGGTGCTGCACACTACTATAGTGTTACACGGTGCTGCACACTACTATAGTGTTACACGGTGCTATAGTGCGATTGCACTACTATAGTGTTACACGGTGCTGCACACTACTATAGTGTTACACGGTGCAGCACACTACTATAGTGTTACACGGTGCAGCGCACTACTATAGTGTTACACGGTGCAGCGCACTACTATAGTGTTACACGGTGCAGCGCACTACTATAGTGTTACACGGTGCAGCACACTACTATAGTGTTACATAGGTGCAGCAGCACTACTATAGTGTTACACGGTGCAGCGCACTACTATAGTGTTACACGGTGCTGCACACTACTATAGTGTTACGATTGCTGCGCACTACTATAGTGTTACACGGTGCAGCGCACTACTATAGTGTTACGATTGCTGCGCACTACTATAGTGTTACACGGTGCTGCGCACTACTATAGTGTTACACGGTGCAGCGCACTACTATAGTGTTACACGGTGCAGCACACTACTATAGTGTTACACGGTGCTGCACACTACTATAGTGTTACACGGTGCTGCGCACTACTATAGTGTTACACGGTGCAGCACACTACTATAGTGTTACACGGTGCTGCACACTACTATAGTGTTACACGGTGCAGCGCACTACTATAGTGTTACACGGTGCAGCGCACTACTATAGTGTTACATTGCAGCGCACTACTATAGTGTTACACGGTGCTGCGCACTACTATAGTGTTACGGTGCAGCACACTACTATAGTGTTACACGGTGCAGCACACTACTATAGTGTTACACGGTGCAGCACACTACTATAGTGTTACACGGTGCAGCACACTACTATAGTGTTACACGGTGCAGCACACTACTATAGTGTTACACGGTGCAGCACACTACTATAGTGTTACACGGTGCAGCACACTACTATAGTGTTACACTATAGTGTTACACGGTGCAGGTACACGGTGCAGCACTACTATAGTGTTACACGGTGCAGCACACTACTATAGTGTTACACGGTGCAGCACACTACTATAGTGTTACACGGTGCAGCACACTACTATAGTGTTACACGGTGCTGCACACTACTATAGTGTTACACGGTGCTGCACAGTTCTGTTTGGAATTTAGCATGTTAGTATTTACACTCCGTTTAAAACATTGTGCGTTTACATACTTTAAGCGTAGCACCCCCATCTTTGCCCTCTTGGATCGGTTATGTCTTTTTAGAGAAGGTTAATATGATCAGACAAAAGCCCATTTATTTCCTTCTGTTCTTTCAGAGCCCCTCCAATAGCCCCATTTAGGCCCTGCAGTGTAAACACAGCTACTGTAAGCACCACTGTAGACACTTGAGACAGGTCACATTCCCTTGATCCACAAGTGTTGTGCTAGAAACTGGGAGCAGGGTGGATGCGTCGGAGACAGTGATGAGTTCTGGGAATGATGCAGGTCTGAAACGTTGGATAAACAGTCTGTGTTCATATTCAACCGCCTGGCACCGAGACAGAGACCAACAGGAAAGCGTTTAACTGCATTTATGTACAACCAAATCAACAAACCCCTTAAGCCATTTATGTAAAACCAATCAGCAAATCCCTAACGTCATTCCACCTGAACGGGGCCCTGCGCCTAACTTAAACGCGCGCTTGACCCCACACACACACACGCCTGACCACACACACGCACGCCTGACCACACACGCGTACGCCTGACCCCACACGCGTACGCCTGAGCCCACACGCGTACGCCTGAGCCCACACGCGTACGCCTGAGCCCACACGCGTACGCCTGACCACACACACGCGTGGAAGTGCAGCTGCATCTGTTACTCAACGCTTTGGCCCTACAGTGGAAAAGTGGCTAATAGTGCTGAAAACAGGTCACTGTCCGCAACGTGCCATCCACGCATATTCATACAACGGATTACCTGCACGTATGAATAAATACATACTGCAACAATTATTCCTACTCTGAAGAAATATGTAAATTGAAGATTTTTAATGAGGCACCCATATTATTTATTTCATATTTAACCACATGACTAATTGTACTTTTAGCCTAAATTAAACTGACTATGAAAGTATCAGTTTTCGCTCGTGAATGGAAACAATCCTGCATGGGGCTTTTATTATGACGTGTAGTAGCACACTGTTGTGTTAACCAAAAACAAGTGTTTTGTTGTAATGATGAAATAGTTTCTGATTTCATAGTCAACCAAGGTAAACAGAAGTACAATCTGAAACTTATTTGAAAATAATAATTAAAACTGGCTTTAATCACCCAAGGTTAGCACCAGAGTCACTGCAGACGGATGCAGCGTGCAACATGTCTATGTGGGTGAAAACATGGCACAAGGTACAGGAAGACCAAGTGGTTGTGACTGCAGAACTGTGGAAAAACTCACGGTGAGATCGTCTAACTTATTAATAGCTTGGCAACAATGGCCACTGAAGTTCACAGCTGTCTGTACGTTTGTGTTTGTATATAGTGGAGGCAGCACAGCGATTAGAGCTGCTCCTTCATCTGTGTGGGGTTCCCACAGGACACATGATGTGACTGCAGTGTTTGTATACCTGCACCAGTGTTTGTTTACCTGGAGAGGAGAAATAGTTGGCTACCTGTTTTCCTGGACACAAACGGCAAACGTAGATCACCAGTTCACCAGTGGCCATCACGTAAATCAAAGAGGAAATGTTATTTCTTTTTACATTGGAGTGCGGACACATGTATGCCTCCCCTCCCCCACCGAATCACTTCATTCTCATACGTCATCCTGCCATAGATACAGTACAATTATAGCATAAACTCCAGATAATCACTTCAAAGCAATGAATGGCTCTCCACCGGGAAACTAAACCTGAGAAACCTTCCTGGTTCAATCAGAGCTCTTCCATTCCTATTAAGACAGCAGAGAACCTGCATTCACCCTTACGGGGTAGTAAGACAGCAGAGAACCTGTGTCCACCTGTGTGGATCTGATGGCTGGCCGGCAGGCGAGCCCCCCCCATGCTGAACTGATAAACAGATTACGCCCATCTGAAATGTGGGCTCCTGTCTCCCCCGACGTGGGTGCTGAACAGACCCTGGGCAGGGTTAGCGCAGAAGGCTAAACTCTGTGTGGTGCTTCAACAGCACTGACACTCACTATGGGAACTGTGGGAAAGAGAAGCGCATGCTACACAATGTCGACAATGGAGCCTAAAAAGAAAGAAAAGACACCATGTAATAGAAAAGGAAGGGGAAAACACACACACACACACACACACACACACAGCACAAGCCTGTTGCAGCTGGCTTAACAACACACCCTGCACTTTTGTGAAACGGACATTTGAGTTCAGACAGATCTAAATATTTCCACCCACCCGTGATCCCCCAAAGAAACTTCCCGAAGCATTCTACACGTGTTGGAAACCTTCTGCAGGACCGCGTACAGGGTCGTACACGTCAACACACAACAATGGCTTCCAAGTTCGTTGACGTGCCAGGAGTGTGTGTGCAAAACCCCCATTTAAAAGTATGTCTACATTCCCGATTATGGCCATTTCCCCAGCCGTCTAACAAGCAGTGCTGTTGGCTCAGGGCCCTGCTGAACTCAGGCTGGGCGGGTACTGTACTGTCTGCTCTACACTGACTCCACCCCTTTGCTTCACGCTGTCCAATCCCCTCTCAGCTCAGTCAGAGTCTCTTTCTGTAGCTGAAACCACAAGTCCACAACTGAAGTTCTCTCACTTCCTCCTTCTACACACCGCAAACTCATGTTCTGCAAAAACAAGACAGCTGTAGTCTACACCTGACGGCCAACATGACTTGCTTCCCTGCAGAGTTCAGAGGGGAGTGTGTATCAGTAATGATTAAAAGGTCAAGTTCTGGTGGAAGGGAGCCAGGCATAAATCACACTAAGTAAGATTTAATAAATTATAATAATTAATAATAAATATAAACGTCTCATGTGGCACATCCATTACCAACACCGCTGTGGACCATGTGATCACCTAATTAAGTGGTGGTCCCTATTTGGATGTTACAACACACAAGATACCTACACCAATGTAATGAGACCCTTCATCAAGGTCTCTCTACAAACTACAATGAACTGGCACATTCTGTACATCAGCTCTGCTCCCATGTATGTTCTGCTACGAGAGGCAAACCCATAACTAAGATCTCATTCTCATGATTAACTTGCACACAGCCCAAAGGCCAGGAAGAGGACACGTGAAACCACACAGGCAGTAGATCTCCTTGCACTGCAGATTTAGAAGAAAAAAATAAATTTTTCCTGTTCTCAACAAGCTGTTTACATGAACAAATGTCTACATGTAAACACTGGGTAGAGAGGGAGGGGGAGAAAGAGAGAGAGGGAGGTAGAGAGAGAGAGGAAGAGAGTGAGCGCGAGGGGGAGAGAGAGGTAGAGAGAGGGAGAGAGAGAGGGAGAGAGGGCGAGAGGTAGAGAGAGAGAGGGAGAAGAGAGAGAGAGGTAGAAGAGAGGTAGGGAGAGAGAGAGAGAGCTAGAGCAAGCACACAAGGGGGGAGAGCTGGAGGTAACTTTCCTGAAGATTAGGAAACACACACTTCCCTTACAATTAGATGAGTCACTGTTCTGTTCATCTCATTTTCGTTGCACATTTGTACATCCAGGTGAGGAAGTGACCCGTGATTAACTTGGTACCACGACAGCTGTCAGAAAGCCCAACACTTGCAGCACAGCTGCCCCTCCCCATCTCCATCACTCCAACCTGACGATAAGCCTCGTAAGGTGAGAACACCCTGACACACACACACACACACACCTCTCGGGCATGTTTAATTCAAGCTGTATATACGCTTATTTAATAGAACACCTAGGCTCAGGTAGTGTGATGTTAGTTTAGTCTGTGTCCCCTCTCCAGCAGACCCCAGTCGTTTCTGCGCCTCCAGACAGAGTCTAACAGACAAATAACGCCGTCCCATGCGAAGCCCACGAGGCCACGTTTACAGTCAACATGCACTGGTCCAGTGACACACACACACACACACACACACACACACACACACACACACACACACACACACACACACACACACACACACACACACACACACACACACACACACACACACACACACACACACACACACACACACACAGTCCTGCTCTAGTGCCATTTCACCAAGCGCTTTTTAAACTTAAGGAAGTCTGCACATACAGGCCTCTGCAGACGCCCGCGCTGCCCGTGTGCACACACGCTCCAGCCAGATCTTCTACGGCCGGGCTACAGAAAACAAAAGAACAACGTCCAGCTTCTGTGGAGACCAGGGGAACGATGACGCCATCATGGTTCCTAGGCTTGCCGACGCTGCGGTTTAATGGGGTTCCAAGAAAACTTTATTCGCCCGTGTCCACCTGCTTTTTATTTAGAATAAGCAAGAACACGGGTCCATATTTGGGGTGGGACTCAGGCTGACCTGGCTCCAGTGTGCAGGAGGTGGTGTGTGTGAGGTGTGTGTGAGGTGTGTGAGCTCCAAGTGTGCAGGAGGTGGTGTGTGTGAGGTGCGCGTGAGGTGTGTGAAGTGCGTGAGCTCAAAGTGTGCAGGAGGTGTGTGAGAGATGCGTGAGCTCCAAGTATGTGTGAGGTGTGCGCCCTTGCACCACTTCCAGCTCACCAGCTCAGGAATTTTCCATGAATTTCCTGGAACTGCTCAGCAGCCGTGTGTGTGTGTATGTGTGTGCGCGTCAGGTTCAGCCTCCCTCTTCCCAACACACAGACCAACGGGGAGATTGTACTCCAGACCTGACGTGCTCCCCACCAGGTCTCTGCCACTGGGGCCCCAGACAGGAATATGTGCATGTGCCCGTGTGTGTGTGTGTGTGTGTGTGTGTGTGCGCGCATGTGCGAGGCAGAAGATCCCTCGTCAAGACTGGCCATTTCCCCAAAATCATATGAGACTACATGCTGCAGTGTGGGGTGTGTGTTAGTAGTTTCAGCTCTATTCCACTTCACAGGGCCAGAGCGTTTAACTAATCCTCCACTAGCGAAATCCCCAGACTGATTAAAAAAAGACTTTCTGACTTACATTATTCAACACGGTGCCCATTAAACTGGTGCTTTGCAACAGTCGTGGAGGCAAGATAAACATAAAATACATGCAAAATACCATTAGCCCAGCATCAACGCGAAGCTCAGCATGGAATAGTCCACTAGTGTGTTAGTACTGAAGGGGACTCGGTGTTGGGGAGCTGAACGAGGAGCTGAACGAGGAGCTGAACGAGGAGCTGAACGAGGAGCTGAACGAGGAGCTGAACGAGGAGCTGAACGAGGGCTTCAGCCTCGATTTCCAGGCCAGAACGTGGCCCGCATCTGCAAAATGGACTGGGCCCTGGCGCTGAGGGAGCAGGGGAGCACGTTTCAAATACAGGTCAGTCGTTTTTAGTGCTGCTCCGTTCTGACGGTGGTGGAAGCTACTGGTCCCAGTGAGATGATGAGCAGTTGTTTTGAACCTTGAAGCTCACTCTATGCCCCTCGACTTAGGCAGGAAAAGAGGCATTAACCAAAACAAGACAGAAGACTGCATCTCTCATCGACAGAAAGTCTTATCTTTGCTACATTTCTTAGTTGGGAAAATAGAATAGAAAAAAAAAAATACCCACATTTTTTCAGAAAGGGATTCTCTAGGTGTGAGTGGACAAAGACCTGCCTGTACATCTCTTGAGGAAATGAAAAAAAATATCATTGAAGTCCAATAATCAGGACCTCTGTGTTCATTTAACTTTGAAACGTTAATAGAGAAGCAGCCCATTATAGCTGTAATGAAGTCCAGTAACTTGGATAATCAAACCTTACATACAGACATTACTGGAAGTCATCTGCATAAAAATGTAAAATATTAAAACTGTACTCACCAAACCGCAGCATATATAAAGAAAGCATAAAGGGGCCAAGAATAGAACTGTGGAGCACACCATCAGTAAAACAAGAGAGCAGACGTCTCATCTCCCTCTCATACTAAAAACTATTTTCTATAAGACGCCTGATTATGTGCTATGTGCAACCCTGTCAAAGGCCACACTAACACCCTATAATACCAATACTGAGGGCTGCCCACATCTATGTGTTTATCTTCAGCAAATCCCGTCAGCTGCATTCAACATGCTGGGCGTGGCACTTGACCCAGACCAGGGGATGTGATGCTTACTGACTAATGATACTGACATGACATTTCCATAACATTATCACTTTGGTATGGCTGTACTGTAGAAGTTGCCCTGGATAGGAATTCTAAAAGGTGCCTTATTATTAAGTTACCATAGCTTATTGAGTTTGTGTAATGAGAATGAACGTTGTGTTGGTTCAATGCTTTAAAATTGGTGGCAGTTTAGAAGGCAGTATGTGATTATTGAAAAGAATGTATGCTCTTCTGGGACTTTTCAAGTATAGTTACAGTGATTTTATATATGGTTAAAATGATTTACAATTAATGTCAGTGACATTTTAGGACAACAAATTTCACTGACATTTCCCTAATGTCACATCATAAATCCAGGCCTAGTTGTGGAACTCACGACGACTGGAGAAAACAGGGTTGCGTGGTGGTGATGTGGGCGTAGCACAGCGAGAGAACAGGGTTGCGTAGTGGTAATGTGGGCGTAGCACAGCGCTCAGGCTCAGCAGCCTTCACACAGCATCATTGTAAAGAGGCGCAAGGCGGACGAGCACAAACGCAGCAGCACAAAAGAAGCACGAACTAGACAAGGAGATGATAACGACCTAAACGAACCGGCTAAGTGACCTATGAAGAGAAAGGGTGAAGGAAAGGAAAAAAACTAAACCAACTGGCTAAGTGACCTGAGTGCTTAACGGGTGATTCTACACCTCATGAGTCAGTGGGGTCAGAGGTCAGAGGTGACACAGTGAACAGGCACAGCCAATCAAAAATAGTCATCTGGGAGAAATTCTGAACTTTGGCATCGATGTAGTGAATGTGCAGAAAAGCTGTGCTAACCGCTGACAGAGTTAGGCTATGGTGCCTGGGAAGGGACAAACTCCCTACATTTAAACCTTAGTGCCATTTTCCCCCACAAACATCCCTCAGGTGTTTAAGCACTGAAATGACATAGAAAATCATTAGAACTGGGATTCATAGTTCATGTTCTGACAAACAGTCATTACACCTCAGCCACAAACAAATGTGCTCGCTGTTATGTGCAAGTACATGCCGGCTAATTATTAGCTGACAGTGCCATCTGTCTTCAGGGTGGCCTGGGGGGGGCGGAGGGAGCTCGCTCTCTATTGGGGCTCCTCAGGCTCTGATAACCTCACGGACATGGATGTGTAGCGCGATTGAGTGAGGGAAGCAGAGAGGAGGGAGAGAACGGGAGGAGGAGTAGAGAGAGTGAGAGAGAGAAAACATGGGGGTTAGTTTAAGGGCTGGCTGCTGCAAGCTAAAGTTAATCATTAGCACAGGATTCAGGAGGCTCCCAGCAGGAACAACCAATTTGTTGCCACTTGAGTAAGTCGAGTTAAAAAGCATTATGTGCTTTTTAATACACACACAAACAAACAAAAAGGTCAATGTCTAAGAATTTCTCCTATATGAAGAACATGGCAACATGTTGCTTTGAGCAGTTTAAGGGAACTAGTAGGACCTCCCCAGGAATGGGGGGCTACACAAGGCTGAAAGGAGCTGCACAGCACAGCACCCAAACCTGCTCAAGATCTGACTGATGAAATATCTGCTATAATCAAAGTTTCAAGGCTGACCAAACAGGATGACCAATCAAGATCTGAACCACCAGGGGAAGAGGGGGGGTGGGGGGGTGGGGGAGGGCTCGCATTAAATTACATCACGTACGAGAACATATAAATCAAATTACTATTTATAAAGGCCAAAGAAAGGAATCTGTTAAATGTCAATTATACAAAAGGTTGTGGATACTTAACAGAACCTCTAATAAAGGCTGTGTAGACCCATGTCACTGTACACTTACGCATCAGGATCTGCAGGTAAGCCTATTTGGTATTACGCAATAGTCATGTGACCACTCCATGCTGAAATAAAGACCCTGGTTATCCATCGAGTGGCTGTTTGTAACACGGTGTGTGTGAGGCGGCGTTTGTCAGTGACGACATGAGCACCACTGGGCAACGGCTAAACCGGGCTAGTTGTAAGGTGGATCTTAACCAGTCCACTAATACTTCATGTAAGAATCATGTGGCATCCATGACAAATCATAGTTTCAAAGAGAGCAAGTCATTTATTACAGGATACTTGTCAGTGACCTGTGTGAAGTTCAGCACAGCTTTCTTCCTACTTCCTGAGCAAACAATATAAACTGTTTGCCTTTCCAAGGTCCCTACATGTTCATACCTGGGTAACCTAGTGATTAAAAAGGAGGTCTTGATCTCCTTGTAATGTGCAGACGTAGCAGCTGCTAGACTGTGATCTACTCTCAGGACTAAACGCATCACACAGCAGTGACCCCCAAAGCAACGACTGAAAACGTGTCCAAGAACCAGGACATCACATCTTCCATCCCACGAAAAAGGAACATTCAGTATTTCTCCCGCAAATAAACTTTCAGCTTTTCCACGTGACGAACGTCTCCTTAGTTCTCCTGTAATGGCAGACAGACATGCGCTTCTCTCTGCCCAGGGAGTCCAAGAACAGGTTCTGTGGACAGCCAGTGGTAGGAAGAAGTCATCAGCCGCCGCATAGGAACAGAAGGCACAGCCGCCCCTACACGGCACAGCCGCCTCCACGGCACAGCCGCCTCCACGGCACAGCCGGCGCTACAAAACTAAGCATGGGTAATAAACACCTTTGAAGATCAAGAACACAAAGGCTTCACTACCAACAGACCTGTGCCACTGGTGCTCACTCACATTCCTCACCCAGCAGAGAACTCGGCGAACTACATTTCACATACCGACAGCCAAACTGGAGAGAACAGCAGCAAAAACCCGAGACCGAAAGAAGCTGCACACACCATTACAGCAGGCCGAGGCTGAACTGCGTTTTATTGGTGCAGCACCTCTGTAGTGCACGACAGGTGTGTGAACCCCAGAGCAGCACAGCTCTCCACTTACCATCCTTGTCTGTGTGAACATGTAATCACTCCGCTCTGACGAGTCATCGGCAGCAGAGCCAATCAGAAGTTAATAAAACAATCCTTTACTCTGGGTCAAATCGACTGCAGACGGCAACCTGAAAATTATCGCTGCTGCTGAGAATCTGGTTAATGAGACAGAAAC
>JAGXOD010000108.1:0-27500 GCA_020368025.1 Brachyhypopomus occidentalis
TAAGATAATAAATAGAACTATTAAAATAATTAAAACAAACATAAAATGTAACTAAATAAAATGATATATAAAATGGAATGGAAATAAAATGGAAACCTGGTACAACAAACATACCTTAACTAAAAGCAGATTTAAACAGGAAGGTTTAAGACCCCTCTTGAAGCTATGCAGGGATGAAATGTCTCTGAGCTCCTCAGGAAGAGAGTTCCAGAGTTTTGGGCCATAACGGCTGAAGGCACCCTCACCAATCTTTAATCGGCTTTTTAGGAATCACCAGTAGATTACTGTTTGACGACCTGAGAGACCAGACAGGAACATATCTAACGATCATTTCACCGTGAAAAAGAGGAGCAAGACCATGAAGACATTTAAAAACCATCACCAGAACCTTAAAATCTATTCTAAAGCTGACAGGTAGCCAGTGCAGTGAGTGGAGCGCAGGTGTAATATGATCCCTCTTCTCGTGCGGGTCAGGACCCTTGCAGCAGCATTCTGAACTTCGCTGTAGCTGAGAAATCGAGCTCTTTGGGAGAGCAGATAAGACAGCGTTACAATAATCAAGCCTTGATGTGATAAATGCATGGACAAGTTTTTCACTATCAGCAGGAGAGAGCATATCTCGGACCTTAGCGATGTTTCGGAGGTGAAAATAAGCTGTCTTGCATGTGGTCATGATGTGTGATTTAAAGCTTAGCTCATTATCAAAAGTGACGCCCAAGTTCTTAACATATTGTTTGGCTTTCAGATTAATTTGATTTAAATAGGTCTGAACATCTTCCCTTTGTGAGTCACTACCAAGAACAAGAACCTCTGTCTTCTCTTTATTTAATTGCAGAAAATTGTCAGACATCCATGTCTGTATATCACCTATGCACTCAAACAGTGAGCTAATTGATTTTAGGGCTTTAGGTTCTAGAGAAATGTAAAGTTGAGTGTCATCCGCATATTGATGATAACTAATGCCATGTTTGTTAATGATATGTGGTAATGGAAGCATATATAGGTTGAACAGTAAAGGCCCAAGAATTGATCCTTGGGGTACCCCACAAGTTATTTTTGATGTGTGGAGGAAGAAGTACCTAATGCAACATAGTACTGCGCCCAGTTAGATACGATCTAAACCATTCTAAAACTAAGCCACTAAGGCCTACCCAGCTCTGTAGTCGATCAAGAAGTATTTCATGATCAACAGTATCAAAAGCGGCACTTAAATCTAGCAGAAAAAGGACTGAGAGTTTACCTGCATCTTTATTCAATCTCAGGTCATTTACTACCTTAACTAGTGTTGTTTCAGTGCTGTGGAGAGCTCTGAAACCAGACTGAAAAGTGTCATTTATTTGGTTTATTTTAACATAATCATTCAACTGGGTTGACACAACTCTTTCAATGATTTTGCTAAGAAAAGGAAGGTTAGATATAGGTCGATAATTATTGAGAATTGTTGGATCAAGATTTCTATTCTTTAGTAGTGGTTTAACCACTGCAGTTTTAAGAATATTAGGAAATGTCCCAGTTGGAGAGACTGATTAACAATCATTAGAACATCATTAGATAATGAGCTCAGAACCTGTTTGAAAAAGTATGTTGGTAAAGGGTCCAGTTCACAAGTAGAAGATTTTAGTGATGAAATCACATCAATTAGTGTTATCATGTCAACTTCTTGGAAATCAGACATATAACAGTTAGGTTGCGTAACTGGTATCAAGGTTGATGGTGTATTTGTGCTTGTTGCTATGTTCTCCCTTATACTAGTTATCTTGTCTAAAAAATATTGCAAACTCGTCACATTTTTCAACTGAGACAGATTCAGGGAAGACACGGGAAGTGGGGTTTACTAGCCGGTCTATACTTCTGAATAAGACAGCTGAATTTTTGGATGAATCAATCAAAGTAGAGAAGTAGTTTTTCCGTGCTGATTTTACTTCACTGTTGTAATTATTCAGTGTTGTTTTATAAATATCAAAATGTACTTCCAATTTTTAATACTTTAATACAATTTTTAATACTTTAATTTAATACTGGACGGAAACAGCTAGGTTCACCTTTAGGCACGACGTGTGCTACTAGCTAGCTGGCTAGCTAGAAGCTGCTTCTGTGCAAAATTCATGTAATTGATTCTTTATAAAATAATCCTGATTTCGTTTTTTGACTTTTGCATATATTGACTGTCCATTAGTAAATGTTTACTTTGTACGTTTCCGAGTGTGCAAGTATAGATTAATAGTATAGAATATAGATGAGTGGATGTTTTGGCCATACTGAACACTGCTCTGCTGTGTTTGTTTGCTTGTTTGTTTATATAGTTGCTGTAATTTTTTTTTCCTGCTTGCACACATGAATAATAACATTTTGATACTCCATGAAGCTTGATATGTAATAAAAAAAAGCATTGATCAGTCACATTTTATGCAATTATTTTTTATGCAATAAGTGATTGTAAAAAAACAATTTTTATGCATTATTTTTACACATTTCTATACTAGTTTATTTAAATTTCATTTCAGTAAATATGTGGTTTCATACGAGATATGAGAAGAATTTGAAAAATTGGACCTATATTTTCAGCTTTAGGACCATATAATTTATTTATGCAATACACTAAGTCAAATGTAACCTCATTAGGAAGAGAGCTGAGGTTGTTGTGAACATTTTGGTATGAAACATATGGGTGTAATGTTATGAATAAGTATCTTTAGAGACAAATTTAGGAAAACATG
The DNA here is from genome assembly GCA_020368025.1 of Brachyhypopomus occidentalis. Lineage (NCBI taxonomy): Eukaryota > Metazoa > Chordata > Actinopteri > Gymnotiformes > Hypopomidae > Brachyhypopomus > Brachyhypopomus occidentalis. Next base: position 2,718 of record JAGXOD010000108.1, read on the forward strand.
CTTAAACAGAATAAAGGCCCTTAGACCTCAGTGGGTTTTAAGGTTGCCTTTGCATGCAAATCTCTAAATTATATCACTTTAATCAAACAAGGGAAGGATGGACATATGATCAATCGCATATTTGGCAGCAGTTGTAAAGGGGGAATAATCTCTAAAATTTTGCCTTAAGTTTTGACTGCAGTGTGCTGACATGGTGCGAGAAGGACAATGCTGGGGCCTGCAATATTTTGACCAAAACTATTTACATTTGTCGGATTGTGTAAATGCCACAGTTCATCACACCTCCTTGTAGCCCTTATCTGGAACGCCCACGCTGCCTCAGCTCACAGTACACACACATAAACAAAAAGTGATTTGTTAGAGGGCAAATTTACATACTAAAGCCCTCCATGATCTTATCATCACAAATTACTAAACCATTAATAAGGCAATATATTGTGTAGCCCTAATTTAGAGCTGCTCAATGCTGGTATGAACTGTAATGGGGCAGTGTGACTGTTAGAGCTCCTGGTGTGTGTGGTGTGGCATTATGATATTATTATATTTAAGCTTTTGCTTAGAAGGAAATTGTCAGGTTCTAGGCTTCTTGTGCGTACACACCTACTGGAAGAGCAGAAAGCTGTGTGCAGTCCAAGGGAACTTCTTCTGCAGTAGACTGTATGTGGAAGCCACACTATTACTATGCCTGATCAGTTCCTTTTCTCCAGCCCTGCCTGTCTTTGCTAAAGTGAATCCATAAGTGTTTTTAGGTGTCTTTATGGGATCAGATTCAGGTTGATCCATGTATCTTCACTAATCGTACCACTCAGGCTCACTCTCTCACACACACACACACACACACACATGCATACACAGCTAAAGAGGCTTGGTTATCTGTGTGACTCAGACTTAGATATAGAGTCAGAATGTACACCTTAGCACATCTTAATCCTACTGATTGTAGCTTGCAAGCCAGCACGTTGGGTGGTGCTGGTACAAGAGAGTAACATACCAGCAACATTCTGTCTCCGTCTTTTAGACAACAGTGATCGAGTATGTGAAACCGTCGGATCTGAAGAAAGACATGAATGAGACCTTTAAAGAGAAGTTTCCTCACATCAGGCTCAAACTCAGCAAGATCAAGAGGTACGTGTCCCTACACACATGCCAACTTGCACACTTGTACTGCTGACCAGGCCAGTTCACAGACTTGCTGGTGACCAGGGCATGGTCTTCACATGCTTTAAACTTTACGCTGCTACAACATTAGCGGTTGTTGTTTATTTACTGTCATCTCTGGGCTCAGGGTCCAGCCCTGCTGTCCTTTCTCTCTTTTAAAAAACTTCTTCATATAATCTCTTTCACCTCTACAATGTTTCTCTCTGTTCCTTTTGTCATTTCTTTTTTGTGCTCCAGATTTGTAACTACTGGCCATTATTATCTGTCATCTATCTAGATCAGATTGATGTAGTGTCAGAAATGTAAAAGTCCCACTGCTGTGCGCAGTCCGGCTACAGTCAGTGCAGGATCAATACAATTTTCTGTGGGACGTGGGGGTGTATGCAGTTAAAGGACAAAATAATTGTAGTTATTGAGTTGATTTTAAGTGCAAAATTTCATATTAATGAAACAATCCAAGATTATATTAAAAATAATAGAATTAAAATATAAAATAAATTAATAGTGCTTGTTTATGGGCCCCTCTGACCCTGAGGCCCGAGAACAACAAACCCGGTTGCTCCCCCTGTTGACGGGCTTGCAAATTCTTCTTCTTCTTCTTTCGGCAATTCCCGTTTAGGGGTCACCACAGCGGATCAAACTCCTCCATCTAGCCCTGTCCTGAGTGTCTTCCACTGACACACCAGCCACTCTCATATCCTCTACCACTGCATCCATAAACCTCCTCTTAGGTCTACCTCTCCTCCTCTTGCCAGGAAGTTCCATCCTCAAGACCCTCCTGCCCATATACATCTCCTCTCTCCTCTGTACATGTTCAAACCATCTCAATCTCGCTTCTCTAACCTTATCTCCAAAACAAGCTACATGTGCTGATCCTCTAATAAACTCATTTCTGATCCTATCCTTCCTCGTCACTCCAAGTGAGAATCTCAACATCTTCATCTCAGACACCTCCATCTCCCTCACCTGTCTCTTTGTCAGTGCTACTGTCTCCAGTCCATACAACATAGCAGGTCTCACTACTGTCCTATAGATCTTACCTTTCATTATAGCCGACACCCTTCTATGTACTCTGTTTTACTCCTGCTCACTTTCATTCCCCTGCTTTCCAACGCATACCTCCATCTCTCCAAGCTCGCCTCCACCTGCTCCCTACTCTCACTACAGATCACAATGTCATCAGCAAACATCAGTCCAAGGGGACTCCTGCCTAACCTCGTCCGTCAGTCTGTCCATGACAATTGCGAACAGGAAGGGACTCAGGGCTGATCCCTGGTGTAGTCCTACCCCCACTTTAAACCCGTCTGTCATTCCTACCGCACATCTCACTGCTGTCACACTGTTCTCGTACATATCCTGCACCACCCTCACATACCTTTCCGCTACTCCTGACTTCCTCAAACAATACCACAGCTCCTGTCTCGGTACTCTATCATAAGCTTTCTCTAAGTCAACAAACACACAATGTAACTCCTTCTGTCCTTCCCTATACTTCTCCATTAGTACTCTCAAAGCAAACATAGCATCTGTGGTGCACTTAGCTTGCATGAAACCATACTGCTGCTCACAGATCTCTACTTCTCCTCTAAGCCTAGCTTCCACTACTCTTTCCCAGATTTTCAGGCTGTGACGGGCTTGCAAATTAAGATCACTAAAAACTAAAAACTTGTAATCCAGTTCACAGTAATTTTGGGGGGACAAATAATGTCTTTAATTCAAATTTCAGTTAAATTGGTCTGTATGACGGCATGAAGATGGATTTATAAACAGCTGAAAATATGCAGAAGTAAAGAATATACAGATGCCATTAGAGGTGAATAAATGATATGAGATGTCTGTCCCTCCGTCCCTGCGCATCACTCGTAGCCTGAAGAGAGTGATCCGGGTAGCCAGAGAGGAGTGTGGCCTGCAGCCAGGCTCTGTTGCCATGGCCGCTGCTTACTTTGAGAATCTGGTCTTGCAGGTCCGTCTGAGCAAGGCCAACCGCAAGCTGGTGGGCCGCCTGCCTCCTGCCGGCCACCAAGATCAGCAGCGACCTCCGGAAGCAAGAGGTCAAGCAGCTGATCGATGTGAGTGCAAACCAGAAAGGACCAATCAAAGAGCTGTACAAGCAAACTGCTAGGAGAAGGAATCAGTACACATGCATGCATACATACATACATAAATGTGTGTGTGTGTGTGTGTGTGTGTGTGTATTCAGTTCACAGCAATGAATGACATTAGCATCACATAGGAAAACACATAATTGTGTGCTGTGGATGTTGAGGGAAGAGCCAGTGTGTAAGGAAATGAACTACTGTTGCATTCAAGAGGAGCTAGAACATGACGTTGTAGTTAGCATGTGGCAGTGTTACAGCTCAGCTCCACACATACTGATGATGCAAGTTGATCATTGCAAATCTGATGACACACCCCCTTACAACCAGAGCAATTCAAACACAAGCCACAGTGAGACGGTGGCAAAGATGTTACTAAGAGAAATAATCCCATGATGGGGGTTACCCGGGAAGGTGTCGAGTGACAACGGCACTTCTTTCGTACACGAAGGGTTGAAAGAGTTGACCAAATACCTGGGAATAGACATGAGAAAACTGCAGTTACCACCCTGCCAGCGCAGGAGCAGTGGAGAGAGCCAACGGCACAATTAAGGGAGGGCTCTCTAAGTTAACTCAAGAAACAGGACTAAACTGGGTTAAATGCCTGCCTTTGGTTTTGTGGCAGAGTCGCACTCGCTCTCAGGCCCGCACAGGCTTATCAGACTTTGAGATTGTATTTGGAAGGCCTCCAAATACTGGAGTGGGACCACCCGAGTGGGACACACACTTGGTGAATGAGCCACTGTTGCAATACTGTGTGATTTTGCACAAGTCTCTTTCCGCTGTGTCTAAACAGGTCAAAGCAGTACTACCTGAGGTGTCAGAGCACCCACTGCACGAGTTCCAGCCAGGAGACTGGGTGTTGATCAAGGACTTCCGCAGACGGAGGTGGAATCAACCCAGGTGGCAGGGACCGTTCCAAGTGCTGTTAACAACCAACACAGCCGTGAAAACCAGCGGTCGAGCCACGTGGACACATTACACTCACTGCAAGAGAGCTCCGGAGCAGCCGCCAGAATGACATTCTTGCTGTTCTCTTGTATGATGCTGTTTTCCACAGGAGGGGCAGCTGTAATCTCCCCACACCAGAGGAGAGGTGTGAGGGGAACACCGCGTGTGCTTTATCCCTTGTCACTGCTGCTGCAGTGAAACCGAATCATCCTTGTCTGGTTTGTCACCCGTTCCACGTACCGTGGACCCCTACACCAATCACTTATGAGATGGCCACAGTTCTCATTGATAGACCCACATGCGAGATTAATAGGTTAACAGGCCAATTCTACAACATGTCACACGCCATCATTCGTGGTGGTAAAGTTCCCGGTTGGGTAGGTAATGACGTAGCAAGTGTGGACCACAGGAATAATAACTGCGACTCGAATGACAAAGTGTCACGAGCAGCCATTCGCAACATGACATTTGACACTGTCCCTGTTCAGGGAGAGTGGTGTCTCTGTTCAGAGGGGGCCTCGAAAGGCGATCCTTGGATAGGACACACTCAGTGCAGAGTTGAACTGGTAGCGACGGCCAGGGACGGATCAACATGTACCATTAGACTAAACAACTCTTCTGCGAAATGGAGTTACAACTCCTGTCAGGGCATTGTCAACCCAGTAACAGACGGAGCGATGATGTGGGCATGTGGGGAGAAGACCTATTCTGCTCTGCCAGAGAAGAAGAATTACACCACAGGAGCCAGTTTACTGTTCGCCTGGGAGGGGTGTTGTACTCCGGTTTTCCTCACCCCCCCAATAACAATCTATGCAGCACAAAGTCGTGTCCCGAGGGATGCCACGTTAGAGGGGATCCCAAGAAAATTCAAAGGTTACACGCTGGCAAACCCATGGTCTACACCAGGGGTTGCTATCGGATGGTCATTGTTCCCCGGAGGGGGACTCATAGCAGCAATAAATAAGATCAATGGACTTGCATGGCAAGTTCTGACTCTGGCGTCTCGCACAGAGGCGGCCCTGGATTTGTTAAACAAAGAGGTGAAAGAAATTAGACAAGTAGTTGTTCAGAATAGACTACCTTTAGACCTCCTCCTCGCAAAGGAAGGAGGTGTGTGTAAGAAAATCAATGTTTCTTGTTGCTTCAGCATTCCTGATTATTATGAAAATATAACCGACTTGATTGATCACATGAATGCCGAGGTTCGTGAGCCAGTACAGGCTGACGATTCTTGGTTCGGATGGCTCACCTCATGGCTAGGCCCATGGGGACATTGGTTGCTGACTATGATTTTACCAATTGTACTAATCATTTTGTTGCTGATATGTGTGTTACCTTGTATTTTGTCTTGCTGTTCTTCTTGGCTCACTGGCCTTGTGCACCAGCATTATCAAATGCCCTTGCACGGCGACATAGACGCAGAGGAGCCTGAGATAGCAGACTCTTTGAGACGGATGTTGAATGAAGACGACTGGGACACCCAGCACCTGGCTGGGGTGTGAGCCGCAGTCCTTGAGCAAGTAACCACTTCAAGAGCCTGATTTGAAGCCTGACTTGATTTAATGTTTAATGTTAATGAATTAAGGTTTATCCTCTCCTTTTTGATGATTGAGAAGTTTCATTTGAATTCTCTGATGATTGATTTAGTTGACTAAATTCCTTAGAAGAAGAATTTTCTTTAGTAATGATGTTAAGAATTATTAAAACACTGGATTTTGTTTTGTTTGATTTGTTACTATTTTGTTTGGAGTTCCTCAGGGAGGCCGCCTATGGCAGAGGGGCCGTAAGAGAGTTTTCCCATCTTGATGGATGTGATGGTATCATGAATGATGGCTGCCAGATGAGTTTTTCGCTCTTACACTCTACCTTTTTAGAGTTCATCACACTCTACCTTTTTTAGAGTTTATTTCATTCTACCTTGTAGAATTTTGTTTTCCATGATGCTTATGTGGAAATGTAATGTGAATGACTTCTGGTAGTGATGTTATGATTCAAAGAAACCTGTATAAGAATGATCAGTGGACTGATGTAACTTGATTGATTAATGTGATTGATTACCTATTGATTACTCAAATTGAATTATTACACAGAATCAAAGGGAGGAAATGTGAGAGAAATTATTATGATAATGTCATCTTGATCATGTCATTAGATTATTTCAGATCATCATGAACTGTATGATTTAGTATAAGTCATTCTGACTAGCAGAAGGACCATAATCTGTTAGTAAGTGTGATTCAGTGTAACCATGAATCTTTTCCTTAGGTCACATGTGTGTATATGGACAGGGTGAAAAGGGCAAAAGCCCTATGTCAACCGGTTGACAGTAGTCTGCCCAGTTGGGCCTTCAGCTGTCTCCATGTATAACTGAGACATCAGTTTCTTCCGTCGGAACCTAAAGGAAGCTCCATATCAGGAGATATACACATGTAGACAAAACAGGCTACTAGGCGCCTGTTCGGCGTACGTGCTGTGTTCAAGGCAACCTGTCTGCCGAAATTGCTGATGTTGTGTTCCTGTAATGTACTTAATGGAGGGAGCGCCCCTCTCTTAGTTAGAGAACTTCGTGCTAGACGAACACTCTCATTTGCTTTATTGCTTTATTGCATTTATTTCATTTATTTCATATTTTATACCTTTTAATAAATTACTCATTTAACTCATTTAACCACGTCTGAGTTCTCAATTGATTTTCAGAAATTTCCACAACACTGAAACGTATTGCTTACATGAAATAATATGGTCCTAAACCTGAAAATATGAAGTCAGATTTTCAAAATCACCTTTACTGAAAGAGATCAATTATCTTGATGTTTGAAATAAGTTTGCTAAAGTGTTGGCTTCACGAAAATAGTTAAACATGTAATATATACAGTGGAGGAAATAAACCTTCACCCGAGTGTCCTCCTCCTTCAGCAGCTCCAGCAGGGCTTCCACTACTAGGTCACCTGCAGCCATGCAAACAACATGCACACCTTTAGAATATTTACATGATTCAGTCTGACCACAGCAGCTCTCAACTGAGGACTTTAATGGTAAACTACACCAAACTGGAAATAATCTCCCCCCAAATAAAATAAATAAATAAATAAATAAAAGATTACTCTAATTGTTCAGGTCACACTGAGCTAGTTGTTTTTTTTTCTGCTTAGGGCTTACCTTCATCCTTTTGCTTCTCCTCTTCCTCCTTGATGTGACTGGCTACCATAGCCAACTGTTCATGCAGTTGAACAGAGGAAGTGTGAGCGCAAAGGCAAAGTCATTGAGTGTCTGCCACATGCTCTTCAGGGAGCTGAGTCTTTTAGGTCAGACCCCATCCTGGAAAATACTCAACACTCAACAAAAGCTCCTTCAGAATATAATATATAGAGTATATATATATATATATATATATATATATATATATATATATATATATATATAGAGAGAGAGAGAGAGAGAGAGAGAGAGAGAGAGAATATAATATGGTCCTACACCTGTAAATAATAAACAAATTCTTCTCATATTTCATATGAAACCACACCTTTACTGAAAGAGATGAATTATTTTGATGTTTGAAATAAGTTTGCTATAGTGTTAGGGCGAGGTACTCTTCTTTCTTCTTTTCCCCTTCCACAATATACATAGTCATTTAAGCAGACACGGGTAGTAGGTAGTGGACGGGTGGGGGGTTTCATCCATGGCAGCGTCATTTTGTGTCTAATGTGTGTAATTTGGTTTAATAGATAATTGTGTGTATTTAGTTTTTTAATATTTGTGTGTAACCATAACCCTAACTCTAACTCTTAACCTGTCACTGGCCCAGCCCCCCTAAAACCTAACCCTAACCCCAACCATAACCCTAACCTCAATGTCCCCGGTCCCTAAACTCTAACCAGTCACTGCCCCTGACCCCTAAAGCATAACCGTTACTGCCCCCGACCCCTAAGACATAACTGCCACTGTCAAAAGCCCCTAAACCTAACCTGTCCCCCCTCCCCCACAAATCCTAACCCTAAAATTAGGGTTCCCTAACCCCTAGGGGCCCTAAAATTATAGGGGCCCTAAAATTAGAGGCCCTAAATAAGGGGCCCCCAGGGGCCCTAAAACTAGGGGACCTAAAATTAGGGGCCCTAAAACTAGGGGCCCCCAGGGCCTCTATGGGACCTAAAACTAGGGGCCCCCAGGGGCCTCTAGGGGCCCCTAGGGGCCTAGGGGCCCTAAAACAAGGGGCCCCCAGGGGACTCTAGGGGCCCTAAAACTAGGGGCCCTGAATCTAGGGGCCCCCAGGGGCCTCTAGGGGCCCTAAAAGGGGCCCCCAGGGGCCTCTAGGGGCCCTAAAATTAGGGGCTCCCACGGGCCTCTAGGGGACCTAAAACTAGGAGCCCTAAAATTAGGGGCCCTAAAACTTGGAGAGGAAGTGGAAGTGGAAGTGGAAGAGGAAGTGGAAGTGGAAGTGGAAAAAAAACCCATTTTATTTTTCTTCCTGGAAGTGGAAGAGGAAGTGGAAAAAAATTTTTGTTACTTCCTGGAAGTGGAAGAGGAAATGTTTTTTTTTTACCTCCTGGAAGTGGAAGAGGAAGTGGAAGTGGAAGAGGAAGTGGAAGAGGAAAAAAAAATGTTTTTACTTCCTGGAAGTGGAAGAGGAAGTGGAAAAAAAAAAAAAATTTCGGACGACAGGCGGCCTGTCAACAAAAAAAAAATTTTTTTTTTCGGACGACAGCCGGCCGGTCAACAAAAAAAAAATTTTTTTTTTTTCGGACGACAGCCGGCGGGTCAACAAAAAAAAAAAAAATAAAATAAATTTTTTTCGGACAGCCGGCCGGTCAACAAAAAAAAAAAATTTTTTTTTTCGGACGACAGGCAGCCGGTCAACAAAAAAAAAACAAGAGTGAGGGAAGGATGGAACGAGAGATTGACAGGCGGATCGGTGCTGCAGTATTGCGGTCGCTGTACCGTTGTGGTGAAGAGAGAGCTGAGCCGAAAGGCAAAGCTCTCAATTTACTGGTCAATCTACGTTCCGACTCTTACCTATGGTCACGAGCTTTGGGTAGTGACCGAAAGAATGAGATCGCGAATATAAGCGGCCATGAGTTTTCTTCGCAGGGTGTCTGGGCTCTCCCTTAGAGATAAGGTACGGAGCACAGTCATCCGGGAGGGGCTCGGAGTAGAGTCGCTGCTCCTCCACGTAGAGAGGAACCAGCTGAGGTGGTTCGGGCATCTGGTTCGGATGCCACCTGGGCGCCTGCCTAGGGAGGCGCTCTGGGCATGTCCAACTGGGAGGAGGCCCGGGGAAGACCCAGGACACGCTGGAGAGATTATATCTCTCGGCCGTCCTGAGAACGCCTTTGGTATCCCCCCCCAGAAGAGCTGGAAGAGGTGGCTGGGGAGAGGGAAACCTGGGCCTCTTTGCTTAGGCTACTGCCCCCGCGACCTGAACCCGGATAAGCGGAAGACAATGGATGGATGGATGGAAAAGATTATCAAATACGTTTGCAGATACAGCAATATTTTCATTTGCATTTTTTATTTAATTTAAAACATTTTGAATGTATTTAATTTGCAGAAACTACTACTACTGTTCTTGTTTACCACTAATATGAAGAGCAGTTTCTGGTTCTACCATGCAAAAGTTAAAAAGGCTATATTTTCATTTGCACTTCATCAAATTTATTTTTAGTTTTTTAAATTTGAAACATTTACATTGAACATTTGATTGAATTGAATATATTTATTTTATTACCAGAATTTTATTTATTGAATTGTCTATTTTTGTTATGTTAAAAAAAGCTATTTTTGTGTAGATAAGCCTGAGTGGTCTGTTGACCATGTCTTGTGATTATTTGAAAGGAAATTTTACTTTTAAACTGTAAGAGTATTTAATTTAGTTATTATGCAAATACAATACAAACTAAACCAAAATGTAGAATAATTATCATTTTGATCCATACATTGGTAATATCTGACTGGGCTTTGTGCCACTTTAAGTTCAACATATTGGGCCCCGAGGTCAAAAAGGTTAAGAACCCCTGATCTAGGATACATAACATAGTACACTACAACAGAAACCTAGCATTTGGCCACTATAACAATCATGGCCACTTTAACAATCTAAGTATAACCCCAAATCTTCCACTAGTTGTTCAGAGTGCAGTTTCTTCAGAATCCCCCACGGAAGAGGTGAATTAGATTTAGATTAATGGGCTGGGTTCTACATTAAAGTATTGGCAATCGTAACAAGATAACACTGACTGAAAAAGCAAGTCTGCTGAGGTTTCTTGCAAGATATTCACATCACAATTTCAAACTGAATTGGATTAATATTATGCAGTTTCCACAAAGTTGAATAATTGTAAATGAAATAAAATTTAGTTTGAGACTTCTGCAGATAGTCATGCAAACAACCTGGAGGAAACTGAATGGTTAGAGAAGATGGATTACTAAGGAGTGGGGTTAGTAAGAAGGGGTGGCGTTACTAAGGAGGAGTGGTGTTAAGGAAGGAATATTCCCACAACTACATAATCAAGTGTAATCTACAATAGAGGAGTAAAGGTCACTCTGAACCAAAATCTGAAGCTATTTTACAGAATTCTCTAAATCAGCAGCAGCACAGTAGGTGAATGAAATATTTATTTCATGGGACAGAAATATTCCAAAGGAGATATATATACACACACACTAAAAAACCAGCAAAGAGAAACGCGTATCTAGCGCCCCCTCCTGGACGTGCCTCTTCTTCCTCCAAGCTTCCCGCCTTTGACTTTTTTCCGCACACCACTGGAATGTTCAGCATCATCACCTTCTTCCTCTCCTCCTTTAGGCCTCCTCCTCTTCTCTCCCTGCTCCTTCATCTCCTACACAGAGAAAGATGGGAGGATGAACGGAGGTGGGTTGAGAAAAAAAATGGGGAATGAGGAGAATGGGGTGCATGACAGGAGTGATGGAGAGAGGGATGGAGACAAAGGGGGGGGAAGATGAGGAGAGAGGAAGGGTAAAGCAGAGAAAGGAGAGAGGGATGAGGAGAGAGGGAGGGAGAGATGGACAAGCGAGGGAGGGTGGGAGAAGGACAGACGGAAGGAAAGAGAGAAAAAAAAAGAAAGGGAAGGAGAACCAGAGGAATGTGTGTGTGTACACATGTGTGTCAGTGACCAATCTGCTCAGTGCTGCAACCTCCACTCAGAAAAACCATGAAGCATACGTACGATTCGCGCATATCTCTGTGCTTCATTCACTCTCTCCACCAGCATCATCACTTCCTCCTCCTGGGTAGGGAAGGCGGGCAGTTTCTTCCCAATCAAAGCTTCTATTCGCTGGAACAGCTCCACATCATACCTGGGCAGTGCAAAGGGGGCTGAGTGCAGAACACGCAGGGGCACGTGGGAAGGAGGAGGAAGTGCAGCACAACTTACTGTGTTACAAACGTGATGGATTTACCAGAACGTCCTGCTCGAGCCGTCCTGCCCACTCGATGGATGTAGTCCTGAGGTATAGGACAGATTACAGTCAGGACACCACCACAAAACAGGACAGGGTTAAATAAATAACAGGACAGATTAGGGTTAGTCACAGTCGCTGTTGCTGCTGTCCTTGCAGTCACATACACAAGATCATAATGTCAAGATCTGACTGAGCAAATGAAGAGGTGAAAGACACCAATCACCTCAGGGAATATTCACTCTAGAACCCGAACGCCTGTACCTAGAACCCAGAATGACTGCGCATAATCCTCAGGCCTAGATCCCATTTTACCTTTGAGTGTGTTGGGATGTCAAAGTTGATGACGCAGTCAACATGAGGAATGTCCAGACCACGAGATGCCACATCTGTAGCCAGCAAGACGGAGCGAGACTTCGACTTAAACTTATTAAGAGCTCCAAGGCGCTTATTCTGTGCCCATGCACACACACACGCACACACAAAATCATTTTAAAGCCTCACATTCAACAGATCTAGTTGGTAAACAAATCCATCTCAAATATGCAGTTCACAGCTTTACAATGTTTACTAGGTTCAGTCATTTTTGACATAGCATCATTTAAGGTTCACCTAAAGGGTATAATCATATATTGAACAGCTGGAGTTAAGGTTAGAAATGTACTAATGCAGTACAACAGCTCCCACATCAGTTGTTTATTAGAAAAATATGTATTTTTAATCCCAACATGAGAAGTTTCCTTTAAACAAGATTCTCTACTAGGGTTGGGGTCCTGTGGGGGAACTCCACACCCATGTGACTATTATTCAAGACATTTATTTTAGACAAGCATAAAGTAGTGCGTGTGTGTGGGTGCATGCCTGTGTCTGAACATACCTGACTCATCTGCCCATGCAGTGGAATAGCAGTGATGCCCAGGTTTCGTAGTAACAGCGCCACCCGCTGGGCATTATTACAGGTGCTGCAGAAAACCATAAAGGAGTTTCCAGCCAGCTCGTTCAATATAGACACCAGATAACAGTCCTGTAAGGGGGGAGAGGAAGTACATCACATCTCCAGCAACGCTGTCATCACATACATCACATCTCCAGCAACATCTCTAACGCTGTTGGGGGAGTGTGTGCTGCTAGGAGCCCTAATGCTAGTCTAGGAGTAAATGTGGTCTTCCGAGTGCGGTGTGGCTAATGCAGTGCCCTGTGTGCGCGCATGTATGTACCTTGTACTTGGCTGGAATAAATATGTAGTACTGCTGTAATTTGTCCACTGTGGCGTATTTGGTGGAAACGGTACATTTCACTGGATCTTTTAAAGCTGCTCTCTGCAACTTTTGAACCTGAACAAACAACAGACAAATCAGTTTTAGGTCACTCGTCGTTCTACTTTAGTGCTTAGCTAGTACAACTCTAACCCTAGTACAACTCTAACCCTAGTACAACTCTAACCCCAGTACAACTCTAACCCCAGTACAACTCTAACCCCAGTACAACTCTAACCCTAGTACAACTCTAACCCTAGTACAGAAACACTCTGATGTTCAGTGTACTTCACAGGTCTTCTCAGTTTATTTTATTGTGCAAAACCTGTTATTGCGTATTGAAAAAAATTGAGTAGAAAAAAATCTATATTAAGGTAAGAGTGTGAAACATACAAAAATTATGGAAAATTTAGTCTAAACAGTTATTGTATGAAGCCCAACGGTCATAGGCTGCTAAACCAAAAGGTGACCAGATATGCACAAAACATTAATGGATTTGTGTGCGTCCCACGTAGTGTGTGGGACAGGAGGTGGATACCTTCTTAGTCATGGTGGCAGAGAAAAGGAATGTGTGTCTTTCTCTGGGAATCACCTTCAAGATTTTATCCACCTGTGTGTCAGAAAGCAGCAGAGGAGTGAGCAGAGAAATTAGACCCCCACCCAGAGCGGCAGGCACCTGGTAGACGTAACCCCAACCCTTGCGTTACCTCAGACTCAAAGTCCATGTTGAGGATCCTGTCAGCTTCGTCCATCACTAGAAAGCAGAGTGCTCTCAGGTTGAAACCTTTGGTGTTTTCCAGGTGGTCGATCAGCCTGCCGGGAGTTGCTGGGAGAGGTACAGGAACATTTGAGAATTTCCTCTCAATAAATAAACCACACGCACTCAGCCAACACTGATGCTTTGTAACCTCTCACTTACACATAGACATGAAACGCACGTGTGAGCACATACTCACCAATCACTCTATGAAATGCACATGTACATGAACACACACTCACCAATCACTATATGTGGCTTCTTTGCCAACACTAATGCCTGTGACATCATGTCAATTCCACCAACAATGACAGCTGTAAGAGAACACATACATTTTCACATAACTAAAATGGTTGGTATAATTATCAATATTAAAAACAGATGAACATTTATTATTATTATTATAGTTTACATTGTGTCAAGTTAACTTTAGACATAGCCTTTTTAAATGTGGCACAACAGGACCGGATTCAACTTACAAGCCCAAATGCTAACCTCAAAAAGCAAACATCAAAGTTTACTGTACACTGTACAAAGATGTTACGGTTAGGATGATTGTAGTGATTAAAGAATATTGCTGTTGTGTTTATCATTTAAATTTGTTTACATTATGCCCCAAAACAATCAAGTCAATGTATTAATATTTAAAAACTGATATTTAACACATCACATTCAGATCTCCACCTAAGTTACACTGGGTTGGGGTAGCAAATACACCATCAGGGAGGAGCTGTATAGAGGAAGATGTTTTCAATACTGCATTTGTCTGGTGTACCTCTTAGTGTGTGTTCACATTACAAGCACAATTTTTCAGTCTTGATTGTTTTTGGTCAGATTATATTGGATTACCTACATAAATATCTTAGCATAATTCACATGCAAAGCTGCAAGTGACATGTGTCTGTCTAATGTGAACACATCAGTCCTCCAAGCACTCATCTCTGTACTCATATCAGTGTCTACAGGTCACCTGTATCACCAGCAAAAAAACATGTGACAACTGTTGGTATTAGACCATCATATTTGAGTTGCAGTGTTACATGCACAGAGGCACCTGTCTTAACTCCAATGCTTGAGCCCAGAGCCTCAAACTGCTCAGCAATCTGGAAGGCCAACTCTCGTGTTGGGGTGAGGACCAGAGTGTGCAGTCTCTGGGGGCAGGACAACAGACACTGCAAGATGGGCAGAGCAAAGGCCCCAGTCTTCCCTGAACCAGTCTCAGCCAGCCCGATGACATCACGCCCTGGGGGGTGAGGAGGAATGAACACAGGCAAAAGAGGAACAGACCTGTTTCACCTACATTTATTCACAACAGGTAACCATGGTGCTCACCCTCCAGGGCTAGAGGTATCGCTTCCACCTGGATTTTCGTCGGTTGTCTCCAGCCCAACTGATCGCATGCTTCACAGAGTACGTCAGTCACTCCCTACAACGCATACATACACGGTCCCATCAACACAACAGATAGTTATACAGTTCTGTTCACATAACATCCCCCCCCCCCCACACACACACACACACACCTCTAGCTAGCTCGCTAGAATTAGTCGAATTCTATGGAGTCACTCCAATATAGACACGGCGCATATGACAAGATTAACAAACCATTAAATAGTACATAAAATTAAACCTATAATCGTTGAACTCGTAATCTCGTTCAATTAAACTGTAGGAGTAATAATCCCCGGGATGTTGTAATCTCGCCGTTGTAACTAATGCTCGCTAGCATTTAGCATTTAGCGCACATAACGAGCTCTACGTTACGTTCTTGTTTTTTCCATATCTCGCTATTTTACCAGATCTTTGAAGCTTTTGGTTGGCTCGTCTGTTTCGTCGACACTTGAACATTCATCATCATTTGATGTTGAACTAGCAACTCCAGCACAGTCCTTGGTCTCTGGTTGTTCTGCCATGCTTCTCCTCCATCAACGTGTTACGGCGACACAAATCTCGCAACCGGAAGTTCCCGATGTTTCCGCAATGCTGCTGGTAAATGGAGTTTTAAGCTTCATTATCACTCGCGTATACTGTTGATTTTAAAACTTTGTCCGTGGTTGTTAGCAATCTAGATGAGAAAAAATGTTAATTTATTGTTTGTTAATTTTTAACATTTGAGTAAAATAGTTTCACGGCAACGATGAATAAGATATAATGCTAGTATAAATAAATATAGTATATATTACGTTTAAATAGTATACATTTGTTTAGTACTTAAATGACCACCAACTCAGCAGATAGCACTGGTCCTCGTTCTTAAATTGTATGTTTATCTGTCTACGATTATTTGTGCTTCTTGGTATGTTTAAGTCCTGTTTAAGTGAGCCTATTTAATTGAAATACTAGGTGATGACATTGATTCCTGTAGTGTAGTAGTAGTCTGGTTCAAGGGGATCTTGAATTCTAACCTATCTACTATCTAGGATTAATTCTGTGAACAGATGCAAAGCACTTTGTAAGTCGCTCTGGATAAGAGCGTCTGCTAAACGCCCTAAATGCAAGTAAAGTAAATATACGTATCAGTAAAGCAGTGTAGTGAATAACATTATTAACAAAGTAATATTTGTGAATCAGTGCAATTTATGCAGTGGAGTATAATAACAACCCTCGATGAAACTCCAGTTGACAACACCTAGTGGACAAACGTTAACGTGTCGACTTTTAAAGTCCTCAGTTGAGAGCTGCTGTGGTCAGAATGAATCATGTAAATATTCTAAAGGTGTGCATTTTGTTTGCATGGCTGCAGGTGACCTAGTAGTGGAAGCCCCGCTGGAGCTGCTGAAGGAGGAGGACACTCGGGTGAAGGTGGGCATGCTCAATGCAGGGAATCGCATTGACTTCGTCCTGCAGGAGAAACCTATCGAAAGTTTCAATGAAAATCTTTAAATGGATTAAATGGATTTGTTTAAATGGATTCTCCTCTGCAGAAGGGTCTGTCTGCCATTAAATCAAGGGTGTGTAGAATGGGATGGATGGGCGGGGCTTAACTCCATCAGCCAATGACTGTGTAAACCCCGCCCACCCGTCAAATCAGGTCCAAAAGTCAAGCGAGAAACTTCTGGAGGCGAGAGTGAGACTGAGAGAAGCGCGAGCGAGAAAAGGCGCAACGAAAACGGATTCTTCAAGAATATTAAACTCAAAATAGACAATTAAAAACATAAATATTCTGTTTACAAACCTGCTTTTTTAACTCTCAATATTAATTTAGAAAGTTTTCTAAATTACAAAACATAATTTATTGGTTATGGATTCTGTTTTTTGATTCTCAAAACTTTAGGACCTATTTTGACGCCATACTCTGTCACTAGGGTCTGTCCTCTCTCCCCTTCCTGCACCCCATGGTGCCTTTGGACATTAATGAAATCTGTTTGGGTTAGGCTATGGTAATCTGTGTTAGGGTTAGTATCTGGTAATCTGGGTTAGAGTTGGGGTTAGTCTGGTCAGATTTTGGTAATCTGAGTTAGGGTCCTGGTAAGGGTTAGTTTCTGGTAATCTGAACAATATCACATCACAAATAAAATGTAAAACTACTGTAGTTTGTACTTAACATGATTCACAACCCCCTACCTCAAATAAAGTACAGTTGAAGCTTGCAGATGAGAGAATGAGCTCTGTTTATTCAAGGTTCAGACAGAAATATTCACCACAACTCCTCGGACTTCCATAACATCTGACATAAAACAGCCTAACTTAATATAAAAATGCTGTTTGTATTCCTGGTAAAAGCTGAACCAGATAAGACTGCAAATACAACGAATGAAGCTGGACATGAACTTACTACAAAAACATCTAATTTGTCCCACATAGATGGTCCAGGCGTGACTTGAAGCTCCTTGCCAGGAATCCAAGCCCTTCAAATCCCTTCCATGTTTCTCACTCCGCTGTGCTCACAGCAGTCCCTCCATCTCCCTCATGAAAGCTTCGTACACCTGGTCCTTGGTTTTCATGCTGGGGGGGGCGGAACTGGATCCTGCCTGGGCGGGGTTTGTAGTGGCCTGTGATTTCTGGCTCTGCCCTCCCCTCTCCTCCTCCCTCCTCCCTCCTTTTTCTGTCACCGCCCCAGCCACCGCCCCATGCTGGCCAGCGCGGTCTCTGCGCACACGCAGGGCCGTAGGGACGAAGCGCGTGACCTCGGCTTTAGGGTTGATGATCTGCGGTTTGGCGGAGATTGTGGCGGTGCCTGATTGGCCCACTGCACTGGAGAGGACGGGGACACTGGTGATGTTGGCGCGCTTCTCTATGGTGTGACTGTGTCCTGGGGGGTTGGCAGGAGCAGTGCCAGGAGGGGGCGGCATCTGCAGGCCAGAGCCCCGCATGGCCAGTGGGAGGGAGGGGGGTGGCAGCCCGGCAGCACTGGAGCCCTCGCTGGAGCTGCTGGGCGGGACCTTCTGGCGGGGGACAATGCTGGGAGGGGCACTCAGAACATTGGGGTTGAGAGGAGGTGGGAACATAGATAAAGGCGGAGCCATCCGAGGTGGAACAGCACGAGGAGGAGGTGGTGGAATCCCTACAGAGGTAAACACAACAGTAAGTTTCACGCACACACACACAGTGCATTCAGCTACAACCACTGTCTTTAACTTTGTCCTCATCATCCCGATTTACATATCACACACATACCTGGGGGGGCAGGGGGGGGTAATCTTGGTGGTGGTCCTCTTGGGGGCGGGCCAGGAGGCATGCCAGGGGGCGGGCCTGGGGGCGGGCCTGGGGGCCGTCCTGGGGGCGGGCCTGGAGGCAGCATGCGTGGCATTGGTCCTCTCAGGGTGCCTGGTATAGCAGGAGGCCTCAGGAAAGGTGGTGCACCTAAAACACACCACCCATTACAGTGTGATACAGTTATACACACACACACACCACCCATTACAGTGATAGTAATACACACACACACACCACCCGTTACAAGGTGATATAGTTATACACATACACTCACACCATCCATAACAGTGTGATACAGTTATACACACACACACACACACACACCACCCATTACAGTACACCCATACCCACAACAGGTCTAATCTACACACACTGGGTTTAATCCACTACAGACCATCACAAAAGTTTTTTACCTGGACACTACAGCAAAGCAGTATAGCGTAGTCACTCACCAGGAGGCGGGCCAGGAGGCGGGCCTGAGGGCGGGCCTGGGGGCCTCATTGGAGGTGCTGGAGGAGGCCCTAAAGGAGGAGGGCCTGCAATTGGTGGAGCCTGTAAGTGAGGTGGTGGCTGCTGCGCTCCCATTGGTGCAGGTGGGGGGGGGAGTCTAGGCAGCGACTGGGCAGATGGGCTGTCGCCAGGGGCAACCCTGTCCTCACTGTCGGACTGTTCAGAATCTGTGTACTCCTCCTCTTCCTCTTCCTCCTCTTCCTCTGGGACAGACTGCCCTACACACACAGAACACACAGCCCACTGAAACAGCCCCATACACACACAGCCCACCGAAACAGTCCTACACACACACTCCCCACTGAAACAGCCCCATACACACACAGCCCACCGAAACAGCCCCATACACACACAGCCCACCGAAACAGCCCCATACACACACACACACCCCACTGAAACAGCCCCATACACACACACACCCCACTGAAACAGCCCCATACACACACACACCCCACTGAAACAGCCCCATACACACACCCACACGTGTGCTCACCAACAGCACTGACACATTATACTGCAGATCAATTAGAGCAATGAAGACCATGTTTTTCATTTATTAAAGGTGTGACCTCAGACAAGCGTGTCCCCAGGTGTGACATCACACAAGCGTGTCCCCAGGTGTGACCTCAGGCCTGCATGTCTGTTTGATGCATGTCTGTCCATATTTACCTGCCATCCGCAGCATCATGGCCTGTAAAGGAGTGATTGCCTTCGTCTTCTTCACAACCCTCTTCTTCCTCCTCTTTACAGGTAGTGGCATATCAGCAAATCGCACAGTCCTCCCTAACAACAAAAAAATAACCCAACCACAGTCCACATCATAATCTGTACTACACAACCTCATAATCTACGTCCCTCTTGTCCTGCAGGTCTCCCCTCTCACCTCTCTCTCGCTCGTCGTCTCGATCATCATGATGTTCCCCTGCGCCCCTCTTGTCCTGTAGGTCTTCTCTCTCTCCACCACTGGCCTCATCTGACTCACTGTCTTCCTGAACACCTTCATCATCTTCATCTGTGCCACTATCACTGTCAGGCTCCACGTCCATCAGCTCAGCTTCAGCTGCCACATCTGCCTCTGCACACAGAAATATCAACGCAAATCAGACACGCCACACGCAAATCAGACACGCCACACGCAAATCAGACACGCAAATCAGACACGCCACACGCAAATCAGACACGCAAATCAGACACGCCACACGCAAATCACACACGCCACATGCAAATCAGACACGCCACACGCAAATCAGACACACCACGCTCCAAACAAATCAGACACACCACGCTCCAAACAAATCAGACACACCACGCCTCCACCAGCACACAAAAAGGTGGGGTTTGTGTGCGTACTGTCCGAGATGTGTGAAACTGTGTGTGTACGTATGTACCTGCCCTACGGTTGCCATAGAGCTGCAGTATCCGAGGTGGGGGGGGGCCAGGGGGGGGGCCAGGGGGTTTGCGTCCAGGCGGTAACCGAGGAACCCCGGCAACTGCTGCTGATACCAATCCAGAAGCTTTACTGTGAAATACAGGGGTGTGTTAAACCGGATGTTGGGGTTGGATGACCAGGTCAAGATGTTTCTGAATGACCTGTTTTCATGTGCCTGTCTGGCAACTAATGCTGGTGATTAATAAAGAGAGTTGGGGTTAGAGTTAGTGACCCACACACAGAGGGCTGGGTTAGAGTTAGTGACCCACACACAGAGGGCTGGGTTAGAGTTAGTACACAGAGACGGTCTGGATTGGAGTTAGAAACCTACACAGAGAACTTCTTCAAGAAAGAAGATAGTTAATTGTGCAGATAAGTGTAATGGTTAGTTCACCTTGGATTAGATTGGGGTTAACTGAGAAGTAGATTAGGGTAGGATTTAGTTATCTGGGTTTAGATTAGGGATAAGTGAGAGGTGCATTATGGGTTACCTGAATGCTGAGCTCTTCTTGAGAATGGAGGGCGGCTGGGCTCCAGGCAGCGGGATGTCCTGGATCAGCACGCTGGAGGGAGCGTGAGGCATCTCTGGCAGTGGGATGCTGTCCACCTCCACCGACTCCGCATTCTACACCACCACACACAGCACTGTTACAGAACTGGTCCACTCAGCTGCTGATTACCACACAAGACTGCCAACATTTGTCACCTCTGCAACACCACAGAGCTCTAAGCTGCTCTGGATAAGAGCATCAAATATGCAAAATGTAAATGAAGACAAGCCAAATAATCAGTGGTGGTTTTAATTAGAACTGCAGTGTTAAGGAACTGATTCAACAGCACAGTCAGAATCCACACTGAGTACGAGAGCTCACACGCACACACACGCACGCACACGCACGCACACTAACCTTGACACGCACACACTTGCACGCACACGCGCATGCACGCACACACTCTCTCACCTTGACTGAGTCGAAGTACTGAGACAACTGTCCACGTTTGCTCTCATATTCCAGTTCCAGCTTGCGTAGCTCCTTATAGGTGTCGGGATTTTCACGTTCGTACAGACGCACGATTCTCTCAAACGTCTCACGAAGTTTCTTCCTCTTATCACGCAAAACTTTATCATTCAGCAATGGCTGTTGTACTGGGTTAAACTCTGAGAAGAAGATGCAAATGTAAACTGATGTACACATACACATGCAACCATTAAACTGACTGTGACACATGGAATTAAACCCCGAAGAAGCACATAGAATTAAACCTCTCATGCACCATTAAAGTGAGATACAGACACACAAATTCACAGCACTCACACAGACACTCATACCCCATTAAACAGAGAGTTAGACACACAAACATTTATACACACTAAAAATAAGGTGCATACAAACACACTCTTAAACTGAGAGGTGCAAGAGACACACGTACACTCATTCACACTCTCACTCACAGCTCTTACCCATTTCATCCAGCTTCTCCATGTCTCTGATAATCTGTCTGGGATCTTTCATCTTCAGAACAGCTGCTCGTACCATCATTCTTTGCTTCTTGTTCTGCAGCCAAACACACACACTAATTCTGGCACTTTACCCTCATTACTGATCATGTGCTGTTGGTCACTAGGGTTAGGGTTAGTTAGGGTCAGTTAGGGTTAGTTAGGGTCAGTTAGGGTCACTAATGTTGAGCCACTTCACCTTCTTCAGCTCCCGCTTCCGTGCCTCCTTCCCTAAACACAAAATGTTTTTTTTTTAATGTTCATTTTAAAATGTATTTTTAAACTAAACGTTTTAAGGCACATGTCATTATGGCTTATACAGATGTACAGACACTGGTGTCGACACTCACGGGCCTGGTCTGTGGGGTTCATGAACTTCCCACTCTTGGTGGAGGAGGTGGATCGTCTGCCCATGGCTCACACCGTCTCCCTCACCTGGAAACAACCACCATCATCAAAAATCACGGAAAAACACTTAATCGGATCAGACGGCATAACCCAGTTCCGGTGTTACACCGAATTCTGTGACTGTCGAGTTTTGTGACCACAGAGGGCGCTATTTCACAGTTTCTGTTCACAGTCACGAGCGCTTTACGAACGCTACGTAAACTACGCTGATGCGCTTTCTTTTCTCGTTTTGTCTATGTCCGCGAGCCAAAAGATGACATGTTTGTATTTACATTTTATCGTCTCTTAATTACATAAATGTACTTAAACAAGAATGTTTCGTTACAGGAAACACGAAAATAGCAAGCTTCATCGTAAGCAAGCTTTGTAAGATGCTGTCATTACGAATGGTATTTCTGCCCCGTTGGATAAAATGTTTAAATATAGACTAATAAAAGGTTAGCGTTATTTTTTCATTGTTTCTTTTATTGTGGAGTCACGGTGGGGTGATATGTTTCCATTGTAGATGATGAAACTGCGTCAGATCTTTAAACCATAGTTATGCAGGTAATTGCGAGAATTATGTAATGCCTGGGTTTTGTACATAAGTCCTTGCACACGAGTCATCATTTAACACAGCTGCCATCTGAAAATGTGACCGCACTGAATCTTCAGGTTTGTTACTGTTAAAAAATATTTCATGGGGACTTACTATCACTTCACTTTTTCAAAATAAAATAAATAAATAAAAATCATGAAAGAGACAGACAGGTGAGGCTTTAAACTGGGGTCACATTTTCAGATGGCAGCTGTGTTAAATGATGACTCGTGTGCAAGGACGTATATTTAAACATTTTATCCAACGGGGCAGAAATACCATTCGTAATGACAGCATCTTACAAAGCTTGCTTACGATGAAGCTTGCTATTTTCGTGTTTCCTGTAACGAAACATTCTTGTTTAAGTACATTTATGTAATTAAGAGACGATAAAATGTAAATACAAAAATATGTCATCTTTTGGCTCGCGGACATAGACAAAACGAGAAAAGAAAGCGCATCAGCGTAGTTTACGTAGCGTTCGTAAAGCGCTCGTGACTGTGAACATAAACTGTGAAATAGCGCCCTCTGTGGTCACAAAACTCGACGGTCACAGAATTCGGTGTAACACCGGCTCTTTAAACATTAGCAGAAGGGGATACAAAATTTTTTAAAAAAGCAAAAGGGAATAAATCAGCAAAATGAGAAAGACGGACAGAGAACCCTAACCCTTTAATGTCCACACAGCATGGCACCCTAACACTAAGATTAACCCTAACCCCCAACACTAACATTAACCCATAACCCTAGGCTAGCTGCCAAGCTAACGTTAGCTAGCTCCCCACTGTAGTCCTATGCCTGGTGCGCCGCTACTTATATAAACAGTGTAAAACAGTGTCGGTTACACGCAGCTAATTATATAGTCGGAGTATAATAGGTGCACTACGAGAAATAAATAATAATAAATAAACCACCTTTACACACTTTTATGTTAAAATATCCCAGTTCTATGTTTCTGACGTACTAACGCGTCCAACGCTAGTTAGCGAGCGTTAATTACCATTAGCTGTAAGGCTAACGATGCTAGCGAGAAACACAAAAGACAACAGCTGAATTAGGCACAGTACCTCGACTGTTAAGAAAGCTGAGTGGGACAATTCTACCCTTCGAGGACTTAAGTCAGGGGCGCGTTTATGATATTTCCTTGACAGGTTTCTCAAACTCAGGTTTATGAACTAGCGGACTAGAAGAAGTCGGTTCATTGCGCCATGTTTTTACCGCCATGAGCGGAAATAATGAGTCTTCTTCTGCGGTTAGCGGCGACGTCCGCTCCCACAGCTCCACCTGTCGAGTGGAATACGGCATTTTAAGGATGTGACCGAGAGAGACCAAACAGACTTAAATTTGATATGACACATTTCTATATGTAATAGAAACGTATTTAAGAAATAACAGAAGAGATAATATGCACTTTGTTTTAAATTTACACTGACAGATATTAACCCACTAACTTAGACACTAACCATAACCCTAACCCAGTAGAAGAATTCATGTTTCATCAGTGTAATCTAGACATTATGAAGTTTCAGTAGTCTAGTCTATTAAAGCATGTATTAGTTCCTCAGCATATGTGTTATTTTGAATGTGCTTCTTAAATGACAATTTTCAGTTTTGGAGCAGTTACTTATATAGGGTTTATATTATTAATCTGCATTAAGGATTACACCAATGACCCACCTGGATTAGCAGAATATCTAGATTTAATTTCTTTAACACTGTCTTCTATTTTGGGGTAATGTGTGTGTGTAGTGTGTGTGTGGGGTGTGTAATGTTTGTGTGGGGAGTGAAATGTGTGTGTGGGGGTGTGTAATGTGTGGGGTGTGTAATGTGTGTATGTGTGTAATGTGTGTACGGGGTGTAATATGTGTGGGGAGTGTAATGTGTGTTTGGGGGGGTGTAATGTGTGTGTAACAGTAAGTGCCAGAAAATGTGAATATGATTTAAAGCAATTTTATTCTTAAACAGATGACAGTAAAGCGATTACATAACACTGGCTTGATCAGATTTTGACTGGTCTGATCTGGCCTGATCTGACCTTAATCAAACTGAGTGATTTGCATACAAACACAGATCA